>JAQIUQ010000212.1:457500-810636 GCA_030378365.1 Hybognathus amarus
TTATTTACACAATTTTCATACAATTTATGAAGTAGAGATCATATTCAGAAGTAGTATGGGAAGTTTGGCAGATTTTGTTATGTTTGTTTTCTCCTTGGAAGGGTGACAATAGACATGGATGCCCAGAAGAGAAATGGCATCCAATGGACACCTTGGACACAATTGGACGACCTCGATTTTGCTGATGACCTGGCACTTCTTTCCCACACCCAGAAACAAATGCAAGAGAAGACAAAAATCATTGCCACTCATTCAGCAAGCATGAGTTTCATTATACACAAAGGGAAGAGTAAGATCCTCAAAGTCAACAATAATAACACAGCTGGTAAAGATGCGATCGGCGCATGCGCGTGCGGACCATTAGCCAACAAATCAGTGGAGTAGGTGGGCGCGATCACGACCGTTTTTTTTTTTATTTATTTTTTTTATTTTGCATCATGTGATTCACGACGTTGTTGATGATAGGCGAGTTGAAAGAAGTGAATAACAAATGACGAAGACGACTGACAGAACATTTGTGGATATATTTGTATTTTTCAAGCGTTTTGAAATTAAAAAAAAATGCATCTGAAGATGGAAAAGCAGCTAAAAAGGTGTTCTCTTGCGTTGAAGCAATATTCAAAAAAATCCAAAGGATGCATATGCACTAAAAATTATGCTTTGCCTCCCTTCGGTTATATTTGAATAACTCTTGCTCAGAATGTGATAGAGATTTTTTTTTTTCTGGTGGATACTGTGACTTACTGTAGTCAAGCAATATAATCAGAAGGTCCCTAGAGCAAACAGTAAAAAAATGATTTTTGAAAAATCATCACAGATTTTGTAAAAACAGGATAAAAAATGTAAAAAGACCTTTTTTTATGTTTATCTTAATATTTTAAAAGCATACAATGCTATTTATGATTTTTTTTTTCAATCTGATTTAGTAAATTTGAAGGGTTTTTTGTACAATAGCTAGCTTTTTAAATTTCCTATACTGTGTGTGTCTAGGGTGAATATTTAAACTTGGGTGTGCTGGCATGCCCGTGATCGACTTGCTTCAGCCCTATCAGAAGCTGATGTGGTTTTTGATTTTGAGGTGCTTTATAGTTTTCTGTTCGATGACGTCACCCACCTATGACGTTCCATCTCCCCATTGGACTGATTCCATAAGTGCTTCATGACGCACTCACGCAGGGGCGTTCCCACAGCGTTTGACACAGCATTGCGTTCCATGTTCAGGGTTACATACGTAACTGAGACGTTCAGAACATAAGAAAAGCAAATTCTATAATTTACCAATTCATGTGGTGTAATAAAACGCACATCAAAAAATCACAACTTATAAAGGACTATAATAAAGGGGGGTTAAAAACAATGGATTTTGAATATATGATTGGAGTTTTTAGAGTTAACTGGGTAAAAGCTCTATGTATCATATTCCCAAAACTATTTGTGATAAAGTGGGAGGCTTAGAGGTCCTTTTAAAGTGCGATCAATTTCGAGGTATCCAAATTGCCAGTAAAATTGTCTGAATATCATAAAAAAAGTTACTGGAAGGTGTTATTTACACCATCCTGTGAAACAACAAAGTGATAACAATTAATAGAAAAAACTTTTTTTTAGATATTGGTTTGAAAATGGAATACTTTTCAACACCGATATATTAGATGAACAAAGTAATTTTCTTAGCTTTATGGATCTTAAAACAAAATGTAATATACAAAGTTTAATAAGGGAATATAACAAGGTACGTAAAGCAATACCAATAGCCCTATTAAATATGAGACAAAACTATTTACATTATTCCAAAAGTCAAATAAATTTGCCTAAACTGCAACTAAACCAAATTTCCCTAAATAGTACAATAATTGTATTAGCAAAATATTCAAATATAGACTATTTCATGATTTTGACCAAAATATAAAAATAAAGTATTATGATGACAAAATAACAAATAAATACCATCAGATTCATGAAATGGCCTTTACCTCTTAAAAACAAAGAAATGCAATTCAAAATTATAAATGGATATTATCCAGCAGCAGCAATCATTTAAAAGAGATTTGGTTTTGAAGTGGAAGAAGATTGAACTATTGAAGTTAGAGCACATTCTTTTTGGTGACGAAAACAGTCTGAAGGAACTTTTTATAATTTACATATCATAATAATTATGGGTAAATACCATAAATGTATAAATATAATTGGGAACACAAAAAATCCATCCCTAATGGTGTTTAAAATTTAACTGAGGGAATACTTTGCTTTTTTGAAACTTCTGAAAGATTTTTGTGAAAACATTCAGCTCTATGTGAAGATGTCTCAAAATATTTGTCATTATAATTTGTAAAGCTTCCATATGTAACTTTAGTTTAAGAATATATGAAGAAGAATATATGTATGTGAAAAACTTTGACATGCCTTATGGAAGTGCCTTTGCTTATTTTATTTTATTTTAGGCCTACTTATTTTTAATAATTTTATTTATCGAAATTTGTTCTGTATTTAACTGTGTTTAACTATGTCAGCACACAGGTCTCACAGAGAGATTTTGTACAAAAATAGTTTTCAGGCAGGAAGTGAAAGGCTCTAATTTAAAACAGAAGTCAGTGCTTTAAATTGTCAACCACTAGGGATCAGTGTTGCCACATTTATTTTGCTTTGCTCTAGTTGTGATCATGTGTGGCCTCGTTAACCAGATTCACAATCCAACATTAAAACAATCCTGTTTTAACAAAATAGTTTCTTATTTTTATTTTCATTTTTAAATGGAAAACTCTGTGTAAACAAAACGTTAATATGAACATAAGTGGAATATTTGTGCCATATTCCCATAATTCGTTTTTTAAACAAACCACTAGATGGCGATGTCATAAATGCTCGCCAGGCATCAGGCTCGTCAATAGATAGACTACAACTCTCATTAATCCAAATATTTGAAGCTAAAATGTAGTCTACTCAAATTTCAGACAAAGATATGGTAAATAGAGTTATAACAAAAGTCATTTGCCATCGTTGTTTACAAAGCAAACAAACAGCTCAACCATTAGTTTCTACCTGCATGACTGACTGGACGACATGGATGTAAGAAGGGTGAGTAGTTTTTCCCATAGCCTACAATTATAAAAAAAAAATGTGTATAGACCATTTCAGAAGATGTAAACAACACTGGTCCAGAAGAACTTCCTGTTTCAGTTTTCTTTAACACTACATAAAAGCTGGGATAAAATCAACCAACCAACAGAACATTTAAATCTGAATCAAAAAGTTAAACAAACATCTTTAAGATGTTTTCTTTACATGTGAAATAAAGAAAACAGTTACAACTGAAACAGGAAGTGTTTCTGGACCAGTGTTGTTTACATCTTGTGAAATGGTCTATAAAGCCTTTATGCATCATGACTATGAATGTGTCATATGTTCAGCCAGTGAAACACCTGGTATTGATTTCATTACAACTTTGTTGAAGTAATGGTGTATTGTGATAAAACACCAGCAATGTGGTTTTTAATGTTTTATGAATATTTATTGTGAATATGCATAATTGATCTTTGTATGTTCTATCTACAGTATACTTGAATGGGACATTTAAATTGTTATAGGCTGTAAATGACTTGTTTTAGTAGGCCTAGTGGCCTAAAGGATGTCATCATTTACTCACCTATATGAGTTTCTTTGTTCTGCTGAACACAAAAGAAGATAATTTAATAAAATGTTTTCTTTTGTGTTCAACAGAAGAAATAATCTCAGGGTTGGAACAACATGAGAGTGAGTAAATGATGACAAAATTGTAATTTTTGGGCAAACTATCCCTTTAAATAGGTTTTGTGGCTTCCCCATGATGCACACAATCAAAATAATTTTTGGGTATTATGTAAGTTTAAGTATAGTGTGTACAACATCTGGCCAGTATGGGATGTTACTAAAATAAAATGTTTGACACTTAAATGTGTCATGAGCCCTCATAGATGGAGAGGAACAACGTTACGTTCAGTGACGCTGTTCCAGTTCCAGAGAGACCATAAAGAATTGCCATGGTGATGTATGGTGGTATTTTGCAGCCATGGTGATGGCTATATAGTGCACATATTTTATATAGCCATGGTGAAATTAAATGAAAAGAAAAAAAAGCTTTAGACTCTCAGCTCCATCGCAGTTTAGTTTTTATGATGCAAATCACACTGACAAAGAAGCATTTCAGATGCAAAACATAAATTGATTAATTGAATTATTTCAGAGGTTTAAATTTAAAGGAAAGGAATGAAGCTCTGGAATCTCTAGGAGGCCTTCTGAATGTTCAGGAAAGAACCTAGTGATAACTTGGATTTTTTGGACATATTTTTTTATTTGTTTGCAGGTGTTTTCTTTTTTGGGAAAAATTAAAAGAATCTTGACCAACTGAAAGAAAAAAAAACATCACATAACACAATTTCAGCATGTTGCATGAATTGAATGTCATTGAACAAGAAAAAATCAGACAAAATAGTAAGCATTTACATTTGGCGTACATGTCCCATGATCAAAAGAAGGAAAACAAAAAAGAAATGTATTTCAAACATACTGCCCAATTAACCAATTACCAGGCCTAATTGCGGTCTCCTGAGGAGAGGTTAAGGAGAGAGAGCAGAGACTCTCTCGTTCTCCGCCACCATGCCCGAGGCCTAATCAAGTTATCATATCAACAAATCTCTCATCAGGGGCCCATGTCTGACAGCAGCAAAAAGAGAGGCCATTCGACGCCTAATTTCCAGCAGCAGGGCGCTGGGTCTTGCCTGCCAGACGGGATGAAAAGTACCTGCAGTCCCCAGTCGAGCTGCGCTCACCATCCCGCTGGGAGAGCACTCAAGCTGGGGCTCGAACAGAGCACGCTCTCCCTGTGTCTCGACTGGAAGGAGGGGGGTAGTAGCATCATAGAGAGATAGAGAAACGTTATATGGAAACGTACACAAAGAACAGGGGCAGACAATGCAGTGATCATGCAGAGTGTTGAAGGGAATTGAGGGACCTCCCGTGGCCACGAGAGGGGCTTTAGGGTCAGAGTTTTTAGGGCTGGAGTGGTGCATCTCTGAAGAGGTTAATGTACTTGTTGTGTGGGGTCAGGGTGCAGGCTTCACGGCAGTACATCACCAATGACAGCCCCTGCAAAGCCATGACTGAAGCTGAAGGCTCTGATCTGGGGTAAGAAGGCTTGTTTTGAAGTCTATTGTATTGTAACCCTTGGGGTCAGATCATAAAAATGTGTGGTCAGAATGATTTCAGTGGACTAGAAAGAAGACGGTCATTTGGAATATGGCACTGGCAGACTTGTAATTACATGTCTCCTTTATTTTATATAATAGGGAGTGTAAAAATATAGGGTAGCCATGTGTCAAATGAGGGGTAAATATGTGGCTTTATGACTATTATGCAGAATTGCAGCTGGCAATTTATACACTCTTATAGACATGTGGGATGACTGAATATTCAGCCAAAGCTAAGCTGTGTGGTTCGTTCACTGAGATGTTTATGTTCTGCTGGCTGATGAGCCATGTGGGCATGAAGTTTGGATCTCCCGGTGCTAAAACGCGATGTCAAGATAAGGAGGTGAAGGAGAGATCTGGCTTAAAGCATGGCTGAATGTTTGACATACTCTTCAGGCATCCAGTCCCATGATTAAACGTCATACATGTGTAATGCACACAAAGATGGCCCTTTCATATATTATACATATAAAAATTAAAAAAATAAACTGCAGAAGCTGAAAAAAGTAGCAGTAATGTCTCAGTGTCCTATGCATTGTCAGCAGTGTTGAGGAAGGTACTTTAAAACCGTATCTTGTCAAGCTATAAGATATTCATACATAAGTACTTAAGTTGTTAGCTGTTAACCGCAAAATACTAATAAGATACTTTTAACTTACAAGCTACTATAATTTGCTTACTGCTTTTAAATCATAGGGCGGACAGATCAATTTAACGCATGAAAACATCATTATACCTGGGGTTTTCAAACTGTAGACTGTTTTGTTCTATTGTGGATGGACAAGATGGAAAATCACTTTTTAGGACCACCGAGTTAAGTAATAAATAATATGCTGTTTCACTTTTCTTTTCTAAAGGCGATTCAAACATCATAAAATCATGTTTATTCCATTGGCACAAAACATTTGTTATGAGTGGGACTGAAATGAACGGTTAATGGGTTAGTTCACCCAAAAATGAAAATTAAGTCATTAATTACTTATACCCTCATGCTGTACTAACCCCGTAAGACCTTTGTTCGTCTTCAGAACACAAATGAAGATATTTTGTTTAAATTTAAGAGCTGCATCACTACTACATAGGCTGCCTAAGGGAATGAAACTTGACGGCCCAGAAAGTCATTGAAGCAAATGTTTAAATATTCCATGTGACAACAGTGGCTCAACTATAAGTTTATCAAGCGACGAGAATACTTTTTGTGCGAAAAAACAAACAAACTAAAATAACGACTTTATTCGACTATTTAAGTTTAATTCCCTTAGACAGCCTATGTGGTACTGACAGTTCTCAAATTTAATCAAAAAATATCTTTATTTGTGTTCCGAAGACGAACGAAGGTCTTACAGGGTTGGTAAAGCATGGGGGTGAGTAATTAATGACTTAATTTTCATTTTTGGGTGAACTGGTGCAACGGATCATCATTGATCCATGATTCGTTCGGATCAATGTCTTCGGTTCGGCACACACGTGATCCGCGGATTGATTATGAAAAAAATAATAATGTGCGCATGTTCAGTCAACACAAAGCTTCGTCATGGCGAGCGGAGGAATGGAGAAGCTTGAACGCCCCGCGTCATTTAAATCACCTAAATGGGACCATTTTGGATTTCCCATCAAATATAACAATGAAGGAAAGAGGTTAGTAGATAAAACCGAAGACGGTGTGTACGGCACTGTGGCATAAGAAAGCCAGTGGAAACACATTAGGCATGGCCACGCATTTGAAGCGACATCACCCCGGTGTTTCACTGACAGTAGTGAAAACGAAGGCTGCTCAACAACCGCTTATCACCGCGGCATTTAAGCAGCCCCTGAGTTGCACAATCATGAGACATGAGGCCATAGTCTGTTGTAAAACGAGGGCTTTAAACACATGCTGAAAGTGCTTGAGCCACATTACGACATGAACTGTTGTGGATGAACTATCCGAGCATCCTCTGTTGCGCTCACGACAGACGGGTTGACTTCTAGGGGAACGGAGAGCTATGTGACGATAACCGCTCACAATTTAAAAGTGTTAATAAAAAAAGACAAAACTTGTTTTTTTGGGGTTTTTTTTTGCTCATCCGAAAAATGATCTGAATCGTGACTCTGATCCGAGAGACGATCCGATTCGATAAGTTTCTTTGATCGTTGCACCCCTAGCAACTAACCCTTTAATGTAGTAACTGTTATTAACTTGTGCAAGACTGAAATGTTGTTTATGTGTTATCTCAAAACTATCCCCATTTTGGGGGATCCACTTCAGGTTAAGCAGTTTTTCCATCACACTTGTAGATCATTTTAAACATTTGTGATATTCGCTTTTTGTTTAAAACAAAACAAAAAATGAATAGAAAAATTATTTGTTTTTGTGTTACTGCAAAAACTACTCTGGCAAATGTTCTTTTTGGCAACATTAAATCCACTTTTCATTTGTTCTTTAGACTCAATAAGGAATCCAGATAACCCATGAGTTGTTTTTGTTTTTGGACATGTTGAAAAGGCCAAATTGGACAATTGAATGCAATTAGTCTTTCTGGACAAATTCCACTTAGTGTTAAGAGCCTCTTTTCTTGGTGATGTTTCTCTAGTACTCTTCTCCTCTTGACCAGATGCACTGAAAGGGATAGGGCAGGTATGGTGAAAGCCCAGAGGGGGATTGCAGAAGTGGGGTGACCCTTTACCCTGGAGCTCACATTATTCTTGTTGGACGGAGGCCACTGAGGCAGCCGGGGCTGCCTGCTGATCCCCACAATACAGCCTTTCCCCAGGCCATGGTTGGCAGAAAGACCCCCTGGAGCTCTAGTCACCATCTAAAGGCCTTTCAGCACGGTCCGGCTGGCCAGAGCCAAGTACCAGAATGGAGGGGAATGACAGAAAGCAAGAGAGGGAGAAAAAAATACAATAACGAAAGAAAGTGAACGGAAACAATGGGCTTTAGAGTCCATCTTAACCTACCACAACAGTGTCAACATCTGTGGTTCCTTCTATGCTCTGCTCAACGGATATAATCTATGGAAAAGAAAGCCCGTTCCCGTGGCTTCCGCTGTGAAAAAGGATACAGTTTTTTTATCTTTTTTTTTTTTCTGTCATTCAGAAAACGTTTTCAAAAGCCTTTCCAACACGGCCTTTCAAACGCAGTTAAACCACACTGTGATGTACACCACAGATTGAATTTTTAAAACAGAGCACAGAATGGCAAAAGTTCACAGGCTGGTTGGGGGAGATTTATGTCCACATTTATCAAGCAAGGTGATTTGAAGTCTTTCAGGACGCTCCCGATGGTTTTGAGTCGTTTGTGGCCTTGGAAGTGCACCACATGGTTTGTGTGATTGTAAACAGGGCACATGCAAAGCCCAGACACGTAGGAGTGAATTCTCACGGGGTGTTTGGGAGGGAGGCTGTCACTGCTTCTTTCTTTCTCCTTCACTCAGACGCTTCTCTGCCTCTTTATTGCGGTACATTCCAGCCACAGGACGTGCTGCACATAAAGAGTCACTTCATGTCGCTGACGTCAACATGAAAGGAATCATTGAGTGTCATGACCAGTTTAGATCCCACCCTAATTTATCAGTTACCACCAATTGGCCCTAACAGGGAGCCTGTGGAGATCCAGGTGCTTATCATTATTTCAGCTTTGTTGTGCTTGAAAGAAACTGGCAGGATATGGAATGATGTGGACAGATATGTGCAGAGAGACATTTGTGTCGATCTGGTGGCGTACGCACTGTACGACTGGATTTCATTTACTTTAAATTGCAAATTAAAAGTATTTTACATAGATTCAGACACAGTTAAGAGGGAGGCATACAGTCATGTGTGTTCTCTGACAGATGCTTCACATACTTGCAAACACACTGCCTTTCAGTACATCATAGCAGTCATTATCCATGTCATATATTTGTGTCACTCAAGTCAGATACAGGTAATCTAGAACTTCAACCAGTTATGTTCATTACATCTATGCTGTACATTGATTAAAAATGCATTCTTAATTCTTAAATTTCATCTCAGATTGCTATATTTCAGAGAACATATTGTTTTTGAAAGAAATACAGTAGCTAACACAGTCTCATCCCAAGACGTCATTTAACTGACGGAATAACTGACGTCATTTTACATTCTTTTGACCATACGTCAATATCCGCCTTTTCAGAGTACCCTCAAAGAGCCCCTATCATGGATTTTTGAAAATGACTGTTCATATGGTGTGGAATATAGCTCTAAGGGAATGAAAACATCCTGCAAAGATTTATATCTGAAAGTGCACCGTATATAAAGTTATTGTCTTTCAAAAGTGAGAGATGACTCTGAGTCTATGAAATGAATTGTTTTTGAAACGAGTCATTAGCTGTTACATCGTGACGTAGAGACATATTGGCCGCGCCCAGTTACTGCGCACACAGATGGAAGTGTAAATTTGAAGTCTACACATTCAAATACTTCATCATAGCATGTCGAGAAGACGCTGTGTTCTACAATGCAAAGATAGTTCAGACACTTTGTTTTTATTTACCAGGGACGAGCATGTGAAGAATCGGTGGTTAGAGTTCATATTTGCAATGAGACCACAACAGTATAGCCCAATTGTGTTCTCATCATTTTAATTACGAATTGTTCAAAGACATAAATTAATTCAAATGTGGATTCGCAAGCGGTTGTTCCTAAAGGAGGGCTCAGGTAACGTTAACTCACTTACCCAGTGTATATGGATCAGGTTCCTCCTATGAATCACAACCTGTAAGTATTAGTAATAATTGTTGCTTTTATGGGTTTTGAACAGTTTTGTAGCATCGGGGCGCGAGGAGGGAAGGCGTGAGGAGTATGTGTGTGTCGCGCGCGCACGTGTGTGTAAGTTACGCTCAGCGCAGCTTTCTAGGTCTCCAATGTCAATTTGTTTTTTTAAAATATGTGAAATGTTTGTCGCTGTTATTGGAGTTGTCATAAAGAATAGAGCGTCTTGTAGTACTGCAGTGCTTTATCAGTATTGTTTATGCGTTATGCTAACAAACAATAACTGACTGGGTCTGTCATCTGACCAATCACCGCCGAATTAGCATCACGCAAAGGAGTGGTTTGGAAAAATGAGTCGTTTGTACGAATCATTTGGGGAGTCGGTAAGCAAAATCAGTTAAAAATAAATGCATATTATGAGACAAATAAAGTGTTTTTTATCCTTGCATGCATATTAAACTGTTTTTGGGAACTCCTAAAACAAAAATAGGAACATTTCAAATGCTATGATAGGGCTCTTTAAACGTCGGTTATATGACGATCTTGGGACGTTCATACAACTGACGCTTTACCTTTAACGTCAGTTAGGTGGTGGGGTAGGTTTAGGTCTGGGGTAGGATCCGAGAACGTCATTTAACCGATGTTAAAGGGTATCCTAAAATGGCGGATGTTGACGTATGGTCAAAAGACGTCCCCAAAACGTCAGTTATATGACGTCTTGGGATGAGACTGCGTTCAAATAGCATATACATATTATCATTTTTCAAAATCTTAGTTTTCCTTTCTCATTTGTTTAATTTTTTTTAACTACATTTGTTTAAAAATAAATTCAACAACATTAAACCTTTGAATGTATTAAACCATAGTGTGTATATATATATATACCCACATAAACTAGTACTGCTCATGTGTATATGCTGATATACCTTGCAAACTTTACTTTAGTCTGTTTTTGAGATCTAATGGACATGTGATTCTTAAACAAGCCTGCACATTTGACAGTTGACTGGTGTTACATTCCTATGACATTTTTATTGATCAGATAAGCTACTGAGATATGTTTCCATAAATGCCAAGGTAGGGCAAAAATACAAAACTCTTGCCACTCAACGTCTTCTTGTTGTAGCGGCACCTCTCCAAAAGTGAATGTCTGTAAAATCCTGCTCAGTCAAGCATGAGCCTTCAAGCCCTTTTGGTGGTCGCTGTGGCGTCCTTTAGCGTTTAGTTAGTGAACCAGGCCATAATGTTCATTACTCTGTCCCCAGCAAAGGGTGAACCAGCTTACCTTTGTCCACTCCAAAAAGCGAGACTAAAATTAGAGATGGCTGACCTGAAGCCAATGTTAGGTTAGGTGAGAGGGGGTGAGGGAGACCCTCTCAAATGATAATCTCTTGTATTACTCTCCCCATGGAGCTCTTCATGTTCACTTCTCTATCAGGAGGATAACAACAGCTGTAAGCTCCTTATTGCTGAATTACAATTATTGGAGGAGAATCACATCCACTCTGACAAGGGGAGGCTCTTGGTGGTAGTGACCCCTCTTCAGTCATAGCCACTCCTGATGAAGTGCCTTTAATGCACATATAATTAATGTTTCATTGAGTTCCAATGGCTTTTCATCAAAGAGTTACTTATGACTGTGTTTTTAATGCATTTCTGCTCAGAGGGTTAAAAAAATACTAATCCTTTTCTCTACGCAGCAGTACTAAAATCTATTGTAAAACACAAAGAATTCTGGGTAGTGGTAAGCAGGAACAAATTGCAGAGCATATTCTTTGAGTGAGTAAACATGAGGACTGGTTTGAGAAGAAAGTGTGTAAAGCATCAGAGGCAAACCAACAAACAAATGATGTGGTCTTGTTAATTCTTTATTGCCCTAAGACTCACATAAATTCTCACAATTTCCTGTTTATACCATCATTCACTCTCCGGCTTGCTCATTAATTTAAGTCTGGGACTACTAACTGTCTCTTTGCGTGCCTCTAAAACTGAGATTTTGTTTTACTATTTTTTTAAAAAAAAAAACTCTTACCACCGACCGTATGTAAACTTAGATGTCACATAATAACAAATTCAAACCATTCTAATTTTTCTCTCAGAGGCAAAGCTTGGTTAATAGATGTACAATATGTTCATCTCTCTCTTGCTTTGATTTGTTGTAGTGTTGGTAAAAGGGCAGCTCACCCTATTCATTCTTTTCAGCCCATCAAAGTTCAATTGTACTGCTAGTGTTGTTAGTAGAGCAATTATAGCAATTTCTGCACAATTAGTCAAAACAGTCATTACATCCGTCGTTAAAGATTAAAATGAAAGGGCAAAAGTTGACGTATGTGGTTCTCTCTTTTTTTGTCAGTTCTGGCCGGCCAAGATGCTGCTAATGCTATCGGCCGACAACACAGTCTCATCAGCAAACTGCTCAGCTGAGCTGCATCAGCGCATCTGCTGTTCATTCTCCTTGCTGCTTATGACTACGCTCAAATCAGGGTGCATTATTAAAGCAGATTCAGTTCGCTCCTAACTGCTTGCTGCTCACGCTTTGCAACCCACCACCTCCCCAGCTCCTCCTTGTCATAACGTGGCATTTGCTTTTCTGTCATCGTTGCTGCTTTGTTCATATGGGGGTAATATTGCTGCTCTCCCAGTGATTTCTGCTCTCCCAGTACTAAACTGTGAGCATTCACTAATGCTGATGCTGCTCATGAAAGGTCAGAGGACTCCCTGAACAGAGTCATACCACCAAATTTTAATTATCAACTTGATTGAAATTTATTCAATAGAATTTTCCTAAATCATTTTATTGTCATGTGTGTTCTTGACTTAATGGACCTGACAGAACTGAAGAAAGTACTAAGTACTGAGGTGAAACAATATTGCTGCAGTTGTTGAGAAAAATAAATGGATATGTTTACTGCATTCATGTTATGTAACCCAGGCTGTATGGTTATAGCCAGTGTTGGGGAAGCTACTCTGAAACTGTAGAGTAAAATATTTAGTGTTTAAAACAAGGCAATGCAATTACGATTTCAAAGAGTATTGTTTTATTACACACAACACTAAAATATCTCTGACTGTTGTCAAAAGTGCAACAAATAGCCTACAACGTTGCAAGAACGAAATATATATCCAATGTAAATTGCATGTAGAACATTTTCTCAAAAATACTGATTGAACTTGGACAAATAAGGCCATGGGTAATTAACGTTAGTTGTTTCTCCATCCTCCAAATCTGCCGTCACGTCTTGCTATATAATCATAATATGGGTGTGTCAACCCACTTATACGTCAGTGAATCGTTAGCCGCAAGATGCATGATTAAACAACAGGTGGCGGTAATGGCACAAAATGAGTTTGTAATCTAACAAGAAGAAGAATATCCTTGCATCGTGCTGATTCGCGCAGGCTCGACAATGTAGCAATGTAGCTTTTGCTCGCGCTACACCGCTACTTGCTGCAAAAGTAGTTACTGGAAAAGCTACACTGTTTAAAAAGCAACTGAGCTACTGCCAAGCTACTGAAAAATTTAGTTAAGTTAGTAGCTAAGCTACTTGTAGTTACTTGTACTACTCCCCAACACTGGTTATAGCATCTATATGAGAGCTAAATGAACACCTCTGTAACATCAATTCATTAAGATGCCCTTTTCTTTCTATATAAGTTGACTGCAATTGATGAATGATGCTGTACAAGCTGTCTTGTAATGAAACTTATGATGAGAACATCTAGTTGGAAAGAAAGAATATTTTTAACTATATCTACATTTTTGTCATACATTTTAAAAGAATTAGAATTTTTAAAGGGGCCATGAACTGGCTTTTTAAATTGTATTATATTGTTGTCTGAGGTCAACTTACGACGTTCGCTTGGTTTTTGCATTCAAAAACATCAAAATGAATAAGTAATGGGCTATTTTCTACCCCAGTTTTGAGCCTAGCTCAAAAACGCTCTGTTTTATCAGTGTCTCGCACTGAAGACTTGGAAGTAAACGCCCACTACAGTGAGTGGATAACAGTTTTGCATATTATAATGAGTTTCAACTCACCCGTCAGTGCACTTGGGGGAAATTGTTCAATGGTCAATCTGACCATTCCTGTCAGATCCTATACGGCACAGCACCGTTATTTAATCTTAATCAGTCTGCAAATCCAGTCTTGTTTACAAAACCATCCTCAGTGAAATGAAGCGAACAGATGGACAATGTTTACCCTCATCAGCTGGAACGTCATTAAAAATAAAAGTTTATCCATGCAGTCCTATTGGAATCCAGAGGAAGCATATGCAGCGGAAGTATATGACTACTGTCTTCTTCCACAACCAGACACGAAACAATATTTTGTATTGCTCGGTAGCTCGATCCTGTTTGTCATCACATAGGTATCTATGTTATTTAGCTATGCGTGTAATGCGCAAATCGGTGGGCGGGGTTAAACCGGCCGTGTTAAAGTAGGCGTCGATCTTCTTCTGCGGGGGTGGTGTTTTATCCTCTTTGATATCATAGTTCCCCACTTTGAAAAACAAGTCGTTTGCTGGGCCTGGTGTCAATAAAAGCTTTTATTGGACTAATAAGGACGTTTCAGTTCTTGAACTGTTCATCCTCTTTAAAGTGCAGATAATTCAGGTAAAACATGAGGTAAAGGCACTTCAATATGTCAACTAAAGACAGTAAAATTAATTAACTGAAATTTGGCCTAACCCATTGTTAAGTGTTTTCTTTTGTACGTCCAAAACCAAGTGCTTTTATTTCATTTAAAGAGCGAATGACTGCTACTGAACAGCTTGTTTTTATACATTGAGAGGCTTCTGTCTTTGTCTTCATTGAGTCTGTTGATATGGTGAATCATTAGGCCTTGTGCCTTTCCTTTGATGGTCTGTTTTCCTTTTTTTTTCAGATCCAAAATCTCCAAGAAAAGAGAGAACCCATTTTCCGTCACAACCCTTTATGCCGTCAGTGAAGTGAAGAGCGGCGACAATGGGAAATTGGCAGATGCCGGTCATGCCACTCAAACATCAATGCAAAAAGATGATTCATGCCTGCTGTATCTTTATATCAGAAAGGACCATTGCAAGGTTAGTCCCGCTCAGATCCCCCTAAACTGAATGAGTGTGTTTCCCCTCTCTAATTTATTTTTATATCTCTTTTCTCTGTTAATTGCAAGGCGTTGATTCTTTAATAGGATTGTCCGCCACCAAGGAGTACAGGCTTTAAAGAAATGCTTTCCAGTTGAAATGTGCCTTTGAGCGCTGATTTTCCAGGGCTTTCTTGCTTCACTTTTAAGCTCGATCCAATTCGCAAGCTCTTTCAGTGTAACTGGGATACAAATCCATGCCATTGCAGCTATCAGAGGCCCGCAATGAGCATGAAAAAGTGGCATTACATCTTGCTCTTTTCGTATGGGCCTTTTTGGCTTCTTCCAGAGTGGAGGGCCCATCCATTGCAATGCAGGCCCTCGTCAGTCTGCCAAGAGTCTCCGTTACTGGGATTCGTCATAGAGGAGTCGCAAAATCTCAGGCGAGACAATGCTAGCGGCCATCATTTTCATACCGCCCAGGCTCTCTCTATCTTATCGCTGAAACGCCTTTGTCATGCTAACATCTGCCATGGAACTCGCTCCAGGCCAGCCCTTAAAAACAAGGGGAAAACTCTCTGCGAGTATCCACCAGGGAGGTTTTCTAGTTAGCCAGCATGTCCTCTTTAATTTTTAGTTGTCCAATTCCTCTAGCTGAAGGTTTTGTTTCTAACGAGTGCGGCAATGTATGCATCCAGGCCAAAAGCCGCCGCTATGCCTTGGCTCTCTTCTGCAACTATGCTACCTTCATCCTCCTGTTGGTTACCACAAAGGAAGCACATTTGCAAACGTCCCCTGCAATTTCCCTCTCTCTTTTGTTGCAGGAGCGAAAATCACATTCTCTTGCTTCGTAGCAGAACCTGGTGGTTCTTTAGTGATGGTTCAGAAATATACTGGGCATAAACAGACACAGATGTGGAAGGAACAGAGACCTTCTAGCAGAGAATAGCACCCCATGGCTTCCACTTAAGCTTGTTAAAAGACCACAGTATTAAAATTACTGTATGCATGTAGTGCCTCTTAAACTAAACGAAGACACATGGCTGACCAAAACAAATTCCATCTAAAAATAAACATATTAATAAGGAATTTAAATTGAGTAAACCGAATGCTAAAATTCAGTTTGAATTTTAATGGAGAGTTAAACAAATTAATAAAAAAGGTAACATTGTACAATAAGTTTCATTAGTTAACATTAGTAAATGCATTAACTAACATGAACTAACGATGAGCAATGCATTATTTAGTGTTTATTAATCTGTGTTAATGTTAGTTAATATAAACACAGCTGTTCATTGTGCGTTCATGTTAGTTCACAGTGCATTAACTAATGTTAACTACTACAACCTTTGATTTTAATAATGTATTAGTAAATGTTGTAATTAATATTAACTAAGATTAATAAATGCTGAATAAGGATTGTTCATTCTTAGTACATGTTAACTAATGTAGTTAACTAATGAACCTTATTTTAAACTTTTACCATAAAAAAGTATTATTATTTACATAATTGTAATTCTTAGTTAGAAAAAGCAAATGGAGCTTTACATGCCAGATGGAGGGATGGATAGATAGTTTTTCAGTTCTAAACTTTGCATAACCATAGTAGTAGCATGTTTTCCATTTGGACCTGACCACTTAAGATCCATGTACAGTATGTGATGGGAGCAGCCATATACTGTATGTCATGTCACGCATCCCAAGGGTCAGAAGGAGACGGCAGATCCTGAGATAAACCAATCCAGTGAGCTACTGCTTGTGCCAGACATCTCCGATGTGCAACTGAAAAGGGGAAGCCCGTAAAAAATAATGACAATTTACGAGCATATTTTCAAGGGTCTGCAGAGAGGGGAAACTATTTTTTTGAGATTTTAATTGAAAGCAGAAGCCCCCAGGCATCTATTTATGCCTCTAAAATATATAGAAGTTTCTGAACAATGTAAAGAACAATGCATGAAAAATGTTTAAGGTCAACATGATTTTTTTTTTAATACTTAATACTTTAATAGAAATTAATACTTTTATTCAGCAAGGATGCATTAAATTGATTTTTAAAAAATGCTATTTAAAATAAATGTTGTGCTTTTGAACTTTCTGTTCATCAAATAAATAAACACAACTAATGTCTTCACATTCAATTGAGTGTCAGTGGAGAATATAGTGAGACAAACTCATATATTTGAAATTGTAGTCATTCACACGCAACTAAATGCATTTTTTATCATAGAGAAAACTAGAGAAAAGGATATGTACAAAGGTATACAGATGAGGATGAAGTGCAGTCTTAATCAAACCGAATGATGACACTCTGTACTGAGACTAGAGAGCATACATAGCCAATGGGCTTTTCATCAAGGCAAATGTAGATCCGGTAAATAGACCTGTAGTCTCCTAATTTATGAGTTTTGCTGGCCAGTGCATGCTTCAGTCTTTGATGGGACACCTGCAGTGAAACAGTATCTTTACTGGTGTATGCAGAAACTCGAGCAAGCCTGATGGCTAATTCCATGTTCGTGCAAGAAGATATCTATGTGTGTGTGTGTGCGCGTTCATTAATACGTGTGTGTGGGCTGACAGCCAGACATGCCACCTCGTGTCTTTGAAGATTATTATAGGTTCTGGTAGTCAGCAGAGCACGAGGCACTGGTTTAATCTTTACGTCATGCTTGCCTGAGGCTGAGGTGGTAACAGTGATATAAAGGTTAGTCATAATGCTCAGAGTACTGATTACACTTCCCTTTTCCTGTCATGCAAGTTTTTCCAACTTTTATTTAATAAATATACTTTCATGTTTTGTACTGAAACAATTCAGTCACAAGCCACAAAAAAATAAAGAAATGGAATAAATGAATGATTTAATGAATCAATGCTTGAGAAAGCGAACAAACAAATTTATTAATGAATGAGTTAGCAAGCGAACAAATGAATTGACTAGATGAGTGAATCATTTAGCAAGTGAATGAACAAAAGAGATACATTCAGAATAAATAAATGATGGAATAACAAGAAATAGATATACCAATACCAAGAATACCAATTTTTTGGTATTATTTATACTGTTATAGTATTTATTAATATATTTTTTTTTTTTTAGCAAAAAGTTTATCTCTATGGGAATTTTAGGTCTTCAGCTTAAATGAAATTTTATATAGCCTTAAATATAGCCTTGGCAAATATCTGATATAAACAAGTTTACATTTTCCATCTAATATTTACATTTTATTTTATTTCAGGATTATTTCAATTAGTTTTAGTTAACAGCATGTGGTGATTAAAAATCTGATAGTGTGTTAGATGACTTGTATGCCTCCAGTGCCTGAGGTTAGAGCCTCTGTGATAAACACAGGGACCTGCTCTATAATTGGTTAAATTGATGGGAAAAAGTTCGAAATTCCTGAGAGGGCAGAGGCCCTGGTTCAGGGCATGCAGTGTGTGCAGATGGCTGCTCTGATCTGGAAGTGAATCTAAAGAGATTTTCCTCAACAGGAATGCACCCGTTAATCTGTAGCCCCTCTAAGAAAAGGACCACTGGACTGAATAAAACATTTTAAGGTTATAGAGGATATGCAAACTCATAATCAAGCTATTCATGGTTCTCCAACACCACACATTGTTTTCTTGACTTCATCAAAACGTGGATTTGTTTATTTTTCCTGCAGTATTATAGCCTGACTTCGTCATACTCATATTCAATGGAGAATATGAGTCTGAGACCGCTGGTTGGGCTTTGATTATGAGGCGTGTCTTAACCGAACCAGGAAAAAAAAAAAACCCTGCACTCAATTGGATAGTCGGTAGACCTACAACCAATCAGAGCAACGCAGTAAGTCAACTCCTTTGCATAGCGCAGTTTTCAACTACAGAACTTATTTATTTTAGAAGTTAAATAACGAGTGTTGCTTCTTTCACTTTCTCCTCCATGAGTGCGACCATGGAGAAACCACAACGACCACAGGCTTTTCATTACGTCCCATCTTCTTAGTGACCGTCAGAGCCATCTGATAAGTTACACTTTACCCGAATCATGTTGGAAGGACACCAAAAATATCTTTCCGATCGACGAATGCCTTGATTGCAGTTCTCTGTTCGTCTTTTAAAATGAATGCGCTGTCGATTTATTTTACAACAGACGCGACAGCGGAATTTATAGAAGGCCAGTTAAGCGCTCTTGATAACGTGATGATTACGTCCTGGCAGATCATCTGTCCATCATCGCTTAAAGCCGCCCTGGCAATTTGATTGGCCCGAACGTTTCTTGTCTGATCATAATTACTCCTCAATGGATCGAGTCCAGACCGAACTTCCCGACCAAAAAATATTGTGGGCGGAGTTTCGGGCTGGCATTCAGGCTAGCAGTATTACACAGTTCGGCCATCACTGGGCTTAAATGGATAGTCCACCGTTTTTTCATATTAAATGTTATTCCCTTAAAGGTACAATATGGATGATTTTTTTTTCAGGAAAATATCCAAAAACCACTAGGCCAATGTTATATATTTTATTTTGTTGATTACTTACACTTACTTACTTTTAACTATTTGTAATTGTCCAAAAAATTGTGGTGTCATATCCGTATTAGCCTTGGTTTCCGCCAGGTTTGCGCTCGTACTGCGATAGTAACCATGGCAAAAGACGTGGACAACCAGGTTATTGCCGTTAAGCCTGGCAAGATGCTCACGCTGTTGTTGTTTTGTTCAAACATTATGGACCATGGCAAGCAGACTTTGAGACAAAATGATAACTAAAACGAAGATCAACATCTTTCGAGATGCAGAGAGCTCTACGTCCGCGACTATCTTCAACTTGGCAGAGAGCAGAAGTGCTGCATTTACTTTACTAGACATGTGAGCAAATGTACATATGTCTTATCAATGTTATTTGATGGAACAATGTTAACATGATGGAATGTTTGAATATAAGTATGTTATTCTATTGTTGATCTAGCTCACTGCTAGTCTCATATAGCCAACAAACTAACAACATTCAAGACTCTCACCATTTAGTGTGATAGTGTAACTGTTAGAGCAAGTGAAACAGTGCTACATTACCTCAAGTTTAATAAACTGATCTGTGTGAGTAGTAATCCAGCACTTGTGTATAGTTCGGTAGAATGAAATGTTCTTATTCCTTTATATCCGGAGGACTCGCGTTGCTTGTGGCGCTCAGTATACGTCTAGCAATCGCGCCCTGCTTCATACCACAGTCATGCTAAAACAATGTATTCACTCATCAGCTTGATGTGCCATTGTTATTATATACTCCTTTGTTATTGTAAGAGGTCAGCGCCCCCTGGTGGCGAAAATTTCCTGCATATTGTAGGAATGCATTCCTGCGCACTGAGACAAGAGAGTTATGTATCAACTCTTAGTTAAGGGAATAACATAGTTTATTATGAAGAAAGAAAAGAAAACGGTGGAATATCCCTTTAAAACAATGATCCGATTATTGTTTTTATAGCACCCAAGTCTGAATGGAATGTAAATTTATTGTTGACTGAGAAGCAATTTCACCTACTGTAGGCTACTATTGGTTGGATATTGGCTACTATTGGCTACTGTGGATACACCAAGTCAGCGTCAAAGAACTACTGTGGCTGCGACACAATGTATTGCAGATATTTAAAAAAAGGTAGGCACTGCAGTGCTTGCTTACCATTTGGAATATCAAACATGCTGGTCACTGTCTTCATTCCAGACGGCTCATATTTTGAAAATATTCACGTATTGGAATGCTCAGGAAAGATGACATATTTTGGAACTGCCTGTGTGCCGTCTTGTCTTCTTTGCTCTTTCCATCACCTTTGCTTTTATCCTCTTGCACTGACTTGTTCACTATTCTGAACTGTCAATCAGAACGATTTTTCTCACCGACAGCCCCGACGCCAATTCAACATGCTGAATTGGGTGAACTGCCGCCACCAGCTTGGTGTGTCATGGCCTATAAGAGTCAAGGACTCGAATAGCAATTTCTCATTTCCATTTGACCTCTACTACTTACTAAATTGCTACTAAAACTTCACAGCCAGTTAGCAAAGGTGAATAAAGTGTCCTGAATATTGGATGAGCTCAATGAGCAATGCAGCTAGATATTAATTTGAGTGTGAGTTTGCATAATAATATGCAAGAGCTGTGTGTGTGAGTGAAATCTACATTATGGGACTAGACGGGGGAACCTTTGAAAGCCTTTTCCCTTCTTGGGGTAATAAAAAAGCTAATTGTCTGGTAAAGTTAAACATGACTAATCATTTTGTTAGATACACATTCAATTATAAGAAATAAAGTCGTGAGATAAAACGTTGATTTGTACATTTTGATTTGTTAACACATATTAAAGTTAGTGGACAGAAAATATAATTCGCTCAAAAGAAATAGATGTTAATGGTAGACATGATAGTACAGTATGTGTGCGCATAAAATATTTGTTAGAGTTTTTATACGGCTGCGGTCTTCTTCTAGAAAGTCTTCAGAGGCTAATGAGATTTAAAATATGCACTACAATTTGTCTGGAAAGGTCCAGGCCTACAATTACTCAGTATATAATCACCAGCCTGGAGAGGGAGGACTATAAGTAAAGGGGCTTGTGTTAACAGTGACTGTGGGAACAGATCAACCCTGGACAACTACAATCCGGACATTAGAGAGCATTACCTCAACTTCTCATGTTCTCTGTGTGACACAAGGTCAGAAGATGGTCTTAACAGCTGTCAGAGCAAAAGCCTAAACCTAGAGTATATATGTGCTGCTTGCCAGTATGTTTTATTTGTATTTTTCTTTTTCATTTATGCCAGTTATTCAGTAGTTCAGACATCCACATAAACTGGTGTGTTTAATATATACATATTAATACAGTTGTCAAGACAGTAAATCAAAGGCTCTTACAGGGGCTTTCCCCATAACTCTGCTTATCCATGTTATTCTTGAACTCATTAGAGCTTAATACCCTGCACAGCTGCTAGCAGGACTGGATCTCCTGTCTCGCCAGTCGGACCCTCCCTGGGGCACGTTCCCAAATTCCCACTGCCCGTGTTCGGTTTCCTGCCTCTGAATGGGAGCAAAAGAGCCACCACTGGTCTTAAAACAATTACCAGTTTAAGTATCTCTAAATAAGCCACTTCATGGAAAACAATATAATGACAGCAACTGTTATTTACTGTAATGAATTGGCCCCTATTATGAGCATAGGGTCCTGTGGGGACCGCTTATTGAGGGCTTTCAATGCTCTCCCACTGAATACATGGCAGGAGACATAAAGGCCTCTCAAAGCAACACTAAGACTGTAGCCTTGCCGATAAAAGAGTAGCGGTAAGATCATATTTACAAACCATTCACTAACATTTTAAAGCCTGTTGAGCCACATCCTATTTGGGTAAATAAAAGGAGTCTGTGTGGTGGGAAGCGCGGATGTATACTGTATTCTTGAGAGCAAGTTCAGAGAAGGACTTGACTCAGGCATGGGAAAGCAAATAAGTGGGATTATCTGCCTTCAAAGGTGCAGCTGAATGAATGGTAGGGCACAGAACTCGCACAAAGGTGGGTGAGAGAGAAGTGCCCTAGCTTTGGTAGTGCAGATACACACATACACACCTGACTGTGCATTTATCATCCATTTGTATGTGTATTTAAGTGCTAAATGATGGTTGAAAAATGAAAAGTTCAGACGGTTCTTTGTTGTCAAAATGACCTGCTTGGATAAGCCATATCTGTGAGGGTTTATCATTAGGTGAGAATTTAGCAAAATGTTCTTTTATAATTCCCTTGCTTGTCCTGACAGAAAGTTCAACACCGCTTTGAAAACAAACTGAGATGTCCAAGGATACTGTTCAAGGAAATTTGAACAAAATATATTTGCTTTAAACGTATACAAAAGTGACAGTAAAGAATTTTACATAGCTACAAAATAATTTTTCGGTAACACTTTAAAGAACCCATTTGAGGCACATGCTTCTGAAATGTTATGACCATTTTAAGAGTAAAACCCCCACAATTGTTCACTTTTTTTACTTTTGTGATTAGTAATTAATTGGTTATTATTTCTTAGTTCACAAGTAGTTCTCAATGAGGATATATTTCTTTAGTAATAATCAAATACCTACCAAGGAACTACCTTTGTACTAAATTACCTATTACTTAATGCTTAGTTAATATTGCTTCCATATTAGTTAATAGTATTAACTTAAGTGTTAATGCAGTACTACCTATTACTTCCTGCATAGATACTTGTTAACTACGGACCATTATTTTAAAGTGTTACCTATTTTTCAAATAAATGCTTTTATTATTTGATTAATTAAAAATATAAATCACAGTTTCATCATTGATAATAAGACATATTTATTGAGCACTAAATCAGTATATTAGGATGATTCCTATTTTCAAGATGACACTGAAAATAGGAATAAACTGAAATCTGTGAAATCATTTTGAAATTATTAATGAACCTGAATATTCATAATGAACCTTCACCGAAATCAATAACATTTTCCAATGCTTTTTTGATGGTATGTGGTAAATAATAACCTGCACAGTGTTTAGTAGACTTCAACTTGTATTGTGTAATACAATGTTAATGCAGGGAGGAACCAAATCGAAGCGGAACCAAAGTGCGGGTATTGTTGCATCAGCGGTATCTGGAACGGAGGCCACCTTCCTCTTCTCTCAGATCGGAGATTTGGGAACGAAGGTGGCGGTTCGCTCTTTCACTTACTGATTCTGTGATTCTGTTTTCCTTTACTTAGTGAAAGAATGTTTAAAACAGTTTCCTTGTGAAGTGTTTGTGGTAGAGGTCTTTTGAGGGTCCTAAAACTGAACCTGACCCAGAATCGACCCAAATCACTACTTACCTGAACCATCGTGCATAAATATTTTTTTTTTAAGTAAAACCCGAACCGAGACAGAACCGATAAAATTAGACCCGAGTCCGACCCGACCTGACGCCATTTCCTTTCAGAACCCAACAGTACCCGAACGTAAATGGCATTTACATCGTGCACAGCCTGCATCCCTGCGGTTCTCAAAAATGCACTAGATCATAGGTGCGCTGAAGTGCTAAAATGTCAATTACACATCACTGTAACCCATTACGTTCTATAAAATTTGCCACACTGTTATTTACCGGACCATAGAATGATTAGAACCACCACAGGATAAAATTTACCAATGGCTGTTTTTCAAATACCCTTCAATAGATTTTCAATCAAAATCTCCCAATCATTGACTTTGACTAAAATTGTGTTGTTTACCCTACAATCCTGTTGTTAAAAAGTTGTTTATATAAAACCAGATTAAAAACAGGGCATTAGAACCACCATAGCAGGTCAATTCATTTAACTGCATCAGTCTTTTTTCCTTCCTTATCAACAATGATCACAAAAGTTGGCCACAACAATGACGAGCCAGGATGTTTCTGTTCTACGTATTCGTTTTCACAATGTCTGTTATCGCCTCCATGCTTCTCTGACAGTGTCGCATATTTTTAAAATGATTGGCTCAGCCATAGTGTAATCAAAATAACAGTCATGTAGCATAGTTTACATCACTGCTGATTGATTCAATTCACATTTATTTGTATAGCGCACAATACACATCGTTTCAAAGCAAGCCACATTACAATTTAGAGTGATCTGTTATCAGAGGTAACTATCTAAGTTTTGTATATCAGAAATGTACATATACAAATCAGAGTTAGCTAAAATGTATTAATTTAAACAATGTACTAATTTAACAGTGTAGTTTAGTGTAGTTAACTTGGTAACATTGCTAGTTTCAGATATTTACTCCACAACACTAAAATGTGTTTCTTGTATGTTTCCTGTGCTTGTGCACATCTTATGAGTGAATGTGCAGCTGTGTTTCAGTTTAATACATTGTTGCTCCTCCTACTCTCAGTAATGTGCTGTGAATCAACAACAGCCCTACATTTGCATTCTCACACATACAAACAAGCAGACGCCGTACATATGTACCCAGCTTTTCCCTTCAGGCAGCCTTGGAGAAAACGATACCATAGCGCAGAGCATTTTGCACATGCCTTCCCGGACAGTTCCCACACTCAAAGTTGTCTTGGGGTGTCTGACCTTTGCCAAGTGCACCGTCCCCCCGCCCCCTTCAAACTCAGCCACTCTCCTCCCCTTCCCAAGGCCCTCCGGTTTGGACAGCTGCAGCCAAGCTGGCCGCCTCACTCGTGGAAAACATCCGCCACACATGGAGGGCTTTGGTTGTGGCCTCTCTGCCAGAGAGAAAGAGAAGGAGGGAGAGAGAAAAGAGAGAAGGGTGGAAATATACTGTTAGTGTGTGTGCGGGTAGCGCTTTTCCCAGCCCTGTGGACACATGTCTTCCCGCCTCCCCTGTCACCCTCTCCCTGCGCACACATCCCAGGGTTCATAGGCCTAATCCCCTGCAGCATGGCTCCAATTTAAGGCCTCCCCACCATCAGAATGTGGAAAATAAACAGAACTGAGGTTACATGCTGCAGCACTGCCTCTCCTTGCGCCCTGTGCCTCGGCCACGGGCCCTCAGCCAGCACACACCATCTGAGATTTATTCAATTTTCAAGCTGGCTGCCCTCCACTATTTTTAGTTTATTTTACTATATATATATATATATATATATATATATATATATATATATATATATATTTTTTTTTTTTTTTTTTTTTTTTTTTTTTACTTACCATTTGGTAGCACAACTTAAGTGATTTTTTTATTACCTTTCTTGACTTCTCTATAAGGTGTTTTGTTTTGTTTTGTTTTTTGTCTTAAAGGGGTTCACACACACACAAAAAAAATGTCATAATTTAGCAACTCTCCGTTGGCTTTCGAAGTGGAAAAACCAAACTCTGGTCAGGCCAATCACATTGTGTATAGAGTTGGTGGGCGGGCTTAACACAATGACGGCAGAGTTGTGATGGTTCTGTGCCGTGAATTCCATACATGTAGGTGATTTCCATGCTACTTTAAAACAAACAAGATGCTACTGGCGAACAGCAGTCTTTCGAATAGGCTTTTGCCGCGACTCTGGAGTTAAGAGAACGTCACTTAAAGCTGCAATACCTAAGATTTTTGCATTAAAATATCCCAAAATCACAAGGCAAGTGTTATATATTTAGTTAAGATGATAACTTACAATATTCCAAATGTTTCAAACAATGTTTAAATCGCAAGAAAATTGAGATTTTAACCAAGGAAACGGGGCGTGTGAGCAGGGGTGAGCTGGGAGTCGCCAGTCAATTCGCGTCATATCCATGTTACCTCGGTTTCCGCTCGTACTACGTGTAGTCCTGGACAAATGCGGAAGTTGTAGTTGTGCGTTAGCGTCTATCAAGCAACAAACGTCAGCTTGTTTCATGCATTTGTTATGGAATGGAGCAGAATTATTCTTTTCAATTATTCTCGGAATGTGAACTGTTGGCTGTAAAGGGGTCGCACACGGACGAGAGAGCCGCGCCACGTCTAGGACAAAGTCCAGTATCGGCACACCGGACGCGCACTTTCTCATCAGTATATGGCCATCAATATTGTTATGTTTAATGACATGAAAGGAAGATAATGTCTGTTCTATGTTATGATTGTACTGTACAATTAAATACAATCGTTGCTGAGTCTGCAGTCTGAAAATTTTACCTCAGAACATCCGTTAACTGAATGAATTGAGAATATCACCTGAAAAATCTAATAACATCAGTAATTGTCATTCAAGTAGCTGATTTCTGTAAATGAATGCAAAACTAAATGCATATTGCAGCATAGGGCAAAGTCAGGATCCATTAGCAACGATTTGACTTCAAACCCTCTCCACCATAGCTTCGTCCAGTGACTCGTACAGTGACATCTGTGAAAACTAATTTACTTTTAAACCTGACTTTTCTTGCGGCTATTTCAGTTTACTGAAAAACAAGCATGTCATTAAACGCAACATTTATAGAAATCGAACTTTACCTCATCCATGACAACTAATTTTCGATTCCCGTCTGACTGATTTATCCACGGTGGAGTTGAAAACAACAGTTCCCATCATTCCGCGTTCCTCCACGTCGTCATCAAGCAAAGCCGTTGTTGTTGTTTTGAATGTAGCGCCCTCTAGCGACATGCCAATCTTAGGTATTGTAGCTTTAAGTCATTCTTAAAAAAGGACGACCGGATACGGCAAAAGTTTCATATATCAACTTGCTCTGCTGGAGAAAACGCATTGGACTCACTCATCCACAGCCGTTCGTTGCTCTGAGCCCGTTCTCATCCTTTATCGTCATATAGAACGCTATATGAAAAAATGGCGCTATACTACGCACATGGCACCCTTTATCGTTAATATAACACGCGAACCCAAGGCGTAATAAATCCAATAAATCCTTTAGCGTAATGTGAGACTACCCTACCCTACCCCACACCTAAACCTAACCATCACAGTGCGTGTTATATTAACGATAACGGATGCCATGTGCGTAGTATAGCGCCGTTTTGTCATATAGCGTTCTATATGACGATAAAGGATGAGAATGCGTTGTGTGGCACTATCCTATTGTGTGCAAAGGGATATTGAAAGACAACCTTTTATCCCACCCCTCGGATTAAGGTATGCCAATTGTGAGTTCCCAGACCTAACATCTTGATAGGTCTGGCTTGCCAGGCTAATGACTACCATCACTTTCACAAAAATAGACATTTTTCAAAATATCTTACTTTATGTTCCACAGAAGAAAGAAATGCAAACTGGTTTGGAATGACATGAGGGTGAGTAAAAGATTAAAGAATCTTCATTTTGGGGTGAAATATCCCTTTATTTACAGTATGGAATTTATTAAGCTCATGTTTTGAGGTTTTGTCTGAGATATTATCATTACAAACAAGATGCAAATAAAGATAAAACTAACGATGAATTTTACTTTCCATAAGAAAATATGCTGAATTGATTAAGGTTATTACAAAGAACATGATCCACTGATCTTTTCCAGTATGCATATCTTATTTACTCATGAGACCCTCCGAACATGAAACTCAAACAAACCCTATAAAAGATGTACATAGATAACAAAGAGCTGCAAGTTGTCGATATAAAAAGATCAAAACAACGACTTGAGTGCTTTCTCCCCGCGTCGCCCTTTCAGAAGCATGGGTCACACCGCGTTGAGGTTACGGCAGAACCCAGTGGAACCTCAGATCACATATAAGCTGCTCCAGCTCAGGCACATCAAAACCAAACTCCTCCTGATGCAGATTTCCTCCACAGGCCCACCGGGAACCACCACTACGAGGTGCTGCACCCCTAAACTCATTCCGCTCTGAGAAAATGCCTGGGAAAAAAAAGTGGGCAGCTTTTTGCTCAGAGCTCTCAGCTTAAGCATCCCCAGTGCCAAGAGCTTTCATGATTTAGAAGTCTGGCACTTGTTTCATACCTTCTGGCTACAAGCAGTTGAAACGCTGCTTCTTTTTATTTTACTGAAGGCAGCTATCGTACAAAAAACCCTCTCGAGAAATCCATGTCCAGGTTTTAAGTTTTTTGTTGTTTTTTTTATTGGTGTTGCTGGTCTTTCACTCATGCTGCAGTTTTGGAGCTTAAAATATTATTTATGATTATATAATCTCTAGTGATCTCTATAAAGTTTGAAAGAGGGCATCACTGTGACCTTTAGTGTATTCTCCTTCTATCATTGCTGTTGCTGTTGCAGTTTCTTTTTTTTTTTTTCAATATAGAAGTGACATGTTAACTGGTATTGTTAACAGGTTTCTTGCCCTTGGCCACTAAATATCTTCTCCACACATGTTGTTCTGCTCATGCTGAGGTTCACTTTTCATTTTAAAGTCAACTTGTCTGAGACTTATTCTAGTTTTGAGGTTAAATTATCTTTTTATTCTTACTTTTTTATGTGTGATTATGTACAGTATACAAATTTGATAATAGCGATCTGTGATGTTATCTCAGATATTACAAGTTTAGATAGTGATAGGTGGTTTGTCGACACAATAATATGTTAACAAAGTTTGGTAACGCTTCCTTTTACAGTCCAGTTACCCATGTAAATACTATGTACTTATTTTAGTAACTACAATTACTGGGTAATAACTAGTACTAACCCTGAACCTACCCCTAAACCTACCCCTGTTCCATGTACTTACCTTATATTAGCCAGTACTTTCTAGGTAAGTACACTGTAAGTACACTGTAAGTACTGTACTGTAAAAGGAAGCGTTACCCAAAGTTTATGGTGACAAGTATTGTTTTTATTTTAAAGCAGTATGTAAAAGTTAGACCTTAGGGGTAATATGCCCCCAGTAGCATGTGGCTACTGATGTTTTGAATAGTATATACTGTATGTGTATCATCTTTATTGGCAAATGAAACAAAAATGTTTTAAACTTTGATAATTTCCTTGATCAACTGAGATAATCAAACTACATTTTATAAAAATCACCAGTCAATTTCCTGCAACTTAGGCCCCGTCCACACTACTGCGTTTTCGTTTAAAAACGGAGACCATTTGCTACGTTGCACCTCCCGTCCAGACTAAAACGGGAAAAACGAAGGCCTAAAACGAAGAAGTTTAGAAACGCTGCAGCTCCGTTATGCGTTTTGAATCTTCAGTTTTAGTGAAGACGGAACAAAACGGAGTTTACAAACGATGACGCAGAAGCTTACGCTCGGCTCTATGATTGGGTGTCATCAGTCATGACTTACACTTCCCCGATTCGTCTACCACTGTTTACACCGGCGCGTGCATGCCCAGTGTTGGTGAATAGTCACGTGATCTGCGTTTTCAGTCGTTTTAATGTGGACGGAGATCAATTCTAATTCGCAGATAAAACGCTGGTGTGGACAGAGATCGTATTCGTTTTAATTCTCTTATTCGTTTTAATTCTCGTATTCGTTTTAATTTAATTAGTTTTAAACGAAAACGCAGTAGTGTGGACGGGGCCTTACATCACAACGCATTCTCACCCCAAGGCGTCACCTTTTGACCATGCTTCAATATTCGACGCTTTAGGCGCCCTTTAGCATCAGTTACATGACGCGATCCTACGGCATCATCTAACTGACGCTAAAGGAAAAGCGTCAGTTAGATCAGCCCATTCTCACCCCAAGGCGTCACCTAACTGACACCTTGGGAAGCATTTGACCATGCTTCAATATCTGTCGCTTTAGGCGCCCCAGGTGAGGGCTCATGTTATTCCATTGGAAGATGGCCCCTTTTGTGCATGCTCTAAATTTGCAAATGTTTGATTTTATTTTAGTGTGTATCATATTGCTAAATGTATCTCTAAATATGTTACAATTTAGCAGAAAATGTTTATAAGAGTGACAAATTTTTCCGTCATTAATTGTCCCAGAGTGGGAATGGATCATTGTAGAATCAAACAATCTCTTTCATGGGCAGGAGTCTGTAAAACTAAGTGTCTGTATTCATAGCTTTACATTGTCTCATTTGTGATAGATGTTCTCATCTATAGTTTTTTTTTTGTCTCTACAGACAACTTGATTATTTAGTGTCACACAGCAGGGACTCGAAGGCACCCCACTAGGGGTTCTGAGAGCGGGCCATCTGCTGGGGGTCTCTTTACCCCCTGCTCTAGTGCTGCAATTGGCATTTTATATGGGTGACAATGATGCTAAGCTGTGTACCCATCTCCAAAATTGCCCGTAGATTTAACTGCTGCATTTGACACAGTAGATCACTCTGTACTTATTGCCCAACTGAAACAGTGCGCAGACATTACTGGCAGTGCATTGGACTGGTTTATATGTTGTTGTTGTTTTACTAACAAAAGCTTCTCAGCGAAGATTGGCGATATTCCTCGAGTAAGGCTGCACTATCATGTGGGGTTCCTCAAGGGTCTATTTTGGCCCCCATTCTTTTTTTATTTATACATGCTTCCACTAGGTTCTATTATTATTGCACTTTGCCATTGCCAGTACCAGCTCGACTCGCCTCGCTTTCGCTCCGTTTTCCATTGCAAAAGGTACAGCAACAAATAGTGGCCGGTCATCATAGCGACGCCTATCGTTCCTTGTTGCCCCATCAAGCTCTCACTGGATCCTCTCTTCGGAAACCTCCTCGTTTGACCACGGCTTATTCTTCCGAGTCGCCATAATAATAGTAGTAAGTTTAGTAACTATCTCTGGCCAAACTATTTAAAAATGGCAGGATTATTTTGGATACTCCATCTGGTGCATGTAATGATGACACTGTGAATGGTTAAGATTGTTTCTGACCAATCAGCAGTCAGCATTGTTTTCACGTCACATTTTAGTATCGCCTTAGCTCGCTCAGAACCTCGCGGAGGTGATACAAAAAAGAAAACAGGTACAGGTACAACTTGTACACAGTGAAAAACCAAACAAAGGCGAGCCAAGCCGAGTCGAGTTGGTACTGTGTAGTGGAAAAGTGCCATTAGAAAATATTTCCATTCACGTTTATTCATTTAGCTAATGCTTTTATTCTAAGTGACTTACAACTGCATTATATGTCAGAGGTTGCATGCCTCTGGAGAAACTAGGGGTTAAGTGTCTTGCTCAGGGACACATTGGTGCCTCACAGTGGATTCAAACCTAGGTCTCTCACACCAAAGGCATGTGTCTTAGCCACTGCACCACCACCACCAGAAAACATGGGCTGTCATTCCATTTTCTCACGGACGACACTCAAATTTATCTGCCCTTAAACGCTCGTCAGATAGTCTGGAATCTGGTATGGCCTGTTTGACCGAAGTAAAGTTCTGGTTGTCTTCAAAAGTTTTTTTTTTTCCAATCAAATTAAGACTACTATCAATTTATCTACTTAAGTAGTCTAAAATTTTGAAAAAGTAATCACTAAAAGCATGCATTTATTTTTTCTAGGCTAGATTATTGCAACTCTCTTTCTGTTGGTACTAGCCATTCAGCAATGTCACGATTGCAATGCCGTACAAAATGCGGCAGCTAGACTTCTGACGGGCACAATTTATTTTTTTTTTTAAATCCAACGCATTCTCATCCTTTATCGTCATATGAGAACGCTATATGACAAAACGGCGCTATACTACGCACAAGGCATCCGTTATCGTTAATATAACACGCGCTGTGATGGTTAGGTTTAGGTGTGGGGTAGGGTAGGGTAGTCTCATATTACGCTAAAGGATTTATTGGATTTATTACACCTTGGGTTCGCGTGTTATATTAACGATAAAGGGTGCCATGTGCGTAGTATAGTGCCGTTTTTTAATATAGCGTTCTATATGACGATAAAGGATTAGAACGGGCTGAAAAATCATATCATGCAAATTGTATGTTCCTTACACTGGCTGCCAGTGCGTTATAGAGTGGAGTTTAAACTTTTACAAATCTCTAAATAGTCTGACTCCCACCCTACTTATATGCTCTATTAACTGAGCTTCATCTGACTAGATCACTATGGTCATCAATCAGAGAACTATCTATCCCTAAGTCAAAACTTTAGTCTAGGGGGACTGTGTCTTCCTAGTTCGCCCAGATTATGGAATGACTTGCAATTTCAATTAGAGTGGCATTTTCATTATTTGTTTTTAAATCCAAGTTAAAAACATTTTTGTTTGATAAGGCATTTAGAGGCATCTAAAGCATTATTCAATTCTATCTCATTTTCATTTTAAATGGGTGAAGCATTTATTCTACAGTACTATATTTAAAGAAATAGTTCACTTTGAAATTCATTTTTGATATGTTTTAGCTTACCTCAAGGGCATCCAATATGTAGGTGTCTTTGTTTCCACAGTATTTTCAATTTTGACATTTTTCAGTTGACAGTTGTTGTCAATCAGTCATACACTGGAAGCTAAGCGGGTCCACCAAAAAGCATGCACAGAGAAGTCAAAATTAAACATGATTGAATGACTACGAACAGATGAGAAAACGAACAGTATTTATATCGTTTTTACCTCTTGTAATCATAGCCATGACAAAATGATCTGACGGCACGGGCGCTTCGGTCTGCGCATGCGCCGGAAGTGATCGCTTGCGCGCCTGTGCTGGCCTACTGCGTCATACATCACTCTTTGTTTATCCAGAGATTTCGGAAGTTTTACCTTTCACTAAACATTTAGATATACGGGAAACCACAATCGGAAGACAATTTCGGTATATCTAAATATGTCTAGTAAAAGGTAAAACTTCCGAAATCTCAGCGTAAATATTGAGTGACGTCACACGCAAGCGATCACTTCCGGCATAACATTGAACTGATTCAGTTCGGTTCAGTTGGACATTGCACAACTGATTCAGATCACTTGGACGTCATTGTGATTACACGAGGTAAAAGCGATATAAATACTGTTCGTTTTCTCACAAAAACCACTCGTTTACGTGTCTTAGGCCATCAATGTGTACTTACATTTACGAGTCATTAAATCATGTTTAATTTTGACTTCTCTGTGCATGCTTTTTGGTGGACCCCCTTAGCTTCCAGTGTATGACTGATAGACAACAACGGTTTGACTGAAAAATGTCAAAACTGAAAATACTGTGGAAACAAAGACACCTACATCTTGGATGCCCTTGAGGTAAGCTAAAACATATCAAAAATTAATTTAAAAGTGAACTATCCCTTTAAATTTATACTTGTATTGTACTTGTATTGTTTTATACTTGTTTTTTTATGATTTTATGACAAAGTAAATTGTATTTAATTGTGCTATATAAATAAATGATCATATATCATATCAAAAGTCTATGTTGAGAGAACTTCTGAAGATTGAGTTTGTAGACACAGTTAGCTATAAAGTGTCACAGTCTTCGTCTGCACCATTCTGTCTTCGTCATCTTCACTACACTTCCCAGCATCCTCTTCTCTCCACACATGAACTCACTCCCTCAATCATCCACCTGTTCATCGTACTGATCATCTGTGTCACCTGTCGTCACCTTGTTAGTGTTCATTTGTGTTTGTATTTAGTTTGCTCAGTTCAGTCAGTCTGGTTGGTTCTTGTTAATGTTACAATGTTTTTGTGTGTGTACACATGGCCTGCGTGAACCTGTTTGGTGGTTTGTTTTTGAGTAAATCTTTGAAGTGGAGCCTTTTTTTGCACCAGTCTTTCTTTATCTACACCACAACCGTGACATAAAGCTGGCCACTTTTTGCTTGAAAATAAACAGAGATGTCCGTTACTGTTATTTTTAAAGCCATGAGATTCATAAAAGCTGTTTTTATAAAAGAGGGTTTCGAAGTTTTGGCCAGGATCCATTTCCTACCCATTACTATGGCTACAGGATGACTGTACAATTTACCCAAAAAAGAAAATTCCTATTTATTTGCTTCTTTGGAACACTTTTTTTTCTCATAAAATGAAAGTCTATAGGGTGCAAAATAACCCTTGACCCCATTGCCAACCATAGTCAAAGCTTAAGACTTTGTATACTCAAATAAGGCCTAACGAAGGTGAAATCCATGTTTTACTTTATACACCATATACTTTGTGCTCTTTTCATTTTTGTTTTGATTAATGGTTTATTTCATCACTGCCTCTGATACCTGCCACAACCAATAAGGCACAAAAACGAGGGGTTGTGGCAGAACTAACTTAATTCTTGTCGTCCGCCCCTTTGCAAGGTATGGGAAAAATAGCGTGGTCTGAAGTTTTTGCGATGAGAGAAGCGTTCTGAATGGGGAAAAGGAGAAAGGAGCTGAAAGGAAAAGGAACTCAGTCAATGGAAAGGGGCTGAAATGGATGAATAAACCAATACCCCATCCACAGTGTTGATATTTCCCTCAATGGCTCCTTCTAAAGTGAGCATTTTAAGCCACCCCGACACACTAAATTTGCCCATTGTGGCGGGAGAGGCCCCTGCCTCTCGAAAGACTAGGTAAGGAGGCACTGGGGGCAGATGGAACCTGCCTATCACCTCAATGGCGCCTTTCTACCCCTGAGCCTACCCTCTATGCCTCCCTGCCATTCACTAGGCCCAGTGGGAATGTCCCTGGACCCTGCTCTTTGGTAGGAGCCCCATACAATGAGTCTCTCTAGCAAGGTTGAATGTGGCCCCATTGTTACACCCAGGGCCATTAAACCACCTCCTGGGCAAACAAGAGCGTCCCTCTTCCTTTATGAAGGCCAAAGAAGCAACAAAGAGAGGAGTCATCGAGACAGAGAGGGGCTGGCCTTTGTTTGGTGTCTTTTCTGAAGGTCTTCAATAGCTGAACTGGGAAGGGGAGGCTTCTGTTTGGTCTTTAGCCTGCCCATATTGCTGGACACTGTTGTTTGGTAAAGCGGAGATGTGAAGTTAATTGACTGAATGGCCCCTAAACGCAATGCCACAAATAATTCGAGAGGGCAGAAAAAAACGTATTGTGTACCAATACAGTTCCCACTTCTCTCACATAGGAGAAATTCTAGCTGGACTCCCTAAGGGTCAAGAAACATTAAAGGCTGTTGAGAGTGTTGAGCAAGTATACAGTTCAGGGGAATAGGATACAATGGCAGCTAAGAAAAGGATGTCGTTGACTTTCTTTGTATACCAAAATTACTATATTGGATACAAGGACTCGATAATGAAAATTAAGGGAATATTCCATGTTCAATAAAGTTAAACTCATTTCTATCATCAAGTATAATAATCTTGACTCGTTCTTGAATCAAGATTATGTTGAGGCACTTTCAATAGAAGTGAATGGGGCATAGCAAGCATAGAAAGATTATAATGTTATAAAACCACTCGCAAATTCTAATTGTTTCTGTTATGCCTGGTTCAGACGATTTTAGCCCGATTTTGGCACGATCCATTTGACGTAGGGTGTCGTGGGGATTCGTAAATGACAACGGGCATTGGGACGCAAGATTCGATCATATCATCTCGTAGAGTGTCATAGTGGGCAAAAACCTACTTCGCGTCTGCAATGCTTTACGATATCACGACAAAAAGACTAGCATGTCTAATTGTTTTAACGATCGTCATGACGGTTCTGTCATATGTATGAGGTTGACCAATAGGAGCCAAGTTTTTCCATACACAACTTTCAAAAATAGCGAAATGAAAGAGAGACGATGGTGCTAACGTTAAAACTAAAAGTATAAAATATATAAGAAAACAATAGTTTACCTCAAGTTCTCTTTGGAGGATTGACAGCCCATACTGTCCTCTTCGAGCAGGGTTCTCAAGTTTCACGCAATGGCGGTAAGACATGTAATTCAACCAGTCCACATGCTCACACGCCACACGCCGATCAATCCAGGAACATGTCCATTGTTGGGTTTTCTTTCTTTTTTCACTTTTTTTCTGAACACAGGACAGCCTATACAACACTCACCGCTTCATTCATTGTTTGTTTACGTTCAATTCCGGAAGTCACTCGCCACTAGTTTCGCCTTCTCGATGACATCATGCGTGCCGTTAAAGACTGCATGCGATGACTGGTCAGGAAGCAACGTGTAGTCTGACATGTCTTGTCCATGACACGAACAAGATTTTAGGAGTCAAAATCGCATAATCTGACACAGTGACTATCGTAACAGACAAAAAAAATGTGTAATCTGAACCAGGAATTAAATGTATGTATAAGCTGTTTATTCTTAAAACGCTGCATTGTAAAATTATGAAAATCAACAAAGATGTAAAAGATGATATAACTTTACAAAGAAAAGGTTTATTCTGCGTGTGCGCACTACATATTGTTTACTTTTTGTGGATGTACTATTATAAACTTGGGTATTTTGATGCTTATGAATTTATCCTATACTGTAACTTTGATTTTATTGTATTAGGGCCCAAGCACCAATGGTGCGAGGACTCTCTTGGAATTTCTCTGGGGTTTTTATTAGCTTGATATCACTAATGTGTGATGACCCCTCTTGTATCCTCCTTAACCAAGGATTCCCTGCCTGAAACCAACGCTGTCATCCAGAGGGCACTAGCTTTTAGGTTGCAGTTTTTTGTGGAAATACTAGTCTCGAGAGGAGTAGACATCTCCCCATACTGGTTCTCTGCCACCATGCCATCAAGCCCGAGGCCTAATCGGAGTTATCATATCAACAAATCTCTCATCAGGGGCCCACGCCTGACACCAGCAGAAAGAGAGGCCAGTCGACGACTAATTTCCAGCAGCAGGATGCTAGAGCTCGCCTGCCAGGCAGGATGAAAAGTACCTGCAGACCCCAGTCGAGCTGCCCTCACCATCCCGCTGGGAGAGCACTCACGCTGGGCACCATGCTGGGGCTGTTATTCGATTAGCTGCAGCGCTAAGTGGGGAGCTCCATTCTACATTCTGAGAGAGCAGTGAGCCTCCCACAGGGCTGACGCTTCTCTCAACTAAGGGGCGAAAGCAGAGACAAGGCGATTCAAAGGGAGTGCGCGACTATAATCTGAATAAATAGGCTGTCTGTGATTCTCTAATGAGCAGGTTCTTGACACAGAAGACAGCTATGATGCGACTTTTTTCAATGACAGCAATACAGTAACATCCAGCAAGATCAAGCCTGGCATTCAAGACCAGACCCTCAATTTTAACTTGGATGCAAATGTGCAAAAACTCTTAAAAACACATAGTCAATAACAATCTATAGGAATTATTTAATTGAAGTGTAAAAATATAAAATTGAGAGAAATTATGAACATAAATGTGATATGTATACTGGCAGCTACATTCCTAATTGGTCTAAATGCTCAGCTCTGAATGACGTTTTGCTCTCTTACAACAGTGGAGTGCAGGTCGGTTTCTCTAAGAATGAGTGCACGAAGAGAGGTGGCAAGAGGGGGCCCTCAAGTTGACCTGACACTCTTCTGCTACCTGCTGTTTCACACAAAGGGAGCCAATCCCAGAACTCTTCAGAAGAAAGCCAAACAGATAATGAGAGCACTACGGCTCTCGCCTCTATTCGCCCAATGGCCACTTTGTGTGCCATGAATAAGATTTATACTCCAGGAGTCATTATTCGCCAGACTATTTTTCTTAGACTCACTCTTTTTGTAAGAGTATTCCCTCTCTCTTTCTCTCTTTTTTTTACAAGTTGAATCACTGAGATGCCCGTCAAGCATTGCAAATTGATTATAGTCTTAAACATTTATTAGATTACCACGGCCGGAGCAAACAATCAAGAGGGTGAGAGCTGTCAAGTGGTCTGGAATTTCACTATACTCTTGTCATGGGGATGATCGTATGTTTCTGCTCTCCTTCCTGGGTTTGGAATTGTGAAATTGTGCAATATCAGCATAATTTTAATCATTGGCATAAATACATTATGGTAAAAACATGCCGGAATATATACACATTGCACAATTGCAAAAAAATAAAAAATAAAAAGATGTCTTTGATTTGTTTGTAACATTCTAAATCTCTTTATTGCCACTTTGGATCAAATTAATGCATCATTTCTTATTTAAAGTATTAATTAATTTTAAACTTGGATGCAATATGGATATACATATAGCTGAAGGCAAAAGTTTTAAAGGTAGTGTAGCATTTAGACTATGTTTATAGTATATATTTAAATATGTTTTCATAGTTTGTATTTAAGCATTTCCAAAATTTTGGAAGGCCACTGTATTAATAATTGTTTCATAATATAAATTAATTAATATTCTATAAACTTGACAGTACGTTAAACTGTTTTTTTCTTTCTCTCATACCCTCACACACTTTCCATGGCACGCCAGTGCAGCCGAAGCTTTCAGTGGCTTGCAGAGTGAAATAGATTTTTCTCCCTCTATTATCCACCATTTTAATCCCATTTTCATCTCTCTCCTGTCACACAAAGAGAGCTGGCATGGCAGGAGCTCTGGAGTTCTCCTCTGGCATGCCATCAGGGTTATGATTAGAATGTCAGAGCGGCTGTGAGCAGGCCTGCTGTTTGGTGCTGGACTAGCACTGGATCTAAGTCCTGAATTCTCTCCGACCTGCCATGAGACAAGTCCACCATAAAAAATAAATAAATAAAATACCTTTCGAGCACCCCCACCCAAAAATTTTAGCTCAGTTCTGAGAAAATGGGGGTGCTCAGATGTGCTCTTCTTTTCAATTGTGATTTTCAGTCACAGGCCAGGGATGCTGAGGCCTGCAAATCTGCCACCTTGAAAAGGCTGAGGGAAATTGATGGAGGTCTGTTTGAAAGGGCTGTTCACAGAGCACATTGAGAACTGTTTCATCAAAAGATGGCACTGCCAAGACCCAGGACAAGGCTCTTGAAGTTAATCCCTAATTAGCTGATTCAGCAAAAATAACAAAAGCAAGCCAACAATTATTAGTTTAGAGAGTTTGTGATAATAAAAAGCCCAAAGGGAATCATTATACATTGACTTCAGACCCAATGAGTCACACATAGTTCAACAGTTAAGAAACGGCAAGACCAAAGATAATTAACCAAAACAAACTATTAATTTTAGAATGAGACAAGGGGGCAGACACAGGAATGAATAAACCACGACCATTAGGAGTATTGCAGCTGTCTAGCTTGAGAGTGAGTTTCCTTTCTTTTTGCTTTCTAACGTATTGCCTTATATAGACGCATTAGCTTATAGACTTGAGCAAGGCATTTAATCACCATTTTCTAACCATTTTCTTCAGCTTTTGCACCAAATAATGCTAACCATGTGCTCATTCTTCTTACTGACTGTTTGTGGTAAGAATAAATAATTTTTAAATGAAATTACAGAATTATTTATTTAAAACACTGAATAGAAAATGGTCAACATGAAAACTACTATATTTATATATTAGTAATAGTATAGTTATAATAATATTATACAATAGTTATATTAGTAATATATCAAATCATAATATAGAATATTATAGTAATATGTTTTATTTTAAAATAATTAATTATTTAATTATTTAGGTTCAAGTATAGCAATAGCACTGTGATAAAATCCTGTCAAAGCAAAACCTCACTTGTCACTTCAGTGCCTAGCGTTTAAAAAGTTGAGGGTCCAGGAATACAAAGCTTGGAATGTGCCCTCGCCGAAGGAAAGTACGTGGAAGGACTTTGCCCGTCTCTGTCGCATTATGGTATGGGGTAAACACACTTGTCTGCCGCTGGTGGGAAAGCTATGCCTAGCTTGGCGTGGGGCAGGAGGGGGAGTGTGGGGGCTCTTTGAGTTTTTGTATGGGAATGTGTGGTTACTCAGTGAGACTGCTTTGAATGTGAAAGAGCACCCACCTCAGAGAGACAGCCCAGGCGGGCGGCCCATGAAAGACGGGTTGGCAGCTGCACGGCACGGAACCAATGTGACCGTGAAGGGGCAGCATGGGGAGCATGCAGTATGTGGCAGAACCTTCCTGGCACCTCACGCCAGTCTCGACTTTCCACGCCGCTCACTCTCCACCCTGGGACCTCCACCAACAACCCCTCCAGACCCTGGCCCGCACCCTCAGTAATCCCACAGGAAAAAGAGGGCTATGCAGGTGGTCCCCTCTGACAGCTCTGACTCTATGCATCTTTGCATGCCGTCACTCTGTCCGTGGACAGCTAAAGGAAAGCAAAGGGATGGTTAGATGGGAGATAAAACAGTTTTTCAGAAAAGTGGCTGGGGGAAACATGATGCTCTACACCACAGGGATTTCTTCTGCTCTTCAAGCTCCATTAGTACCTGATGCAGAGCCTTTTCTAATTTTGCTGGTTCTTTTGTCTCTCCCAGATCTTGTCTGAGTGGGTGAAAGGTTTAGATGTTGAGGTTAAATAGGTATTATTCTCTCTGCGCTCTCAAAAGCCAAATAAGGGTTCTTCCTTTCTGTTCAGATCCCTAGAGAGAATTTCAGAGCCATTGAGATCCTCTCAAGAGCCACTATCAACAAAAACTTCATCTGAAACAAATGATGATCATGTGCCTCTGGAGAATTTTAAATGGACCCTTTTTGTGCTTCATGTGTAATGCTGCGCAAGACACACTTGCATATCATCAATTAGTTAATATTAATAATTAAAATTTCTGAAGCACAATTTACATAGATCTTAAAGTCATGATGTTACAGCTGGTTTGTTGGTTGACTATGTGCATGTATACCATCATTTTACAGAAAGGACAGATTTGTGGGGGATGGAAAAGAGACAGTAAGCCTGCATCCAAATTTTTTTAAGCTTCCTGTGCAAGAGAGAAACTGCACGCTATAAGTGATGAAAGGGGCTCATTCTCCCAATGCAAGATCCTCTCGGATTCTTCAGGCTCACTTAAGCAGAACCTACACACACACCCGACATGATCAAATTTACAAAACTTCCATTTTATCTCACACCTGAAGCACCTTATTCTGTCATCTGTCAAATCTGTCATTACAAGTCAAATGTGGTGTGTGGGTGAACACATTTTTATTTACTCACCATAACCCACAGATGGCCTGCACTTTGCTTCCAAAAGCCATGGTATATCTTTGTCTATTTTTTTTTCATTCATATAGCTGTAACAAAGAGTATTTGTTTTATTTTCACATGTACAGGGGTGAATGTATGTAAATTGCAGCACCCTTTACCATTGAGATGACTGGAAAAAAATTCCCAAATGATCCAGAATTAATCCTATGTATGAACAAATGAGTTATATAGGCTACATTATAATAAATAGTATGATATATTTATTTTCTGGAGTTTTGTCTACTGAAATGTTGTTTTAATTTGCTGGTCAATTTAAAAGGGATGCAGAAGCACTGTAAATGCATAAAAAAGTCTTCTGAAATCATATGATAGCTTTGTGTGGCAAATAGACCAAAATAAAATCATTATTCACTGATAATCTTCTCCTCCAGAACCAGTAAGTTGAGAATATATATATATATATATATATATATATATATTATTTTTTATTTTTTTTTTTTTTTTGTACAGATCAGATGTCTCTCATGAAAGCATGGAGCTTTTTAGTAAAAAACAATGACATATACATTTTTTATATACGTTTTTTATTTTTTTTTTATTTACTATCATTAATTTGAAAAGTGGCCAAATATTCTAACTTTCTTAACTTTCGCTGTAAAGGGAGGAAAAAAGTAAAAAATGTTTTTGTCTGTTTTTCTTTCCCAGGACATAAAGATTTTAAATATTTTTTGCTTCCTAAGGAACAAGGCAGCAAATAACCCCTAGGGCCCTATCAGTGAAATCTACACCACAGAATGATTTCACATTCTCTGTCTGTGTTTTCAGTGACCACCTGTTCAGCTTTCTGCCGAGGACTGATCTGTGTCCAACCCTATTGTACCCAAATATTCTTTACATCTATTACTGGCCTAGAAACTAAAGCCTTTTCCAGTTTCCCCCAATCATTTTATAGAGCTTTACTATCATCTCACCATGGTTACATGTCTTTCTTCACCATTTAACCAGACAAGCGGTGCACAGGAAGAAGTCTGTAGATTTCTATATGTCTGCCCGGCTGTCTCGTATAGCACGACGTGCTGTCAAAGAGAATTCTGGGAACGACATGAGTTTGCTGCCGCCACGACAAAAGGTTTAGATTTACAGGGATTTTTTGGGGTGAGACTGCAAAATGGACTGTAACATTGAACGTTTATAGAAGGGGGCTTCAGTTTTAACAGTGTGCTTTGAAAGAAGGTTCTTATTGCATGTATAAACGAAAGCGAGAAGGGTCTTTATTGTACAGCACATCTACATTTTTACTGCAGACTGCATTGATATGCAAGACACAAGGTGTACAGTGTTCAGACAGTGTAGGGGCCAAAAGGAATGTCCATATAGTGAATGTGGTGTGTTTTATGTGTTTGCATGTGAAACCCCAATAGACTGTAAAATAAAGCAGAAGCAGAAGATGCAGAAGACCTCTAAAAATATACAGATGTTCTGTGCACAGCATCACTTCTTTTACCACTAAATGAATGTGTAGGCACTGGACAAATAGTGACAAAGTGGTGAAATCAAATCTGCCATCTGAATCAAATTGTCCCTGCTTTCAGTGAGCATACAGTCTTTAGTGTTACACAGAGATGGTAATACAACTTGACTATTATTAATTTTCTCCTAGGCCTCATACATAGAAAGCTCAGCTAAATTATGCTAATAAAGGCAGATTTTGACCTAAAGGGAAAACAAACTGAATACTTCCAATGCCTTCTTGAGACAGGCCACTGCTCAAAGGAGGATTATAAAAACATTAGTCACAGAATCCACATTTCAATGACGCCACATATTTCAAGTCACTGCTGATTACTCTGACACCGTTTGTTGAGGGTTCTGGCTTTCAGGGGTAAAAGGAAGCCACATTGCATTGAGACACATGGGAACAGGATACTCAATCTCCCTCCTGCACTTTAGTAAACTGAAAATATTGTATCTGTTTCAATTATGGATATTTTTAGACCGTTTCATGTTTTGTTCAACTTACCCTTTTGTTTCATCCCCACAGATTAAATGGATAGTTCACTCAAAAAATATATATATATATATTCTGTCATCATTTACTTACTCTCTTGTTATTCCAAACTTAAAATATTTTTTGTGGTATACAAAGGATGATATCTTGAAAAATGTTGGAAACAAAACAGTTACCAACAGTTACTGGATATCAATGCTAACCAAAACTGTTTGGTTACCCAAATTCTTCAAAACAATATTTTGTGTTCAGAAGAAGCAAGTCAAACAGGTTGCAAACAACATTTATATGTTAATATGTTAATTAGCAGAATGAGCCAAAGCCTTGTATTTCAACTTCCAGATAATATGACAGGTACACTAATATGCATTAATACATGATTAATAACTTCATTGTTGGTGCCAATTCATGTGCAAATTACTACAATTACTAAATGACTAGTTAATAATGATGTGCCTCAACAAGTAAAGTCATAACATAATGATACCTTTGCAAATCATTAGCTAATGATTAATTAAAGCAGACAACTGGAAGTTGAAATGCATAGCTTTGACTAATTGTGGTAATTAACACATTAATTTATACTATTAGTTAATGAAATATGTTATTAAGGAATTAATACACAATGAGACAATAGCAATTCATGTATTACTTAATCTATTAATCATATAGACTAGACATTAGTTGCTGATACTCATTAATTAATGGTTTAGTTCTTAATGAGTTATACATTAACTCATGATTATCTGTGCATTAGTTAAGCATGAATTAATGCATATTAGTGCACCGGTATTTTAAAGTGTTACCAAAAAAAATTTTTTTTTATGAGTTTTATAGATTGTATCGAGAAATCTTGGTCCTCTTCTTGCTGCAAAAACAGCTCCCCTGAAGGTGTCCTGTGATATCTGATCTCATGAAAATACGTCTCTATAGCACGCATTGTGTTGCAATTTACTTATTGCATTGTGTATCATGCAACTCGTGAAAATTCGTTTTTTTGGCAATGGGCAATGCATTGAAATCTTCATCAGATTCCTCAAACCATTCCTGAACAATGTGTGGCAGGGTGCATTATCCTGCTGAAAGAGGATCCTCTTCCACCAGGGACCACCATTGTCATGTAGAGGTGTACCTGATCTGAAACAACTTTTAGGAAGGTGGCACGTGTCAAATTTACATCCACATGATTGGCCTGATCCAGGGTTTCCCTGCTGAACATTGCCCAGAGCATCCACATTTTTGTCATCCACAGTGCATCCTAGTGCCATCACTTCCGGCACACGGTAAACATGATCAAGGACTTTTGTTGTCTGGTCTTCTCTTGCCCCCTGACGACGAGACCCGGAAGACGTTGTTCTGGATCAAGGCAACTTTCCAGCACCCAATTGACCTCCCAGACACCACCATATTGGACTGGAGGGAGACTATCATTAGGTGTCTGGAGAGCGATGTGTCCCAATCATACCTGTCAACACTCACTCCCGCTTTCCCCGGGAGTCTCCTGTATATCACCCCCGTTTTGTTATTTCTCCCATGAAACTCCCGTAATTTGTATCACCCAAACGTCGTATGATTAATCACATCAATATATTATTCCAAGGTTGGCCAATTGCCAGATCTTGTATGAAATGCATCCTACTCGCACAATCAATTTCAACCCATTTGTGAGCTCAACCTGGCAACAACCCATCGTTTGATATCAGTGCAGGAAGTGTGGCCGCGGGAATTTGAATAAGCGTCACTGGTAGAAATGGGAAGAGAAGACTCAGTGGTAAATATTTAACATTGGCTGGCGTTACATTATATGCAGTGTTGGGGAGTAGTTAACTACAAGTAGCGTAGCTACTAACTTAACTACATTTTTCAGTAGCTTGGCAGTAGCTCAGTTGCTTTTTAAACAGTGTAGCTTTTACAGTAGCTAACTACTTTTTGCAGCAAGTAGCGGTGTAGTGCGAGCAAAAGCTATATTGCTACATTGTCGATGTTCGAGCCTGCGCAAATCAGCACGATGCAAGGATATTCTTCTTCTTGTTTTTTTTTTGCCATTACCACCACCTGTTGTTTAATCTCGCATCTTGCGGCTAACGGTTCACTGACGTACAGAAGTGGGTTGACACACCCATATTATGATTAAATAGCAAGACGTGACGGCAGATTTGGAGGATGGAGAAACAACTAACGTTAATTACGTTGGCCTTATTTGTCCAAGTTCAATCAGTATTTTTGAGAAAATGTTCTACATGCAATTTACGTTGGATGTATATTTCGTTCTTGCAATGTTGTAGGCTATTTGTTGCAATTTTGATATTTTAGTGTTGTGTGTAATAAAACAATACTCTTTGAAATCGTAATGGCATTGCCTTGTTTTAAACACTAAATATTTTACTTAAAACATTACTCAGACACTTATTCAGTAATTTTAATATACGTTCTTCAAAAAGCAAAAGTAGTTTCAATGTAGCTAGCTACTTTTTGATTGTAACTTGTAGTGTAGCTAACTACTTTTCTAAACGGGTAGCTTGACTGTAGTTAAACTACTTTAACTTACGAGTAGCTTGTAGCTTGTCAAACTACAGTTTCAGAGTAGCTTCCCCAACACTGATTATATGATGACATTATATGTCATTATATGATGCGCTAGAATTGGGTTATCTTTCGGCTTGAAGTTGACCGAACACTAACACACAATTATGCCAACATGTCAGTTTTGTCGAGTATCCTCATAAGATAAAATAAATAAATGAGGTATTAGAGTTGTGAGAGAATAGGCGCATCATGCAGATCTGCATTCAGCAGCTTAAAGGGACAGCAGCCAGTGAGGCTTTCTGTCAGTAAAGTTAATCAAAGAACAAATGGAACAGTTAAAAACTCACTGCTCTTGACTAAATAACTTATAAATAACTAATAACTTTAAATAACTTTTGTACCTTTAATAACGATTCATCTGTATATAATTTAAAATTTATGCAGTGCAAACTGTTTGATAACTTTATAAAATTTCTGTATATTTCCTACCTTTTATGTTGTTTCTACATTAATTCAAATTATTATAAAATATATTAAAAATGTTAGGTTTTTGAATGGCGATTCATGTGATCCACAGCCCCCTCCGGCAATCTCTCTGTTGCCTTGTTACAGTGCGAGGCGGGAGTACTGTCATGTTTAGTTGTATTCAGTTCAAGAACTTTTAGTTTGTTTTAATTCAGCACAAGTATTCATTTGTCTACATTCCCACCACTCTTTAGTTTCTATGGTGCACTCTAAAAAGTGAATCGTTGGCTGAACAACCATTACTTAACCATTACTTAGTAATTAGATTAAACACACACAAAAAGTATTCATAACTTTTCTGATATTTGAGTTAAAATTTATGCATCACATTACATATATTTTTAAGTAAAGAATGTTGCATGAACTCAAATATTTAAGTGCATATAACAAAAGTTTTCTTGTTAATTTTAAGTATAATTATTCCAAGTTGTGGTTACTTAAAAAGTATGATGCAAAAATGGTGCATATATATTTTAAGTAAATCCAACACATCATTTGTTAGATTGATTTCGCTGTGTTCATCTCGTTATCGTTAGTATTTAAGTTAATGTGTGTTCTTTTGATTTCGTCCAGTTGCGTTTGGATGTATGCATGTTTGGATAATTATATTAAACCTTGTATTGGTCCTTTATTTGTATTTTTCAGCATCAGTCTGCAGACACACACGCATTACATTAAAACCATTACATTTTTTTTAATGTAATGTGTAGTACATCAGCAGGTTACAAAAACATAAAATAGTAATGAAGTAAATAAATGCTCTCAGTGCTCTGCAATTTAAAAAAAAATGTTAGAAATTGAGTTTTGGACAAATCACCTTTTTATGTGTGGATTACTTTTTTTTCTGATCTGTATAGTGGTGCCACTTTTCTTCGCCTTGACTGAGATGAAATTCAGTCCCACTCCAGGCACTGAAGGTGATCTGGAGGCCGTCAAACAGCTTGAGTTTCCAGACGTTACTCCTGCACCTCTGAAACAGGACCACATTTCAATCAAGGCCAGGTGGGTCAGTTTGCATTGAGAATTAACATTTTGCACAACGAATATACTGTATAAACTGTTGAACCAGAAGTGTGAAAAAAGTCAAATGTTTGAACAGGTTTGCTTCAAGTTTTACCTCTTTAATGAGAACCATGTACACTTTGAAATATTACAGTATATCCTTGAGGCCACCAGGGGGCATTAGTAGATTCTAACACAGGACTCAATACCTTTTGAACATGACTGCCCTGCAACTAACTTTGTAAGAAATAGAGAAAGAATGCAAACATAAGTAACCCTCTTACTGAATTTACATTCAATAGATATGGCACATGTGACGCAACCTTAGCATGCCCACCCCCATCAAAACATGCCGCCCTACCCATCTCATTATGTCTGATGCAAAAGAGCATCGGCAGAACAGCAGCCTGTGGGTGTCAGATCAGAGTACTTTCCTAGAGTGATCGCTGGCAAGAATAATAGCTTTGCAGTGGATCTGAAAGAGAAGAATGTAAATAAAAACACAGACAGAGCGGCACTTTAATGGCTTGTCACACTAGTGCACTATCACACTGCCCAGCAATGTAGCGGTCCCGCCACTGGTTTTATACAAGAAAGGGGATTAGCCAGTGGCCCACGGAAGCATTGCTGCGGCTTAAGCCATTTTGCGTGGACGGTGTGAGAGGCGGTGGGATAATGCCATTTCACATCTCTGTGTTTCAGAAGCTCGTGGAACCTTTAGCATGATTTGGGCTTCTCTATCTGGTGCTGCAAAGTCCAGAAGAATGACTATGAGAACAAAACGTCACCTATGGATGAGATTTCAGAATAAAAGCGCCTAATCTATAGTGAGGAATGTAGACTGAAGCATTTGACTTTAGGATTAAAACTGTGTGTGTTCTGTAAGATTGTAGTGTACAAGCTGAAAAAAGGAACTAAGTGTTAAAACATTTCTTTGTGTGGCTGTTGTATATTCCTACTTCAAATAACTTGTACAATATCAGAACAATCACACTTGCATGTCTTTTTGCTTGTCTGTATGTATGTGTGTGTAAATATACATCCTATAGGAGTTTCCCAAAGCTCCGGTGATGGACACAATCTGGCCTACTGTATATGACAGGAAACACGTGTCCTCACACCTGCTTGAATCATTTTTATCCCTAGATGATCATATCCGACTCACCTTGACAACAACAACAAAAAAAACCTTATGTATAATGACATTAGACTTAGACATTAGATTTCCAGAAAGGAAATATATTCATTTTACTGTAGTTGATTCACATGAAAAGAACTACACAAGCAACCAAAAAGTGTGTCAATTTAAGTGTGTATTCAATGTAAAAACTGCAATTTGCATATTTAGTCATTATTAAGTAATTAAGTATTAATTATAAGCTTTAGAACAGAATGGGTGCAAGACACAAAGAGCTACCAATCGGGTTCACAGATTGTGTTTCATACCCTTATTGTGACTTTATAGTCTGTATCAAAGAGAAAAAATGTGATCAGCTTTATATCCTCCCTAAGTGTCTCTTTTAAATTTGATCAAAGAATCCTGGGAAAAAAATATTGGATTACACAAACATATTAAGCAGTGCATCTGTTTTTAGCATTGAAAATAATAAGACATACTTCAAATTGGTATATTAGAATGATTTCTGAAGGTTCATGTGAATGAAGACTGCCTACCATTCTGTGTTCCACATAACATGAGAATCTTCATTTAATTAAACTTCAAGTTTTATGATATTTCTCTTTAGTGATAAGAGAAAAGCAGTTTTTTTTTATTTTAAAAAAATAACTTATACGTAGTTTATGTATAAAAAACGTGTTTCACTATTCCAATCAATAACCTTGAATCTATATTTCTTTCATAGATTATCTGTAGGCTATGTAAGTGACATAGGCCCTATGTGGTTTTAACAGTTAATTGCAATGTTTAACAGGAAAAAATTGTAATTATTAAAATAACTTTTAAGAGCAACCCACTCATCGCAATGTAAATACTACACTAGATGTCTTGTCTTGTGCGCCCGCGTGATTTGACACAGGCTGTTTTCCTGAGTTTGTGCTTGAAAATCATTAAGAGTAGCAAACACGCTTCTTTAAAGACTAAAGCATGTTTAGCTTTAATTTGCATGCAATACTGTCCGAATCTTTGCTTAAAGTAGTAATAAGCATGGATAACAAACCGAAAACAAAATTAAACTAATAATGAGCCAAACTCATGAGCCAAAAATCACCCTATTTTGGAAGCATTTTGACCATGCTTCAATATCTGAAGCTTCAGGCGCACTTTAGCGTCAGTTAGATGACGCCCTTGGTATCGTGTTAACCCAAGCGGCAACATTCAAATCTGAAAGCTGAAGCCTACCCGGAAGTGCGATAAACTGCAATACATCTCAAATCCGCTAGAGGCCGGTCCCAAAAGGGAGCAAATATCCATAGACGTCATGTTAAAATCTCCGTTTTCACAGCATAAATTCATATGTTTACAGTTTGGTCCCATGGACTTTTATTGTAATCTTCAATATGTTCCGCGTGCCTGACAACTGTGAGGGGGTTGAATTTTTTTCTAACTCGTTATTTTAGATCATATTTAGATCTAAATGATGAAAATAAGGGTGCTTAACTTTGATTGACAGCTAATAACGGGCTGCGCCGAGTGAATTTGACGTCTCGGCCATGATCTGACAACAACACATCATACCACCTCTGTATCCTTTCTGAAACTTTTGCATTTTGTATTTCCCAAGATTTTCCAGAATGGCGACGCCTATACTCCCCATAAACAGCTTCAAACCCGTTCTTTAGAGAGTCTATGGGTGACGTCACAGACACTTTGTCCATATTTTTTTACAGTCTATGGTGTAACCCTACCCCAGACCTAAACCTACGCCTACGGGTCTTTTCATTTAACGTCAGTTATATGACGCCACAATGAACCAAAACATCTACAAAGTGAATTGTCTTTGCTTAATTGGTCAAAAAAGGGCTATGATGATTTATTTTCAGATGATCCCATATCCTTACCATAGTCAAAATAAAGAATTCCCATATTCCTTTAAGCTTTTTAAACTTTAAATGCTGCATAATATATTATATTGTGCCATCTCCCTCATTTCGTGCCAAATGTGCCACTTTGATTACTCATCGGTCACTCACATTAAGCCTTATTTGCTCCAGTCAGAATGAATGCCCTTGACCATTGCTTCTCCTGTCTGAGAACTTAAAGGGATAGTCCACTTTTTTTGGAAATAGGTTCATTTTACCACTCCCTCAGGGTTAAAAAATTTGGGTTTTACTGTTTTCGAATCCATTCAGCTGATTTTCTGATATTTAGAAGAATATCAGTTACCAGACAGTTTCTGGTCTCATTGACTTCCATAGTAGGAAAAAAAATATTCTATGGAAGTCAAAAAAAGTGGAGTATCCCTTTAAAAAGGTTGTTCAGAGGCTCTCAGTCTCAAAGCAAAGCTTCCTGTTTATATAAAAGACACTTTTTTGGCACAGTGGAAATCATATTTTTGTTAGCAAGAAGATAAAGAGTAAATTGATTGATCATGAATAACACATTTGTTTTTCTGTATTTGCAGCTAGTTAACTGACTATCGAACTCCTGCTTCTCTTTGAATGATATCACCCTCTACAAACACCACTTCTGTAACTGTATATTCAATGAACATGTTCTTCTCGTCATGGCTTTCATCATTCCATCCTCCTTCCTGTCCCCTGTCCTCGTCCTCACGTACGCCTCTGCTGTCGAGCTTCCCACATACTGCCCCAATCAGCTCCACTCTACCCCCTCAGATGGGCCCTGTGCGTCAGCGCTTGCTGGCAGGCAGGCGGTGGGGTGTTTGGGCAAGCAGCGGGAGAGTTGATGCGTGTGTCAGAGAGACGCTCTCCACATTCCCCCGGCGGCTGGCAGTGCGCCGGCTGTGGGAAAGGGGTTCGCCTCTTTCTCACGACCTCTCAGGTTCCTCAGCTCATCTGGGAGCTATTCATTTCCTGCCAGAAAACAGCCTTTCCCCTGCAACTGCAGGAGAGGACGAGAGAGGGAAAAGGAGTGCGAATGAGAGAAAGAGGGCTGCATAGTGAGTCCAGAGCTTGGTACAGCAATCCCTGTGCTTAAATCATAAATCCCAGGCTTGTCAGGGCTACAATCAAAGACAAGGTGGTAATGATGACGAGTTAAGAGAGAGAAAGAAGGAGAGAAGAAAGAGAGAGAGAGAGGCAAAGAAAGAGAGCGAAAGAGAGTTTGTGCCATATGGTAACACTTAAAGCCAAGGAGGAAGCAGAGAGGGGCTTTCGTTTAGTCCTTTTTATTTTTCTCCCTTTCCCCCTCCTCCTTTCTCCTCTCAAGCCTCTTGCATTTGCAGAGAGTGTGGGAAAAGTTAATTGACATACATGCCGGCTAACCCTCCGGTCATGTTGTGACATGTGCACGGGTGCCCGGCACCAGTGGTCAGTGCGCCAGTAACCTGAGACCCTCGTAAAGCTGTCCTCCAGAGGCAGGTTGCAGCAAGGCGTGCAGGGGGAAGCACGCCTGAAGGGGGTAGGGCATTTTTTTTTTTTGGTTGCACTGCTCGCCTTGGAATAAACAGGAAATGAATGCATGGTCCGCCACATCATTGGGGATCTGTTGAGGTGGTGTTGTGCTCAAAGTTAAGGTGGGCAAAGCAGGCTGACCCATATGCGAGATGAGCATGTCCTTGCAGGCAACATGTGGTTCCAATCTCTATACTCTCGGCACCACAAAAGGTGTGATGGAAATTCAAAATGATTGCACTTATCTACACTTTGTGCCTCAAAGCAGGTAATTGCAAACACCTGCCATGCCCCCTTCAAAGAATGGCCACACTGAAATAGCTATAGGCAACACACACCTGGAAAACACAGGGATGCAAGAAGGAAACGTTTCATCATGTCAAAGACTTTTCCCATTTTACTCGAAACAAAAGCTATATGAGTTGTGTGTAAATATTTCTGCATCCCTTATGGCCACACAGAGATAAAAGCATATGTGATAAAAAGCACCTTTCACTACTTTGCACTCTAAAAATGGTTATTTCAACCCAAATTTGGGTCAAATATGGACAAACCCAAATGTTGGGTTAAAACAACCCAGAATTGTTTAGAGTGTGTTATTATCATAATCATGTACTGAGTTCATAGGTTTTTTATGTTATTTTTATCTCTTTTTTTATGCAAATACTTTTTTTGATACAAATACTAAATAAATAAATAAATAAATAAATGTCTGTTTACATGGCATTATGCTAGTAACGTGGCTAGGTAAATGTCCTTAAATTATTTCAAACTGAAAGTTTTGACCAATCCGCTCGTTGACTCACTGTAGTTCACATTTGAATTACTAGATGGCGCTACATGGTTGTGTAATAAAAAACCGCCACTCGTTCTTCTCTCTGCTACTGAACTTTGATGCTACATTCAGCTTCAGACTCTAGTAATCCTCTTGATGGCTGTCTGCATGTCACACTCTTATACAGACATGAATCGTTCAATACCTAATGTTCATATTTATTATGATAAAATCCCCAGGCTAGATGCCATTAATTAACCCTTATTCCAATAGCCTACCATCCTGTGTTCCACATAACATAGCAAATCTTCATTTAATTAAACTTCAAGTTTTATGATACTTCTCTTTAGTGATAAGAGAAAAGCAGTTTTTTTTATTATAAAAAAATAACTTATACGTAGTTTATGTATAAAAAACGTGTTTCACTATTCCAATCAATAACCTTGAATCTATATTTCTTTCATAGATTATCTGTAGGCTATGTAAGTGACATAGGCCCTATGTGGTTTTAACAGTTAATTGCAATGTTTAACAGGAAAAAATTGTAATTATTAAAATAACTTTTAAGAGCAACCCACTGATCGCAATGTAAATACTACACTGGGGTTGTCTTGTCTTGTGCGCCCGCGTGATTTGACACAGGCTAAGTTTCCCTGAGTTTGTGCTTGAAAATCATTAAGAGTAGCAAACAAGCTTCTTTAAAGACTAAAGCATGTTTAGCTTTAATTTGCATGCAATACTGTCCGAATCTTTGCTTAAAGTAGGATGGATAACAAACTGAAAAACAAAATTAAACTAATAATGAGCCAAAACGTTTAATTTTTTATATGTAATTTATTTATCTTCCAAAATGAAGAAACTTGAAAGCGCATTCAACATATCTTTGGCATCACAACGTGGAAAAGATACCGCAAATATAAAAATGCATTGAACGGAATTCAACAATACAAAACTTATTTCAATATGAACTTCTCTCCCTTTTGATCTATACAAATATAGTGCATCATCTCATTAAAACACATTTTCATACAAAAAAGAACAACATAAAAAGTAAACGCTGAACAACGAAAACAAGTGTAATTTGTCTTAGAGTCTTTAAAAGTCTTTTCCCCCTCTGTCTACCAAGGCCTCCAAACGGAATCTGCCGTGACTGACGGTGCTCCCGGAGACACGGCCACCGGAACCGGTGTGTTGGAATTGTTGGCATACACTGGAATAACGGGGCCGTTTGGAGCAAAGGCAGCGTTGGGAATTAAAAAGGCGAACTGTCCGTCCGTTGCCGGCACAAGTTGGAAACCTCCGTAAACTTTTGTTGCGTCAGAAGACAAGTTGGAGGAAGACGCGCTTTTGCAGGGACTCCGCTAAGAGGCACAACGTTGGCTTGTTGGGTCGCGCTGGGGATTTGAACCATCGGTTGGCTGAAGGATGGATGAGGAGGCCCGGCAGGTATCTGGTGCTGTGTTGGGTAATTCATTGCGTTGATCTGCGTCATGCAGCTGGCTAGGTGACCCAGCAGCCGGGTCCTGACCTCGGTGTTAACCCCTTCACAGGTGGACAGGAACCGGGTCACCTCGTTCATGCACTCACTGAATCCAGCTCTGTATTTCCCAAGAACCGTGGGATCCGTGTTCAGCGCAGCTGTAAAGTAAATGAGGAAAGACTTACGGTCAGATCTTGAGTAGCTGAACATGAATGTGTTCTATAATTCTATCTAGAAAACTATTGCAACATTTAAAACAAGTGTAGACTATAGAGAGAAACGCTGCGTAAAAAAACTGCAGCCGAGTTTCTGGAAGTTCTCAAAAACTATTTTAATGATATTAGATCCGCGGCTTACCGGTCATTTGTGCCCGCTGCATGTTTCTGAGATGTTTCACTGTCATCTCCAGGATGTCCGCTTTCTCAAGTTTGGAGTGTCTCGAACTCCTGTGTAAAAAGGAGATATTGGTTTAGATAAGCGGCTATGTAAAGAAATGCATTAATATTTAACCCATATGTAATTGATAGAATCAATCGGACTTTCAGTACTTACATCTTTTTTCAAGGCGTCTAAGATTAAGGTTTTCAGCTGACCCAAGCTTTCGTTGATTCTCGCTCTTCTTCTTTTCTCCATTATAGGTTTAGAAGACTAAAATGCAAAAGAAAGAAACAAATAAGTCAACATAATAACTTCGGGAACTATTTCTTGCAGTGCGCACATGTGCGATGTTTTGAAATAAATGCAGTACAGTGTAATATCAATACAAACCTTTCTATGTTCCGAAGCCGTTTTGGGTTTATCAGGTGTACTGTTCATGCTCGCCGGAGTCGTGGCAACCGGAGACGAGGAGTTTTTTTCCATGATGTCGGCAGGCATCTTCTCTGGGAAGTATCCTATGAGATTTGTTTTTAAAGAAATCCTCCGGTTCAGTTTCTTCTGTTAGAATACACGCAGTAAAGTACGCAGATATACAGTTCCAGTTATGAATGGATATCCGCACGAAGTGTCCCGAGTTCAACTGGTGCGGCAATGATGTCACAGTCTCTGATTACACTGTTTGCCAGCGGTCGTAGCAACTGCCTGCCTCAGCGTCGTGTTGGTCTTATTTATATCTCCGACTGGCACGCGAACGGCTCGTGTGAAACTTCCGAACTTTCTTTCCCACAGTAACTTTCTACCAATCAGCGCGCGGGACACGCGGCCCAGGGGAGGATGGCTCGTGGTCGGCGCCACTCCATTGGTTGTTTAGCGTTTGAGCGGGTGGCCAATGGCGCGCGGCCGGGTTTAGGGCACAACCGGGACTGCCTTCAATCATTCAGTTTACATATTAACACTTACGAGCCAGTCTCCGCAAAGAAACAGCAAACTTAGTAATTGCAATCCAATACACATAGATCCACACTGAAACCATGTAGTCACAAAAGTAGCTATACTTACGCATTAGAAAACGTGGAAAAAGTTTAATGCAATAGGCTTTACTATTACAAAACATTTCAAATAAATTGCAGAGAGTTTGCCTTTTAGGCTACTGAAATAAACTGTTGCAAAGACCGCAGTATAGAGTGTTAAAATATCCCACCTAATAGGCTAAGTCATTAAAAAGTGGGCTGAATGTTATAAATCTGAAAAAAGAGGAGAAATATCTGTTTAACTTATTTTCTCTGCAAAGTTACACTAAAGAAAGTCCATTTAACTTTTAACAATAAATAAAGTCATTCGATTTAAAGTGGCTGAAAGGTGCGCAACCTAATCAGTGCAGGCTGTGACTTTCCCACCACTTTGATTTTACTTAAAAAAATATGGCAGAGATTAATTGTAGGCTTTCAATTTTAGTGTTAGATATTTTTTTTTCCTGTGGACAAATTCATTTGACAAGACTGCGCTGTATTCTTTAAGAGCGTCGCTGCTGTTGGCATTTTGACATCTGTCGGCTCACGAGCGCTATTGTGAATGTGGAGCACGTGCCAGGATGTTTTATTACCTCGGTGGTTGAGGTTTGGCTGGCGGGCTAGGGGTGGCGGTGGTGGTTTACATTAGAGGGAAGGTAAATAGCAGCTGCTGTTCTAAAAGCCTGGGAAAACCACGCCCACTGAGAGCTCGATCGGGCTTATCGGAATGCGAGCCAGTGTGAAGATATTTCAGACCGAAAGTGCGCACAGCGCGGATAGTGTCCTTGACTCTGTCTAACAGAAGCAGCTCTAATTTAGGTCATGATTTTATGATCCTCGGACGAGGTCACAAATAAACGCAACACAACACTAAATTCATTCATGCTTCTGCCTGTGCTGCAATGAAAATGCAAATAAAAAAAGTCCAAACGCATTTTGGACAAAAACGATTATCAACGTGTAATGATGTTTAAACGATAATTACATATATTTGTCATCTATCATCAACTAATAGACTTGATAGTTAGTGGTGTCATAATCCACAGTAAAGACACTGGTTGGTGTGCGTGTGTGGAGTGGGTTGCCAGCCCTCTGATATGCACATTTACAGGGGTGAGAGTCTCCAGCTGCTGCAGACCCCGCGACACGTGGCGCGCAAGCGGCGGGGAAGGCGCTGCTCCTGCCGGCTTTGCGCGCGTCTGCGGGACAGGGCGCCGGGGTTCTGCCGGCAGTTCATCAGTGTGATATATCATAGTGGCAGGCTGCTAAACTGTCTGTGTTGCTAAATGCGTTTCTAATCACATTTCCTCAGTTTTTGCTATAAAATTCTTATCGACGACAAGACAGCGTTTATGTAACATGCATGTTGATTAACTGCTTTATGACAATACATTAAAAGAGAATACTTTCAATTGTGCACAAAGCAATTACATCTTGTTCATTATCAGTTTTACTTGCCTGTGTACAAAAAAATAGCATTCCATTGTACAGCTTGTGACTTTATTTATGTTAATTATTATTTTGTTTTATTTTATTGTAATGACATTAGTTTAACCAATTAAACAGAAAATGAATGTTAATGACTGTTGGAGAGAAAATTCTCTTATTTAAAGACATATTTATCTACATGCATTTCATCTAGGTTGCATTTTTAAAAAAATAGCTAAATATGGCTAACCCAACATGATTTCTATTTTATTAGCTGTTACAAATGAAAATTATATTTGCATAAATACTGCTTTGAATTACAATACTTATGAAATGCGTGATGGAGGGGTGGCATAACAATGATTTTGAACAAGTAAATTAAGCGTCCCACCTAGTGCAACCCACCCCAGAAGTAGGGGACATTGTAACAAATGTCACTCTTTGTGCTTTACACTACTTTACACAGTTCAGGGTTGGGATTTCTAAACAATGTAAACTTGCAGATAAATATGGAACGAACTGCATAAAAGTCTGAGACACAAAACACTGACTGAGGTACATTCTTAATTTTCTAGCTCCACTCAGTTTTAAGAAAAACTCAGTACTCAGAGTACTCAATGTTCCATTTGTTTACACTGCGAAACAGATTTATCGTCTCTTCTCACACTTGTAAAGGACTCGCAAAACAAATGTATTGATGTCAAGTAGACAAAGAACGGTAGATTCAGAAACCTTTCGTCTCCGCATGAGTAACTTTCTCATGCTCGTGTTGCACAAGGGATCTAGAGGGTGCATTGAATTACGGGCAGGTTGCGTTGTCCCTCCCTTTACCCCCTTACCCACCCCCAAGCACCTGGACGCTGGCAGTCCCGTGTGCATTTTCCTGCAGTGTTACCTTTTGTGAGATCATGTCGTTATTGTGTCTATATGGGGGGAAAATAGGCTCATTGTTACAGTGTATTAATTGCAACAATGAAGAACAGCATACATCATGCAATTAAGTTATTTATAGCTTTGTAAAACGTCCATATTATTTTGTGTCACTCAGTTTTATTGGCACTTTTATTGACATATTATAGTTAAAGCAACATCTTTATGTCACCGCTTGTCTATCTCTCTATCTCACTCGCTCACGTAAGCAATCATACACTTCCCTCTGCAGCCCCCTTCCAACCCACTCTTCTCTCTCTCTCAGAATCATATCTTTATCAAGGTCTCTCAACCATGGCTGTCCACACACAGCAATAATGTAATCAGGACTAAAGTACGTGAGAAAGTGGGAGATAGCATGCTCCCAAACAAGCTGAGCTGCAATCACAGAGCCAGTGTAAAGTTAATGTGTAAGCCAGTGATGAATGCCAGCTGCCAAAGGAAAGTTGCTGTTGACGGCTCATAGGGATCTCTTGAAGAGGTCGGGCAGCCGGCAGTGAGGGTGTCATGGTGTCAGCCTCGCTCATGGAGCTGTCAGTCACCTTTGATGGCTTACTGAAATATTTAAAATGACTGGCAGATATCCATATGTGATAACAAGCAGATTCATTTTAGGCTGATGTTGTCTGTAAAAAAATGTAAATGATGCTTGATATCATTCAAATAAGTTTACTCACAGTTCAAAAGTTTTGAGAAATTACAATGCTCTGTCCCATTCATGGTCTTCCCAGGTTTGAACTGATTACTGCAGGTTTTCTTTATTGTTGGTTGATTGCTGTCACATTTGTTGTTTTGTGGTGAGTATGTGGTGTTTTTAATAGTTTAAAGGAGTAGTTTTAAAAAAACTTTTGCTGATAATTTTCTCAACCCCATGTCATCCAAGATGTCCACTGTCTTTCTTACTTTCTGTCCAAGTCAACAAGCACTTGGCTCTCATGTATGTTTCTGATAAAAAAAAAATACAAATTACAAATAATTTAAACAAAATCAAACTTACTTACAGTTTAGAGAAAAGTTTGACTCTTTTTAGCATGTTAGATCTGAAAATATAATCTGTCATTATTTACTCACTTGCATGTTGTTCCAAACCTATAGACCTAGTTAGACTCCTTATTGAATTTAACACAGATGAAAACAAGGCTGTGAGGGATAGACTTAATGTATGTACAGTGGCCCATGCTGTATGCAATTTTTAGTGTGTAATTTTTACCACTTTGTAACTTTCAAAACAGTTTAGGTTTAGGTAATAGTTTATTTCAATGTAGGTGCGTTATTACATGTACTTACTGTAGTAATAACAGTAAATTATCTATAATTACAAGCAACTAACCCTTAGACAAAACCATAACTCTATAAGTAGGCTACATATAGTTAATTAATATTACTTAGTACTTATTAGAGTAAGTACAATGTAACTACGTCACCTTAAAATAAAGTGTAACCATAGTTTATAAACCATATGTTGTCAAACAACAATACAATCCATTGATGCACTGTACTTTTGATGCACTGTAATCCATTGATGCACTGTAAATATGGCGCTACCCTGACTAAGATCTATATGACTTTCTTTCTTCAGCAGAACACAAAATAAAGGTATTATGAAGAACGCTTCAACTGTTTCTGGATAGTATGGACAATAATCTGTGTGTTCCACAGAAGAAATACAAAGTTCATTCATGAAACTCTATATGGCGCAGGCTCTAACTGACGCTAAAAGGTTGCCATGTGCATCGGATTTAGACGCATGGTCGAAAGCATCAGTTAGAATGACGCCCTGGGATGAGCGTCATCTAACTGACGCTAAAGGTTGCCTTGTGCGTCGGATTTAGACGCATGGTCAAAAGCATCATTTAGATGACGCCTTGGGATGAGCGTCATCTAACTGACGCTGAAGGTTGCCTTGTGCGTTGGATTTAAACGCATCGTCAAAAGCATCAGTTCAGATGACGCCCTAGGATGAGCGTCATCTAACTGACGCTAAAGGTTGCCCTGTGCGTTGGATTTAGACGCATGGTCAAAAGCATCAGTTAGATGACGCCCTAGGATGAGCGTCATCTAACTGTTGCTAAAGGTTGCCATGTGCGTCGGATTTAGACGCATGGTCAAAAGCATCAGTCAGATGAAGCCTTAGGATGAGCGTCATCTAACTGACTAGGTTGCTTTGTGCGTCGGATTTAGATGCATGGTCAAAAGCGTCAGTTAGATGATGCCCTAGGATGAGCCTCATCTAACTGATGCTTAAGGTTGCCATGTGCGTCAGATTTAGAAGCATGGTCAAAAGTGTCAGTTAGATGACGCCCAAGGATGAGAATGCGTTTTAGCTGTGCGGTGCGCTTTCAGAAACCCTCCACCTTCCCCAGCTCCACCTGTATATATCTGCAATGGGTAATTTAGCAGCATGTTAACTTTCTCACAGCTGCGTCATGTATGTATTGGTAGCCAGTCCCATACTTGCTCTGCAGCAGCAGCAGCATACTAGATCTGTTCCGCCAAGACCAAACAGATCAATATTGTCATATCCATTACCATGCAAACACTCATGTCTTGGAATGACCTCATGACCGAAGTTACATTTTTGGGTGAACTAACTATCCCTTTAAGATGGTTATTGTTACAGTTATGATAGATTAAACAAAACAAGCCATGAAAACAGTTGCCTTGATTGTTTGTGGTGCACCTCACCTTTCACAGTGCATTGGAATATTCACTTGTCTGTGTGTGTTCTGTTTATCGAGAATGATTACATATAGCCTGTAACCAAGATATAAGTAGACAACCACTTGCTGAGGTAAAAAGATATGAGAGGGTGCTGAAGATTCTTCCAGCACCAAGACCCTTCAAAGTACAGAGAGACAGAGAGAAAGGAAGCGAAATAAGAGGTGGGAGAGATGAGAGAGGGGAGTGAGTGTTGCTCTGGAGACCCTCCAGCAGTCTTCCCACGAAGCAGACGCAGCAGCCAGAGCGAGTGCTAGAACATAGGGCGCCACAAACTCACACACAGCAGCAAGGCTCTGAACAGCACAGCCTCCAGGGCCTGAGGGGAACAGAGGCAGGGGCGCGATAAAAGCGTTGATTCACAGTGTTCTTCACGCACATGCATATACGCACACATGCGCACACCTACATGTAAGTTCCCAGAGACCAAAACACACCTTCACGCATGCACGCACGCACACACACAGATCACTCAAGGTCACCACCAGCCTCGCAGACATTAGCGCTCTGTGTTTTTGTATTTAGCAGGGGCTGGGGATTTTTTTTCAAACACATGCCTAGCGCAATGGTGATTCAAGCCTTTCCGGGCTCGCTTCAGCTCCTGTTGCTGCTCCTGCTTCTTCTGTGGCAAGGGAGAAGCGTGTGCCTTAGGGGGAATCTTTAGTAAAGCTTAGCCAAGATCTCTCTCCCATGGAGCGGCGTACCAGGGGCTGTGTGCTTATGTGGAGGAGGCAGTAGAGACTGGGTCATGGGTCACTGACGTGAGCATGAGTATCTGGCTGCCAGGCTCTGACTGGTTTGGGTGGTGAGTGAATTAACAAGCCTGGGGCGTTATTGCTAATGACAAGACTTCCAAGCTCAAATAAATGCATGAAGCACTTCATTGTGCATTAGCGTACCATGCAACATTCAGTGTATGTGTCGCTTAATTGAATTAGTCTTTCAATTGAGAATTTCTCAGACCTCAAACATTGAAAACATTCTTTAAGTTCAGATAGCAGATACCCGATAGCAGGCTTTCTCACGCCGTTGATGGCATCTGAACCCTATAGATAAAGAAGTATTCTGCACACAATGGCCTAGCAATGGGTTTTTGTTTATCTAAAAGGATCTTGATCTTGCTGCATTTGAATTGAAGGTGAATAAACCGGCCTGTTTCCTTTTCAGGGAGTCCTGTTGTTTACAGTAGATAAACTGTTGAAGGCATAGGCCCTCTTTAATTGTCTTGCATAATTATCTGTAACAGGCACTGAGAGAGTGTAAATAGACTGCATGACTTGTTGAACTTACCTTTTCCTTCACCTCTTAATTTACATATCATAGCATATCAAAACCTATCATAGTATTTTTTTTTATTATTTCATTTTCTTATTCACTTTTCTATAAAGTCTTTGTCCATTTTTTATATGTTCATATCCTGAATATTAGTCCTCTACAGCATTACATTTTAAGCAAGTTGGACATAACGTTGTTGGCTCTCCAATACACTGGTATTGAAAAGAAAACTTCATAAAGCGGTTATTCAGAAAGGAAATTATTGTTTGTTTGGTTTTTTTTTTGTTTTTTGTTTTTTTGCATTTACTAGCCCAGTACTACTTAATTTATGGACTACACTATATATATCTTTATAGATTTGTTTTTTTTTTTTTTTTTTTTTTGGGGGTGGGGGGGGGGGTTGTTGTTGTTGTTGTTTTCCCTTGGACATGAGCCAAGCTCAACAACAAGCTTTAAAAGATCCTAGAATGCACATTGCTCAACTAATATATATATATATATATATATATATATATATATATATATATATATATATATATATATATATATATATATATATATATATATATATAAATTGTAATCTAATATATTGTCTTTTCATTGTCTTTCCCTACACAATGTCGTCCTTTGGGTTTTACTTTCAGAACATAAATTTTTTTTTTTTTTTTTTTTTTTTTGTGTCCAGCATTGATTGAATCTGCATAAATGAGCTATTCCCTGACACAATGTCGTCCTTTGGGTTTTACTTTCAGAACATAATTTTTTTTTTTTTTTTTTTTTTTTTTTTTTTTGTGTCCAGCATTGATTGAATCTGCATAAATGAGCTATTCCCATATCTGACTCTGACTTGCATCAAAGCAGATGTTAAAAATGTTTAAGGGTCACTGTTGCACCTCCACCTCAAGCAAGGCCAGGTCCCTAGATAACAGCCCCCTGGTTCATGAGCTTTGCTTCAGCATTAGATTGTAGTTTTGTGACCCCCCCCTGCCTCCACCTCCATCCAACCCAGCCACCTCCCCTCACTCCACCTCCTTTCCCGTGGGAGTTTGCAAAGCCAGGATAACCTTGAGACCTCCACTGGGTCTGTGCCAGGAACATTAAAGAGCTCTAACCCCCTCCAAGCATGCCCACCCAGTGCATTTCTAACATTTCTATGCTTTTTGTCTTGTTTTTACCTTTTCTTGGACTATTTTTTTTTTTTACTTTTCTTTTTTATAACCTGACTGTGAAACATCTCTCTCTCTCCCTCACGCATACACACACTCTCTCCTCACACAAAATGCTGCCTCTCTCTCTCTCTCTCTCTTTCTCTCTCTATCAAGTCTTGGACAAAAAGGGGGTAAAAAAGCACCATTCACATGATCTCCTGTGCAGTGCACTATTATCTGTAGATTGTCGAGCTGCCAATTTCAATTTCGCCGCCCTATTATCAGGCCTTGAAATAAACGCCTCATTTGAAAAGTAGAAATCAAACTGTCTCTACAGGAGGGATGACTGACGTTGATTGCAAACTAACTATTTGGTGCCAGGCTGCACTTTGTGTGGCTTTTGTCTCTCCCTGCTTTTTTCCCCTAGCTTCACGGCTGTCATATTCTTTAGTACTGGAGAAGGTCAAGTGCCACTGTCTGAAAGATCTGAGGAACTGGAATCGACTCAGCGTCTCCTTCTCCGCCCCGCTCTTGTCACCGCAGGTTTACATATTTTCTTTTCTTATACAGTTTTCCATTTCTTTTTAAGGTTCTAAAGCGTTTTTATTAAATGTACTTCAAAGTGAAGACAGAGTCATTTTTTGAAATTTGAATTTAAGAGGATTGTTTGTATCATTCAGAAATTTCTGAATGTCTAAAAGTTCATCTCAGTTCAAAATCAGAAAAAAATTTATTTGAATATTTGGTTTGATAGTTGATTTGTGAATAAATTGTTTTTGTGCGTCAGTTTCAATTTGTTCACAAAATGGTCTGAATTATTAACTCAAATCAGTCTGAATATAAGCTTTCAACTCCAAAAGAAAAATCCAAAAGTCACAGAAACAAATATTCTATAACAGGTGCTGCAAATGATTCAACTTTGATCCATGTTGATACCCTGCCATGGACACAAAGTCTTTCAAAACATCTCACTGCTCTCTCTCACTCTATCCAGTAGCCACTCACAATTTCCCATGACATCATACGCCGCCTTTGAGTTCCTGGCCTGTTGCTCATTGTAGCCCAGGCTATTCATTGCGTCTCACACAGAAACACTCACACACACACACACACACACATGACCTCATCGCTGGCACATTCTCCCCAGGTTTCACCTTGCACCTCTCAATCACATTCCCCTTTCCCTCTGGCCGTATGAACACTGAATCTTGCCTCTTAGTCTCACTCCACCCATTCAGGGTCCTTTGTCTCCCACTGGACAAAGTGGCTAGCTTAGCCCTGCTGAAGCATCAACTTTCACCCTCAGAACTTACAGTCCCATTGCTGGTGCTAGACTGATGTCTGGGAGCTTATAATTGGTTTCAATTGTAGTTTCACTCATAAGAGGGTTTAAGCCTTAAACGATCTGACTTGCAAGAATACAGATTATCATAAGCCACTATGCTGTATTCATTCTGACTGAAATGTGCAATTCAGGTTGACAAACAACTAAGGCATGTTTGCTAATACACAAGCCGTTAGATGTTATTCCATCACTGGCCTGTTTTTTTAGTTTGCATTGCATAATTTATGTCATGAATGGAATTCATCCCTCAAGGTGAGATACCTGTCACTCTAAACCTTTTTGTTGTGCTTTTTGTTAGAACAAGCACACTACCGGTGTTCCATGCATCACATTCCCAGTCTCTCCCTTCTTCTTTGTATTAATATAAACATTTGTTGTACTAATTTTGCCCCAAGCACCCAGGTGTAAAATTTGTGCTTTTCCGGTTAATGATTTTTTTTTTTTTCTGAAGTATGTCAAAGTAGGTATCATAATGAGGTATTTATGGTTACACTTTATTTTGAGGTGCACTTTTTACAGTGTAATTATACAAATAAGTACTGGGTATTAGTAATTAATTAGGGATTGGGCTTGTAATTATGCATAATTTACTGTTATTACTAGAGTAAGTACTTGTAGATGTTTAACAGGATGTGTGTGTGTGTCTTTGTGATTTATGAACAGAAATTTGTATAATGGCATGGGTATTACAACGTGAACATGATTTATGATGACATTTTCTGATTCTTCGTATTTCAAATGACTTTAAAAAACATACTTTAAAAAAATGCATAAGGTTTTCTGTAGGGGTAGAAACAGTCTGTCATTTTGCAAATGGTAATATATTCAAATGCAGCTATAGGCTTGTAAGGTCAGCATGAGGTCAAAGGTTCAGTACGCTGCTGAGTAGTAACCTCTGCTTTCTAATTCCACGTCCTGAAGCAAGATATAACTAAATTAAAGCACATCTGAAAGATCAGTCTGGATAACAACATCTGCCAAAACTGTGTTCTTCTGTAGATTAGGAGGTGTTCCCTATCTCAAAGACCATCACAAATCCCCCTTCCAGTCATAGAATGCACCCCCGTTCCCTACAGGTTGCTCTCGGCCAGATTCCCTCTTCCTTGGATTTGGTGAATTATTTATTTTTGGGAAACAAGACGTGATGTTGAGCCTCCTGAGTCTGTTTCATGCTTTGCAGGAAGCAAGGAGCCAACTGGATATTTAATCACTCAGTCGCTTATTAAAAAGAGGACAGCGTAAGAGCTTTGCAGAAATAGAGAGAAGTAAATGCACAACTGGGGTTGATTTTTTTTCCTACCGATTGGCTAATTATCCCCTTTAAGAAAATCGGTAATCCTGGTCCGAATCTCGTCTGACTGTCTCTGGGTAGATTGCGAAGGATATCTTCATCCTCCCTTTCCTGCATCCATTGGTCTCCTTTTCTATCCTTCCTTCATTTTACCCCAGTTTTTTTTTTCTCTCCCCCTAAGTAACTTTAATTGTCCTGGGAAAGTCATGGTTGGCCCCAGGGCACAAAGCTCTGCATGCTTTCTAATGAATGTTCCAGCGGGGGGATTAATGAGCAGCCATTGGCTGCCATGATGTAAGAAGTTGTGACAGAAACGGCATGATTCTTCTTCCCGGTAGAGCACAATGTGAAACCATCATCAATGGTTCTACCTTTTATGATTGATCAAGAGTTGTATCAATATATCAATACAATGCTAGCACTTGATAGCAATATCTTATTTATTACACATTCAACAAGGTCAAGTAAAATTGATCAAAAGCAATGATTTCTTTTTCAAATACATTTTAAAGAAACGTTATATTCATCAAACAACCCTACAAATAAGTAAAAGGTTTCCAGAATAAATAAATACAATAAAATAAAATTAGTTTTCAAAATTGATAATAATAAGACAAGTTTCTTCAGGATCATGTGACACTGAGACTGAAGTAATGCTGCTAAAATTGTAATCTTTGCCATCTCATGAATAAATTACTCATTTAAATATATATTTTTTTAGGTAAGTGTTCTTTTAAATTGTAATATTTCACAGTATTACTGTTTTTATTTTTTATCTGCATTGATAATAGTAATATTGTGAAGTATTGGTGATCATGTGGTGATCATGCAGTAAGAGACTTATTTTACTTGTCTTTTATAATCTCTTTAAATTCTTTTACACTGTAACTGTCGCTTTAAGATAATTGAGGAGACATGAGAAGTGATTTGCTTAAAAATCTTTTACAGTGTTTCTGTAAAAACACAACATTTACAGTATGTGTGTTCTCTGTCTATGTATTTGCAATGTGTGTGTGCATGTGTGTGAGTGTTCAGTGTCTTTGTGGGATACTGGAGGGATCAGATGAGAACTGAGTTCAGGTTGCCTCATGTCTGGAAGAAAGTGGAGACTGGAAATAAAGTAAGACAGTGAGAGAGCAGGAGAAAAGTGTTCTTCAGCAGCGAGTCGGATCAGAGCAGAGATCAGCCATGAGCAAAAGCTCCATTGCTCTCTGAATCCTGTTCTGTGCTGTGCTCCAGACAGCCTGCAGGGCCCCCCACGCAGACAAGCAGGAGTGTGTGTGTGTGTGTGTGTGTGTGTGTGTGTGTGTGTGTGTGTGTGTGTGTGTGTGTGTGTGTGTGTGTGTGTGTGTGTGTGTGTGTGTGTGTGTGTATGTGTGTGTGTGTGTGTGTGTGTGTGTAAGAGAAGGATGGAAAGGGAAAGGAAGAAATTAAGTGTACAGCCAAGCAGCATGCAACAATGTGTGTGGGTAGTACTTTAAGCGTGTATGTGTATGTGTATGTGTGTGTGCATGCGTGTGTGCACGTGTGATGTGGTTAAATTGTCTTCAAGTAGCCAATGTAAGTGACTAACATCTGTGATGTGCATATACAGGAATCCTTTTTTTCCTTGTAGTTCGTTCATTTGTTCCTTTGATTACTTAATTGTTTATTTTCTTTCTTTCCTTCCTTATTTACTTCTTTGTTCATTCTTTTGAATGTTTATTCATTTGTTCACTTTGTCATTTACTTTCCTTTATTTGTTTGCTTGTTCAATCCATCCTTCTTTTCTGCACATGGCTTCCTTTCTGTCTGATTGTCCTTCCTTCCTTGCTTACTTCATTCTTTCTTCCTCATCGTTCTTTCTATCCCTCATTTCTTTCTCATTTTGTTAGTGGGTTTGACAGTGAAAGGAGAACGAGGAGAGTATCGATCCTCCCTAGTAGCGAAGTCAACCGCAGCCCCTATGAGACTGAAGGGCAGAGAGAGCTTGACCCAGAGTCTGCTCTCCATGTATTCACCTGGACTCATTAGTGTAGTTGAATAGAGAGCGCAATTACTTAATTGTCAATTAGGCTATACAATTTAAGGCTAGGGACAGTGTGAATCAATTACAGTTTTTCTCCATTGGTTTGGCTCATTTCTTGAAACATAAATTACATTCTCAAAACTCATTCTCAGTTCAGCACATCACTATAGATCACTTGTAAAAGCTCACACCTCTCCCAAAACTGTTTACTTATAAACAGTAACCCTCCCCATATAGAGAGTCTGGAATGGGAAATAGAAAATATCCTTTTCAATTGCTTTGGCTCATTTTTTTAAACAGACCGAACGTTCTCAACACTCTTGGTGCTTTTGCCAAAATAATGTGGATGGTTTGGCATAACGCATGGTTCACCTGCTAAAGCTCATGCCTCTCCCAAGACAGTTCACTCATGTGTCAACTAAATGTCCTTCTCATTTAAACAGTCAGTGCCCCCAAAATGCTTCGTCTCTTTGGCATTGTGTAAGCACTGCAAGTCAAAATGTTTTTTGAAATATCCCTCATGTCCACCTTTCAGTCTTATCCCAGTCCGATTTCGATCGATCTTATCCATGTGGCCTTCGGTATTCTTTGTTTTCGTTTACCATCTACTTTTCCTTGTAGTACCGTTCTCGCTATACAGTCTTCATTCATTCTCAGCACATGCCCTAGCCACCTGTTACCTCTCATATACTTGTTACTTGCACAATCATTTGATTGCACCCTGTACGCTGTCGTATTATCTCGTTACGGAGAGTCTAATCTGCTAACCCTGAGTATCTTCCTTAAGGCAGCCATTTCTAATACAAGGAGTTTTTTCTCTTCTGTTTTTTCCCGCTAATGGCTTTTTTTTAAAGGGTCCAAGTTTCACAGCTGTATAGCGCTGTTGGCTGGATCAGTGTTTTATACAAGCACATCTTGGAATGTGTGCTGATTCCTTTGCCTTTCCATGTCTTTTGGAGATCACCCATTGAACTGAGCGCTGTTGCAGTTCTGATGTGAATGTCTTGCATACAGTCTCCATTTGCAGCTACTGTATTGTTGCTCCCAGGTATTTGAAGGTCTTTACTTCCATGAGCGGTTCTCCTCTCAATAAGACGTGCTGTTGTTCAATTACCTCGCCTTCTTTAGATGTCGATCTTACCCGCATCCATTCAGTCTTTGTATTGTGTATCTCTTGTCCGAACCTAGTGCTCTCCTCGTTTACGCGTGTCGATTAATACTTGGCTATTTTGCAGAGTTTTAGCTATGAGACCAATGTCGTCAGCAAATATTCAGTTGCTAAGCTGCCTTCCGCCAACACTGGCTCCGATATTTTCCATGTTTTGTCTATCTAGGGCAAGTCTCATGATGTGTTCCAGATACAGGTTGAATTGATCTGGTAACATTATGCAACCCTGTCTAACCCCGACTGTTTGTTTAAACCATTCCGTTGTATCATGGCCCATGATTACTGCGCTCTCGGCTCGTTTATATAGGTCTTCCAACAAACTGATCAGCTTTGGTTGCAAACCGTAGTGATGCAAGATCGCCCAAAGCGCTTCATGCCACACTCTATCGAATGCTTTCTTGAAATCAATGAAGATCATCCATTTTTACAGTCTCGCCATTTTGCAATTTGGTATATTTTTTCTGACAACTGACAGTTCTTCACTGGTCGCTGTCCTCACCCTCCTGACCATCCACACGCTGCTGTCTGTCTGGCCATAGATTCTCATTCACAATACAGCGTATATTCTCCCTTGCGATGCAACAAGGGAAGAAACATCATGCATGTTACAACCATCCCCTACACTGATCTCCTGTAATATCCCGCTTCGTCCATTGCATGGAGCTGGGACCTTGATGATCTGAAGCTCATGCACTCTCCATTTCCGAGCGAAGAAATGTACTCCTCAATTGGATTGAGGAAAGGAGAGTAAGGTGGTAGGAACACCATGACTATCCTTGGATGAGTAGTGAACCAGGCCCTGATGACCGGGCCGGATGAAAGTCACATTGTCCCATATAATGACATATTGTGGTAGGTGAGGCCCTATGAGACCTCTCTCATTTTCAGGGATAAAAATTAAGGTGTTCCAAGAACATGAGGAGCTTCTGTGTATTGTATGGGCCAAGACTGGGGATGTCAGTGGCCACATTTTCTCAGATGTGGCAGCACACATAGTTTTATTGCCCCTCGCTGGCCTGGGACATCCACCGTGGCCCGGTGGTCAATAATTTTATGGCCACGTATTCAGCCCTTGGCCAGGTTGACTGACTGCACGCCTGTTTTTTCTGCGAAATGTTTGGATGATGGAGAAAACTGTAGAGTGCAGGAAAATTAGGCTGGACTCTGTGACCTGCCTCTGCCATTATGAGGCCATGGTTGATGACATGGTCTATAATTGTGGCCTGAATTTCATTCGAGACATCATGGTGTCTTTGTGCTCCTCTGCCTTTTCTCCTTATTCCACCACCAAGCACCCTTCCTCCTCCTCCTCCTCTTCTTCATCCTCCTCTTCCTTGAGCAGGCAGTTGCCTTTGTTCATTTACTTGGCCATGTGCCTCCAGTGTGCTGGTCCTGCATTAGCCGCTTTCCGACTGGCAGGACTTTTGCAGTTCCTAGAACCTAACGTTCCGTATAACCCTTTTTCTCGTGTTCCGACCGGACTAAATTGGGGATTTTTTAGTTCCTCAGACCGTAGTTCCTATAACTCTTTCAGTACCTAGTTTAGAGCGAGGACTTTTTTAGTTCCCTTTCCCTAGGTCTACGTTGATTGGTTCAACTTATAAGTCATGCCCACTGTCAACACGGAACTTGTAGCGCGCTGTCTGCCATACGCTGTGTGTTTTTGCAAAACATTACAACGAGGATTAAGACAAACATAACGCATTCAACCAGCTAATTGCTAATGCTAGCTAAACTTACCCGTCGTTTTGTTTGCCTCCTGCGCTCTGCTCTTTTATCTTCTTCCATCATATTACTTAATATCATATTACGCTGGAGCCTTCGTCTTCTGTGTTTCTCTGTACAGAACTCAAGCATAATCTTTAAACACAGCTGTTCGTTCTCCGTTATTAAGGTCCAGGCAAGGCAGAACAGGAACATTGCAATAGCCTCCTCCATGCTGGTTTGTTGTTGTTGTTGTATGTGGCCGCGCTGCGTCGCCGTGCTTGCGTCACCCCTCCTACCAGTTCCCTATGGCCACTTGGCCAGTGCGAACGCAAGCAGCAAAACCGAGTTTGGGGGAGAGTAGTTCTTAGAACTGTTTAGAAGTGGACAGTTCCTATAACTAAGTTCCTGTAACTACTTGGTCGGAAAGCGGCTATTGTCAAGCTCTTTACATACATGTTTAGAGCATTCACAGTCATGGTCAGCACCTGTCAGGTAACTAAACATACTGTTTTATTGGTCATCTGAGATGTGTGAAACTCCTCCTTCTTTAGTCAGGTTCTAGTTTTACCCTGACTGTCAAGTGCTGTAATAAATTTAGCAAATGTTACAATGGATTATATGTGTGGTATTCATTGTATTATGTCTAATTTGGACAATTGAATAGATATTGTGCATGTGATGACTTATACAATGAAATGATGACACGTTTTGGAGCGAACAACCATTAGACTGATAATCGACAATCAGTTTAGATCAACATGATCTATTCACTTGAAAATTGTGATAAATGTAGCATGTAAGACATGTACTTAGACATTTGAAATTTGGTGAAATGAATAAGAAAATGTGAGCGTTTGCCAGGTGGTTTGGTGGTTTGGAGGTTTGGAGGTACCCCCAACACACACACACACACACACACAAACACACACACCCAACAATCCTATTCACTTAGAACGTTTGATCTCTCGAATATGTCAGAAATCTTTCCATACTCCCCTATGATGGCAGCAGCATCAGGGTAAACCTAATCCTATAAGATATGGAATTGAATTGAAAAGCCCAAGGAGGTGGAAAGCTGCTTTCTGTAAAGAGGGAAAGGACAGACTGATTGGAGGGGAGCTTGTCCTGTGGAGATTCTGTGATTCTGGATTCTGTTATATAAAGTGTACTGATGATTGAAAAGGTTTGGGTGTGGGGCTTATGTCACGGCTGTCAAGTCCATATAATGTTGACAGGCCGGGGCCTTTTTACCTCTTTCCCCGCTCCTCCTCCCCCCACCCCATGCTTGACAGCGCAGCGTGCAGAGTGTGGGAAAGGGCGGCCCAGGCACGCGCCAGATAAGATCACACAACAAACTGCCGGGGCCTCTCCAGGGAGTGCCGCGCATGCTTTCAGAGGCAAACAGGCTCCCGCTGGCACGTAGAGAGGCCTGGACACACACACGCACATAAACTGGCTCGCTGTTGTAGGGGCCCTTGAGAAGAAGGCCTAGTATGTCATCTCTCATTTCCTGTCCACTCACCCTCTTTTTCCCCCTTCTCAGTGTGAGTCATTTTGGTTAGCGAGTCCAAGCATTTTTTATACTGTTTATCTTTGAATGGTTCTTTTGACTGTTACTGTGTTGTTTTGTTTGTTGCCATTCGTGGACCTCTCATTTGACTTCCTGTCCTGATCTATTCAAATTGGTTTCCTTTTCTTCTTGTGCTCTTCGTCTGTTCTTGTCCCCAAGACTTCAAGAATCGTTTCACTAAAGAAAAAAAAAAACAAAAAAAAAAACCGAATGCCTGTGGTAAGTAAAGACATTTTATTGCTTACCTGCTAAATACTTGGCTGCTGTATACTCTTCACAGATATTGTTCATTTTTCTATAGGCGTAGTGATTTTTAACATAAACTTGACCATTAAAAACCATCTGGAGCTAGTTTGTTGAATACGTATCAATATTTTTTACATGTTTTAAACATTTTTAACCCACAATTCATTGTGAAGAACTACAATTCCCATGATCCTGCAGAGAAATATCCATCCAAATCCAGAGAAATGCGGCAGACACATTTCCCATGAAACACTGTGGTTGCCATTTTCAAGTATTTAGACTTGTAAAATTTTTGGATTTGTAAAAAATTATATGATGAAAAAGTTCTGGGAACATATGTTTTTACATTGCTTTAACTCTTAACATTAAGTTTTAATAAAACAATTTTCAACTCTTCAACTTTTTTCACATTTTGAAATTTTTTTTTTTTTTTCAAATTCTTTATTTCAAATTTCAAATCAACTCATTTTTTTAGTCGGTTTAATGTAATTTAAGTTGAAATGACTTAAAGTTGATTGAACTTAAAAAGGCAGCATTAAAGCTGAAACTGTTTTTTATGATTTGACATTAAACTATTGTTTCTATATTTGTAACAAGCAACTTTCAATAAATAGTTTTATGTTTTCAATTCAATTATGTAATTTGCAATGCTTAAATTATAGGACTATGGTACTTTCACTCATTAAAGGTGCCAAGTTCCTTTGCTTTGTTTTGTCTAATTTAAAAATACTTTTTACTTAAAAATCTAGGATGGTTGGTTTGGTTCTTGTCTTAGATCACTTATGAAAAATCTATTTGAAAAACACATTGAGGTGTAACTTATAAATAAATAAGCATATATATATAAAGAAAATTGTATTCCATCCAATTACAAAAGTAAAGTAAAAAGTAAAAAAATATATATAAAAAAACATATTCCATCCAACTCTGAAAAGTGTGCTATGTACAGTATTTTATGTGTTAGCTTAGCAAAATGCTAATGTACAACTGTATTGAAATGTGGAGTGGAGTCCTCTGTGCAAAACGTGAAGTTGCTGCCAATGTAGAGTGTTTTTAATTTGGGCAGTTATGAGGTTGGTTAAGATGCCTTTGTAGAAAATCAGCAGTGAAGCAGCTCACTAGATTTTGTTAGGATTCACTGTTTTGAAGGATTCACTGTTATAGTATGATGTGTAAACTTGACGGGGGAAGAAATCAATCCATCTGCCCATTCGTATTCTTCCTCTTCTCATCCACAGTCTCACAACTCATATATTATCAAGCTATGTGTTGTGTTACGCTGCCTCACCATCCTCCTCAACACACGAGCAGTACAGTTACATTACATTTTACTAAGCCATTTTGTCTTATTTATGTAGTTCATATTTATGCAGATTGTAAATGCTACCGAGTATGTTTTTAGGCATCCGTAAGCAGCCATAAAATGTGCGTGTTGGTGAGCGTTTCCCTGGTGTCTCTTTGTGAATGTCTAAATACTCTTCCAAAACAGAATTAGGAGGCAGAGGTCAAGAGAGATACTCTTATCCCAGAGCTATGCATATCTTTCTCCCTCTCTTTTTCACACAGACAAGGAGCTCACTCATACAAAGGGAGTTTGAGAAGCTATTCTCCCAGGTACTTTCTCCTAATGGCAAACACTGCACACCCACACACACGCCTACTTGCGAAGAGACACACAGGCCAAAATAAAGATCAACACACAGACTGACAGGCACATACAAGGAGTTACGTATTATCGAATGTGAAAGCTTATTCAGGGCACACACAATTTGAGCATTCGCACGCTTGATTCTTGCCGGCATGTCAGAATAGATTTCCTTCCCTTTAACTAAATATTTACATAGGTTTGGACAGGGGTCAGGTTGGTGAAAACAAAATAGACAGTTTTTTCCCTTGGAAGACAGCTGCCCACATAGTAGGATCTTAAAGGCATTTGTATGCGTGTATAGATATTAAAGGTATCACTCAAAAAATTACAACTCTGACAATATTTACACACTCTCATGTTGTTCCAAATTAATATGGATTTTTTTTTCTGTAATGCTAAAAAAGAGATATTGGACTCTATGACTTACACTGAATGGACAAACATATCTTCTTCCATAGTAGAAAGAAATTCATAAATATTTGGAATGGCTTGGGGTCAATTAGGGGAGAGCGGGGCACAACCTAACGCATTTTGGTTTTGGCTCAATTAATTAAAAAATAATTAGGTTAGATTAATATTGTTTTTTCACAAGCAACATACACATCTCTGCTACAAATGAACACTTAACATTTTTTTTCTAGGACCTACCATTTTCGTACATATGGACTGAAATTGACAGAAGTGCAAATGTTACAACTTACCCCATATGCGGGATTAATTGTAACAGACAGAGGGGTTAGTTGTAACACTTGTGTGTAACACACATAATTCAGTACTATTTTATTTGTATAGTTTGATATTGTTTGTGCATCTGTATAGACAGATATCCATACATCCATCCCTCATCCAATCATCCTTCTATTGTGGATCAATATCATGGATAGAGACATAGAAAGGGCACCATAGTTTTGAAATAAATAATAATAAATAAAATTCTAAAATATTGTAATTGCAATTAAATTAGATGTGTGTGTAATTATTAATAATAATAACAGTAATAATAATACAAATGAGCTTAAAATAAAAATTTTAAGGGTTTATTGCATTAAAAACATGCCATATTTTTAATAAATAAACAAATCATCATTCATAGTACACTAAATTTTAAACATTTTAAATTCCAACATTGTTTGTGAAAGTCCAACAAAGTTAAATGTATACTGAAACCTGAAAAGTTGTGTGGCTCCGTTTTCATTTGATTATCATTGTACACTTGGCGACTTAGTTGTAACACTGTGTTACAACTAACCCCGCTGTGTATTACATATTTTAACCCTAGCTAACAGTCGGAATTGCTGACATGTTTCAAAACGGTGCTATGTTTGAGCAAACAAGACAGTGATTGAGGCAATATAAAGTTAGATTTGGAAACGTATACACCCAACTCAGAAACCGCAAAAAAAATTATATGATGAAAAAATTTACTTTTATGGTGTCAAAACACTCTTTGTCCAGTATCTTCACGAAATATAATCAAAACTTTCCGCAAATTCGCAGGAGACAGAAAAAGACAACCTGCTTTATCCTGACTGACTAAAAAGTCTGCGTTACATTTAACCCCGCGTTAGGTTGTGCCCCGTGCTCCCCTACATAAAAACAGAATTTTCGTTTTTGGGTGTCCCTTTAAATATTGAATTGTGTGATTTTGAGCTTGAATTTTAGGTAACAAGGACTTTAATAGTATGGCCAAAAACAGTTGATTAAAATATCTTCTTTTGACTCCTCACCAACTGTCACAACGGTTTGAGAAACTTGGGGTCAGTGGAAGGTCTGCTCTAATGGGTGATCCTGTGCAGGGTAATTGGGGCCCTGCAGATCAAACGGGAACCTTCATTAGCAGAACTCAAGGGGCCACTAATCCAACATGTTCACACACACCAGGAGAACAGAACGGATGGGGTTGATGAGGGTGTAAGTGTGCAAAGGGGGTGCTCTGCCTGGCGCCCGCCTCGGCGAGCAAAACATCTCACCCATAGATCAAAGACCCTCAACATCTCTGAGCCGTCCTGGGAGGAGAAAAAAAGGAGAAGAAAAGCAGAGAGAACTAGTACTTCTTGTGACTGGCACAAGGTAATCCACCTCTGTGCTTATAGATGAGCCGGGGACTTACGGCTAATAAATTCATACTCGTTTTACTGTAAAAGTACTGTAATGCTGAAGGTTTGTTTCCTTACTCATGCTCTTTGATCCCAAAGGAAGCAGAAACCAAAGTCGCAATGAAGAGGAGTGGAGTGATGACAGGAGGTCTGACTCCTAATTATCCTAGAAGTTACTGTGTCAGAGGTAAGAGGGTTCTACAGCCCCTTCCTCCGTTTCCTGCCTTTGTTGCTGTTTTGGGGCACACGGAATTAGCACCAAGCTGATTTCCAGCCCTCTTTTACGTTTTTCTCCCAGGGCCGGGCTTGCTCGGTCATCTGGAGATGTTTTCATCTTGACCCTGACCAAGGGGGGTTCAGGAGTCTCGCTTAATTGCCAATTTGTGATTCAGTTGAGTCCCATTGCAGATGGGCACTCAAGTAAGAAATGATTTGGCCTCCTTTCATCAGTTGCCCCACCCTGCCACCCGCCCCGTTTTTTTACTCCCTTCCTGCTCGGGTGTCTCTTTCCAGTTTCTCTTTTTCCTTCTCTTGTCGTCTCCTAACCCGTGTTTTAAATCAAAGCTAATGGGTGGTCTGTCATCTGCAAAGGCAGTTTTTGGTTTCCCAAGCCCTGTGCTTTTTCTGTGCTGAGATTCTAATTGCCAAGAGGGTGACCTCTCTCGTTCCTTTAAAATCACACCATGCAGAACGTTTATTTAGGAGGCACAGGGGAGAGGAAGAGGCAGGGCCACGTGGCCTTGGCTGCCACTTCAAAGCCTGGTCGCAGAAGAGGAGGAGGGAAGAGGCGATGTTCAATGATTGCTTGGGAGAAACCGAAAAAGCACAACAGTTGCATGACAAGATCAGCAATCCCCCCACCGCACACAAACGCCAAAAGCACATCCTTTGTTTAGATTTATTGAAAATTCTGTCAGAAATGAGCAAGTGTTCTTAATGATAGTGCCAGACAGCCACCTGTTTCATGGACTTTCACAGTCACAGTGGAGTGAAGACCTTCTTGATGTTTATCCCAGATGAGTCTTACAGATGGAGAGGGGGAAACAGTACAGGATGTTGGACTCACTGGTCAATTGTCAAAAGTGGGCGTTGCGTGACTCATTTTTGTCAGATATGAATATTTTTGTCTGGATGGGAATGAAATGGTAAAATCTCAATATCTTCAAGCCAGGTTATGTTACAAGTCCATTACCGTTTAAAAGTTTGAGGACTGGTTACTCCAGTCACATCATCCTTCAGAAATCTTTCTAATCTGATGATGTGATGCTCAAAAATAGTTCTTATTATTATCAACAATGAAAACAGTTTTTTCTGGAAACCGTTATACATTATACTGTTTTGAGGATCCTTTGATCAACAAAAAAGTTTAAAAGGACAACATTTATTCGAAATGTAAATCTTTTGTAACATTATAACTGTGCCCCTTTGATTAGTTTATTGCAATTTTGCTGAATAAACGATGAGAAGTTTACACGAGAACTCTAGTGGGTGAAAACGTATAAATATTGCATGTAACAGGCCGAGTCGGTTACATACATGTTGCCAAGTTGGTACAATGTAAGAACACTTAAATATGTTACTAAGGTAAAAAGCCTGCAGTTATACATGGTCATTTTGTACCTTCTAAAATAAAGTGTATCAAGGTTGTATGTGTATCTAAATACCTTATCCATCTGAATTAACCCTCTAGTTTACAGCTTAATTAAATGCAGTAGCTTCTTAATTACATTCAATTTACAAAATAGTACACATGTATAAGCTACGTAAAATAAAGTGTATCAAGATTGTACTTAAGTGTACTACATGTGTATCTACAAACCTTGTCCATATGAACTTTAGTTTGAATTAGGCCTAACTCCCTCATTCATAGCATAAATGCATGCGATAGCTTCTGTACATCGCAATTACATAATATTACAAAGGGATAAGCTACGTAAATAATGTGTATTAAGATTGTACTACACATGAAGTACACTTAAGTAAAATCTTGATACACTTTATTTTAAAAGGTAACAGCAGGCTTTTTTCAAAGTAACATATTTAAGTACTTGTTACATTGAGTAGTACAAAGTATTTTCTTATATAATTACATTGTACCAAGTCGGTAACACGCATGTAACCGACTCGGCCTATTACATGTGTGTAACTACAATCCGTTAGTACAGACTGTTCCATAACTTAGTTACATGTTAATTACATTTTGTCACAAGTTATCACAATGTCTACTACTAAGTATTTAATTAAGTAATTACTATGTATCACGGACACGTAAAATAAAGCGTTACCCACTTGGTTTTATTGTGTATTTGTTACACATGTTGTATGTAGTTACTGTAGTAATAACTATGCATTATGCATAATTACATGCAACTAACCCTAAACCCTAACCCTATAGAAAGTGTAACGTCCTGGTAGTAGTTAAAAGCAGATGAAGATGAGGGTCAACACAGTCTTTACCTGATCAAACTCAGACAGGACAGACACAACCACGTTCAACATCAACGAGAACTGGCAAGGGACTGAACATAACAGGGAGTATAAATACACAGCATGAAATGAAGAAATACAGGTGGAGTAAGATAACTAATCAGGGACTAACAAGAACAGGTGCAGACAGAACATAATTGTGACAAGTTATTATTACTCAACTATGAACTTGAACAGACAGATAAAGATTGGTCGAAACAATCCTGTTTGATAATAACTCTACTAACGTTTAGCCACTTACAGTCTTCATTTTGGGGCCATCACGTGTTCATTTACTCAGTAGGTTGAATACATGACATTTTGTTGAGTGTCATTAGAAAGACATTTACTACATTTAAACACACTTCCTCTCAGTACAAATAAACAAGACAGCTATAGTTTCCCTCCTACACACCAGACAGACTCTAAAAATACACAGACACGCCTGCACACACTCGTACACTCCTGGACTGAGAGAGGGTAAGAGCACAACGTGGGTTACACACACACCCCTCCTTCTATATCTCCACACCGGTGCGAGTGCCAAGGGCGGAACACCACCCCTTCGAACACACACACACACTCATAAATACACACACATACACACATGTACCCTTGCCACCCCCCTTCCCTCTCTCTTCTCCTCTCCTCCGCCAGGCTGTGCTTCTGACGCTCAGTACTGGCTCAGGCCCCACCGGCCACAGGCTGTGGAATGTGTGAGAGCCATGTGTCGAATCCCCAGACTGTGGGAAAGTGCTGCTCTCTGCTGAACTCTCCCCCTCTCCTCCCTCCCTCGCTCTCTCTCTCCACCGCTTTCTCCTCTGGCACTCTCCCGGCGACCGCCCTGCCCCACGTCGGCCGCACACAGGAAATGGAGGGGGCTGCCAAAAGCGCGTCGCCTGGAACTATGACTTCCGAAGAACGTTTTCACGCCAATACCTCCCCCCTCCCCTCCTTCTTCTCTTCTCTCCCTCTCCCCACCCTCCTACTAGTCTTCTTGGTGGGTGAACTGGGCCTAAGGAGTAGAGCTGTGTTTCTTTATCGTTTTCTGTTGCAAGTGCATTCATGTATGCTTTAAAAAAAAGATTTTTAGCACCAGGTTTTATTTGTTTGTTTGTTTGTTTAATCACTTTCAAAAAAGTATTCTTCTTTTAACACCAGGTTTGATTGATTGATTGATTGATTGATTCATTCATTGATTCATTGATTCATTCAATTCATTCATTCATTAATTCATTAATTCATTCTATAAACAAATAAAAGTTTTTTAGTATCTTGATCTTTCAGATTTGTCTATGTATTTGTTTCTTCATTCCTTTATTCATTCTCATTTTTAAAAAAGTTGTCTTTTTGAGTATAACAAAGGATCTTGGTTTTATATACTTATTTATTTCCTGCAAGAGCATATTTTATATAAAAAATGGGGCTGTCAAACGATTAATCGCGATTAATCGACATCCAAAATAAAAGTTTGTGTTTACATAATATATGTGGGTGCACTGTTATTTTATATAAATACACACACATGCTTGTATATATTTAAGAAATATTTTCATGTGTATACTCTAAATAGATTATATGTATAATTTATATTATATATAAATAATATTTTTTTCTTAAATATACATGCATGTGTGTCTATTTATATATATATATATATATATATATATATATATATATATATATATATATATATATATATATATATATATATATATATATATATATATATATATATATACATATATATATATATGTATATATATGTATATATATATATATATATATATGTATATATATGTATATATATATATATATGTATATATATATATATATATATATATATATGTATATATATATATATACATATATATATATATGTATATATATATATGTATATATGTATATATATATATATGTATATATATGTATATATATATATATATGTATATATATATATATGTGTATATATATGTATATATATATATATATATATATATATGTATATATATATATATACATACATATATATATATATATATATATATGTATATATATATATATATATATATATATATATATATATATATATATATATATGTATGTATATATATATATATATATATATATATATATATATATATATATATATATATATATATATATATATATATATATATATATATATATGTATGTATATATATATATATATATATATATATATATATATATATATATATATATATATATATATATATATATATATATATATGTATATATATGTATATATGTATATATATATGTATATATATATATATATATATATATATATATATATATATATATATATATATATATATATATATATACAGAATAATTATACACAATGCACCCACATACTCATGTAGACACAAACTTTTATTTGGATACAATTAATCATGATAATCGATTCTGACAGGTTTAATAAAAAAAACTTGATTTTGAGATTGTGAATTCCTGTCACCTAATCTGACTGATTGACAGATTGAGACTTAAAATGTACATTGACAAGAGTGACAAGGCAGGCCACAGGACAGTGTCAAAGAACCAAGACTGTATATAAAATATAAATACTGTTTAAAAAAAGCTGGGAACAAATGAAAGAGAAGAGTGTTTGCCTTTCCCTTATCTAGAAATCATTCTAAAAATACCACTGTACACCTGCCACAGACCAGCCATACACTATGCCTCGTGAATAGACACACTCAGAGATTTAAAGCTAATGACATCAACAGCCGCTGTTCATGTGTGTTCTAATGATCCTCCCAGTAAGTGTGTGGGAGGGCAGAGGTCAAAAGGCACCAACTGATCCTGCTCACTCGATGACAAACAATAACAAGTGCAAGTGGCAGCACTCACTAAAAAATGCTGTTAACTACTATCTTGGACAGCTCACTCATGGCATTTCAATGCGCTTATGGTTTTGAAAGCCTATAGGCTCCGTTCTGAATGAACAGAGGTGCATGAGTCTTGTCAATTTTGGGGGGCAGCCGTGACAGTGAAGTGTTCTGGAAAGCATCCACCTTCCTGTTTGGCAGTGTGGCATTTCAAAGACTGCTGAATTGGCACAATAAGAATCAGTTCTCTGTGTAATGTTTGAACACAGTCACAGCAGTTCAACGTCAGTCACTGGACATAGAGTTCTCACTGGTAACTCCAACACCACTCCCAACTGTGGGAAAAACTCGAAGACTATATCTACCTCTGTTTATTTTATGGACCAGTGCCACCTGCCAGGGTTTTTCACAGGCTTTTCAAAAGACATTCAATCTGTACATTTTGTTTATTTGATCCGGTTCCGGTAGATTTAAACAGGCAAGCTGAAATACAATGGATGGACTCAAATTTAAATGAGTAGGAACTTACGGTCAGACTTTAGTTTTGGGTCCAATTCTCTCTATTAACATACTATCAGCTATGACCTTTGCCTCAATAAACTCCTAATAACTGCTTATTAATAGTTTGTAAGTTGTTAAATTTAGGTTTTGGGTATGATTAGGTATATAGAATAAGGTCATTCAGAATAAGGCATTAAAATGGGCTTTATAAGTACTAATAAACAGCCAATATCCTAGTAATATGAATGTTAATAAGCAACTAGCTAATAGTTCATAACAAAGTGACATTCATAACAAATATCTGATAAAGTTAATCAATCAATCAAAAATTAATCAATCAATCAAATTAATCATATTCCATATTAATATTTGCACATTTTTAACATGTTAATTTGTCATTTTTAGCAGTTGTAACCTACATTAAACAGATTATTGGAGTACGTTTTTACAAGAAATTGTTTTTTCACTGTTGTTTTTCATATAATGATAAATAATATGATTAGTTATAATACAACTAAATTAACATTTTAAATTGACATTCCCTTTGTTTTTCTAAAAAAATGCATCCCAAACCAGCTTACATACAGCTCATCCACCATCCACTCCACTCGGAACATCACACTAAGCCTCATATATTATGCTTATGAAAATCGTGTTAAAGATTAGTTGACCACACTTGGTTGGGCACAGAGACCAACTGAAGATCAGGAGGTCTGGGTGGTATTTAGAGGGGAATGCGTGATCCAACTGGGAACAGCTGTCCTGACCTCAAGAACATGCAATACAAATGTCTCTAATAGTTTATGCCTTATTGCAGCAATGCGGCTAAATGCAGACCTGGTGTCTGAGTACCCAACAAACAAACAACAGTCCGTGTGTGATGGCACAGAATGTTTTGAATATGCTGTAAAGATGCCTTTTTTTCAATTAAGTTATTGTCATCGAGAAATAGCTGTGTGTTGTTACACCACTCTTCTACCAAGTCACTTGCAAGTTCTCAAAAATGCCTGGGGGACAAATGGTTACACGTGGTTTAGCACTGCAAGGATTATCAGCTGTTTTCCTGTCCCTCTGTAGCACTGTCTTGGGCATCTTACATTACGGATATTGCAGTTTATTGCTCTGGTCACATCTGCAGTCCTCGTGAAGCAGGTCCATGACATGTTCACACAGGTGGTCAGAGACCCTGCATCTTTCTCCTGGTGATTTTCAGAGTCAGAAGAAAGGTCTCTTTATTGTCCTAAGTTATTTTAACTGTGCCTTTAATTGTCTATTGCCTGTTAGGGCCCTATTTTAACAATCTAAGTGCATGATCTAAAGCGCATGGTGCAAGTGCACTTAGGGTGTGTCCAAATCCACTTTTTCACTTTTTCATTTCCATTTAACGACAAGAAAAATGGTCAGCGGGCCTAGCACATGGTCTAAAAGGGTTGTCCCTATTCTCTTAAAGAGTAATGGGTGTATTTTGGGCGTGGCAGATTCACTATTTACACAGTGGAATTTGCAAGCGGAAAGACTGAACAGTCCATTCTCATCCCAGACGTCATCTAACTGACTCATCTGATGTATTTTGACCATATGTCAACATCCGACATTTTAGGGTACCCTTTAACGTCAGTTAGATGACGCTATCATAATCCTAACCCTACCCCAGGCCTAAACCTACCCGCGTCATGTAACTGATGCTAAAGGATCGGCATCTAAGTGAACGTTAATCTCAAGAGATAACTTCTGGCGCTTTCGGAGCGCCCATGCCTTCAGATCACTTGGACGTGGCTGTGGTTACAAGAGGTAAAAACGACATAAATACTGTTCGTTTTCTCACAAAAAAAAAATGCTTGTTTCATGTCTTAGGCCATCAATGTGTACTTACATTTACGAGTCATTAAATCATGTTCAATTTGGACTTCTTTGTCATGCTCTTTGAGGTGGACACCCTAAACCTGCATTATATGACTGACAGACAAGAACGGTTTGACCTAAAAAATATCAAAATTGAAAATACTGTGGAAACAAAGACACCTACATCTTGGATGCCCTTGAGGTAAGCTAAAACTTATCAAAAATTAATTTCAAAGTGAACTATCTCTTTAAGGATTTTTCTACTAGGGCATGTGCAATGATTGTTTATGGCAACAAGCATGAAAAAGCATTGTTTAAACCCTTTCCAATAAAGATATGAAACGTTTATTTGGATTTTACATCAATATATTTAAAATAAGTATACAGAGAAAAATAAATTGGACAAATATTGTGCTGAAAACATCAACAACAGCTTGCATTTAACTTGTCAATACTGGTAAATAGCATGGTATAAGTGGGATAATCCATGGCTTTTTTGCATTTAACGATTCAAATATTTGTCGGGTGATTTATTGCCTCGATGTCATGCGTTAAAATCGGTGTAATTGTGGATTATATTGCTCAATATTGCTGTTTATTCTAAAACTTTATTGAACTACTCCTGCTTATACTCTGAAGAGACCAGAGATAAGATATCATGCATTCTCTTAATTAAAAAAAGATTATGCAATGATAAACAGCTGGTCCAGTGCCAGCAAAAGTGCCATTGTTCTAACCAAAACCCTATTCTTGTTGTTGGTTACCTGTAGCTAACGTCCACTCTAAACTGCCATCTGCTGCGCTGAGCCAGTGCCAGTGAGAGAGCAAGCGAATGGAGGAGGGTAATGAAGGGTAACTTTGGGGCACGCCGAGGCACAGCGTGAACCTCCTTCTTGCACCCGGGAAGTTGAATAACCACCACATGCCCCACATTGGCCTGGCATTCTCCCATCAACTCTGGCCTCGGAGCGTTTTGCCAGCTTTCAACCACTTTTCCCACACTCTACCCCAGAAGAAAGATCATCAGGCTTTCCCATAGGTCGCCCGCCTGGTCTGCCACTGAGCCACCTCCTCACCCCCAGCCTCCTGGCGTAATCCTCCTTGGCACCCAACGACCGGGCTCAATTCAATCCCAATGACTGGCTCACAAAAAAAGGCCGGGCTAGGCCGGAGACATGGGACCAGGCGCCTGTGTATTGAACCCTCTGTGGCTCGAAAACGCGGTACGACCGCCATACAATAGCTGAAAAAAGAGGGGAATGAAACGCTTGTCTGTCGCCGTCAGCCTTCAGTTGGTGAGACCTGCTGGGGATACAATGTGAGAGTGAGCGTGTGTATGTGTGTGTCAGCATGCTGACAGCTTTTCTGAAGCGGTGTGTCATCCGTGAGGAGACACGCTGGCGGAGCACGAGCTTGCCCTCTGTTTCGCACACATCTTCCCTCAGGAGGCTTGTTGTAAAAGTGCCACCTTTAACTGCACAGTAACACCAGCATATAATTGATAAATGGAATTTTGAATCTTGTGTTTTGTCTATAATCTAGATATAAGCTTGATGACATCATATTATATTGGTAAATTATGATCAAAGATGTCTGTAAAATAAATCTGCATTGTTTCATTGTTGGGGGTAAATCATATTGTGAAATAAATGCTTTTCTCCCAAAAAAGTGGGCCATAATTAGTCATTCAATACTTCTTCGACCCCTCCTTTTGCCAAGATAACAGCTTTCAACAGCTTTTTTTGAGTTTTCTCCTATAATGCCTGATGAGTTTGAGATCACCTGAGAAGTGATCTGGGACTATTCCTTCATACAGAATCCGATTCCGAGCTCCATGTTGGTGTTTCTTCTCTTCAATTCACCAGACTCATTTTCTAGGGTTCTGGTCAGGGGACTGCATGGGAAGGCTGAAGCAAAATTTTTGTTTTGAATTTTTTGGTATGTTAGATTTCTAGCAGAAATGGTCAGGTTGGCTGTTGATCTGTTGGTATTTGCTAGAATCCATGATGTGATTCTGAACAAGTTGTGCAGGACCTCCAGCAAAACAAAATAGGCCCACATCATTAAAGATCCAGCAGTGTATTTAACCACGGGCATGGGGTACTCTTTTATCCCTGTTTGCACCAAATCCATCTGGTGGGATTGCTGCCAAAAGCTCCTATTTTAGCTTCATCGGACCAAAGAAGCAGGTCGCTTTTGAAGTTCCATTCGTGTCTGATTATGACTGAATATGCTGGAGTTTGTTTTTGGATGAGTGAGGAGGATTTTTTCTCAAACCCTCCCAAACAACATGTGGTGGTTAGGGGTTGTTTATTTATTTTTTTAATAACAAATTGGGGGCTTTCTGAGCCCAAGACTCAACTAATCTCTGAAATTCCCCATCTGTGATCCTTGGAGGGGCCACTCAAACTCTTGTCTTTAATGTACATTAGGGTGATATAGACAATATCCCCCTCCAGGCAGATGTGTAACATCTCTAGTTGAATGAACTGTTTAATCATTGCCCTGATGGTGGAAATTGGAATTGTCAATGCTTTAGCTATTTTCTTACGGTTCTTTTCTATTTTGTGAGGCTCAACAATATTTTGCAGCACATCAGAGACTATATTCTTTGGTTTTAATCATTTTGATGTATGATTAAAGGAATTTGGCCTTTTTGTTTCCTCATATTTACTTCTGTGGAACAGGAAGTCATGGCTGGACAATTTCAGGCAGTCATCCAGGGGTTGCGTTTCCCGTACAACGACATAGTTCACTGCTTCACTACCATAGTATGATGCATCGTTGGAGAAATCAACTAGCTAGTCACGACTGTTTCCTGAAACCCTCTGTCGCAAAGTATCGTTCAACCACGTTGGTTTACTACTTTTAATGAAACTGTTTGAGATTCAATTAACGCTGAGATTTTCTTACTATAAATTACAGACATGTCATCTGAGGACTATTTCTAATTGTTCTCAGTTGTTTTGCTTAATTACCAGACTCAATATTTGGCTCGCTCTTACATAGTATGCACGTTCGCGCATGCGCACTCTTCAAGCACCGTACTTCAAATCTTTTGACAAACTAAAAGACGTAAATTACATTAGTATGTATTCTAAATAAAAGATAACGGTTGTACCTGAATGTCAGCTTGCTTATTTTGCTCAAGATAAGGATTTAGTACATCCAAATGTGTTGCAATGTAGAAACGATGCCTCTAACCACAGGTCGAGAGCTGTCGTTCAAACCACACAACTTTGCGATGGTGTTTGCGAATGTTCGTTGGAACAATGGTTTCGGGAAACACCGACTCATTGAACTATGCTGATAACAACGGAACTTGCGACCATAGTTGGCTAACGATGCTTTCGGGAAACACACTCCCGGTGTGCTAAAAAAATGTTAGAACTATTTTACTTATAAACAATTCGGTACCGCTTCCTTTTACAGTACAGTACTTATAGTGTACTTACAGTGTACTTACCTAAGAATAACACAGTCTCATCTCAATTCGTCATATAACTGACGTTTTGGGGACGTCTTTTGACCATTCGTCAATATATGACTTTTTAGGGCCCCTTAAACGTCGGTAGATGACGGATCCCGGGTCGTCATACAACTGAAGCTTCACCTTTAACGTCAGTTAGGTGACGAGTTGGGTTTAGGGTTAGGTTTAGGTCTGGGGTAGAGTTAGGATCCCATAACGTCATCTACGAACGTTTAAGGAGGCCCTAAAAAGTCGTATATTGACGAATGGTCAAAAGATGTTCCCGAAACGTCAGTTATATGACGAATTGGGATGAGACTGCTGCTGCCTAGAAAGTACTGGCTGAAGATAAGATAAGTACATGGAACAGGGGTAGGATTAGGGGTAGGTTCAGGGTTAGTACTAGTTATTACCCATTAATTGTAGTTACTCAAATAAGTACATAGTATTTACATGGGTAACTGGACTGTAAAAGGAAGCGTTACCAACAATTCTAGGGGTGCCAATAATTGGGTAAAATGTGTTTAGGAGAAAAACATTTATTTCATAATTTGAGAATGTTTTTGAAAAAAGTCTCTTATGCTCATTGAGAATATATTTGTTTAGAAATACAGTAAAAACAGTACTATTGTAAAATTGTTTGACAATTTAAAATAACTATTTATTTTGTTATAAAAGCCGAAATTTCCTCAATCAGTGTCACATGATTCTTCAGATAAATCATACTAATATGATGATTCGCTGCTCAAGAAACATTTCTTATTATTATCAATGTTGAAGATAGTTGTGTTGCTTAATATTATTGTGGAAAGCATGATATATTTTTCATGTTTATTAGATGAGAAGAAAGTTCAAAAGAACAGCATTTATTTTGTAATAATGTAAACATTTTTCTGTAATAATGTAAAAGTCTTTGATGTCATGTTTGAGCAATTTAATGCTAAACCATCCTTGACAAAATTGATAATTTATTTTTTATTAAATTGTCCTGACTGAAACTTCTGTATGGCTTCTGCATATAGTGTGTTAGTATTCATAGTTTCACTTTTGTTTCTCTTCTTTTGAAAATTCTGGTTTTACTGCTAGTCATAGTAGTTTCTTAATGATAATAACTTGCAAAACAAGTTCAAAATGTTTAATACTCATACTGCGCAAAACCATGAGAGAGATGGATGTTTATCCTGGTTTGAGTGTCATGGGTGGTTTACAACCAATTAGACAATCAAGTTTGTCAATCAAGACAATCACAGAGATTATTGTCTGTAATCACCAGTTCCTCAAAACATCCTGCCTTAAATGAACATATACTCCTACACACATCATCACACACACCTACATGTTCAGGCCAGGAGTTTTATATGAAAATGCAGTATTATAGAAGAACTGAAATGATGCCATTTTTTAGTTCACTTAAGCTGTGTTATTGTTTCTGATGAATCTGAATGCCATAGCATTGTCTAACAGATCAACTGTACAAATATGAGGAAACAGCACACTGTATATCAGGTGCCCTGGGCCAGTGTGGGACTGGTGGGAGTGGCAAGGCGCCAGGCTGCCCTTATCAGCCCTACGGCCCAGTCACCACTCCCGAGAGATGGTGGGGGGAGCGAGGAGTCCCTTTGTTGTTTTCTCCTGATCTACGACCGGCCTTTATGGCATGCTCTAGATCACTATCACTGTGGGAAAGACAGAAAGAAGGTCCAGGGAGGGTGTGTGTGTGTCTGTGTTTATATGTGTGATCAACTGAACAACCTCTGCCTTTGACTCTCCGACTACTATCGCAGGGGCCTGCCGCTGCTGATATTGCTCATAAAGAAGCTCTCAGCCAGCTGCAGGGATGATAAGAGTGAACTTTGACCTCTCGGTTCACCAGTCACACTAACAACACCGACATCAATGAAGTCATGAGGTATGACGACCCATTATAGGCAATAAATGACAGAGGCAGGCGAAACTACATTTATCTTGTCATTTGAGTTGTGAACATAATATGAGATCAAGTGCAAATGAATGTGCATTGTCACATGAGTGAAACTCATGGGATATCAGGGCAGGAATATCATCACTCAAGTAACAATGTTAATAACTTGTGATAATAAAATAAATATAAATAAATTATTTCACTAAATATATGTTAAAGGGATAGTACTCCACATACAAATGAAAATATCATTTTTTCACCCTCATGTCCCAGACTTTCCTTCTTCTGATGAACACAAATGAAGTTTTTTTTTTTTAAATAAAATAAATAAATAAATAACTATATACATCTGTGATCATATAATTCAAACTGAACTTGATGCTAATCCATATGACCTATGAATCATTGTCTTCTAATGCTAAACAATAGGTGTGTGTAACAAAAAATACAAAAACAAACTTTTTGATCTACTACTAATACTAAAACCAATACCAATACTAATCTATAATTATGCAGATTGATGAGTTCACGTTTGATATAAACTTCCGGTAACACTTTACAATACGTGTGCACTAATAAGCATTAATTCATGCTTAACTAATGCACAGATAATACTGAATTAATGTGTAAATAATGATTATTTAAGCTATTCATTAATGATTACCACATTAGGAACTAATTAAGAGTCTGTAAGGTTAATGTATTAGTTTATACATTAATTGTTATTAATTAAATATGTAACTGTGGATTATTTCCACAATAACTCATTTTTTTTACTAATAGTGTAAATTAATATGTTAAATACCAGAATGAGCCAAAGCCTTGTATTTCAACTTCCAGATAATATGACAGGTACACTAATATGCATTAATACATGATTAATTACTTCATTGTTAGTGCAAATTCATGTGCAAATTACTACAATTACTAAATGACTAGTTAATAATGATGTGCCTCAACAAGTAAAGTCATAACATAATGATACATTTGCAAATCATTAGCTAATGATTAATTAAAGCAGACAACTGGAAGTTGAAGTGCATAGCTTTGACTAATTATGGTAATTAACACATCAATTTAAACTATTAGTTAATGAAATATGTTATTAAGGAATTAATACACAAGGACACAGTTAATTAATAGCAATTCATTAGTATTACTTAATCTAATAATCATATAAATTATTAGATTAAGCTTTGTCAAGCTTTCGTGGCTGGCACATCTATTACAGTGTGTCTGCACCGGTGTCAGACATTCCCAATGAAATAATTAGTCATTTTCGGCGAAAAGTGAAATATCTGTGAGAGCGAGACAAAAGGGACTGCAGTATTGCATTCGAGGGATATATTCATGACATAATATGCAACCGATTAAAGAATAATTTCTTAAAAATTGAAGCTAAAGCCTAATGTTATTGTCCCAGCGCAAGCAGCAACCGCCTCATACACTGACCATTCAAATGGGAAACACAAATTGAGGAACAGCTATGTTCATGCACAGCAGGGTATGTAAAAAACCTAATAATTATAAATCAAACAGTTTATCCATAAATCTTGTGGAACAAAACTAATACCAAGAGAGCCGTGATCGGATTGGGTTAAAGTAACTTAGTCAGGGGTAACATTAGTAGGATGTCGATTAACAAAATGCTGAGATATATTTTAAAGTATGTCTGTGAGCCTTTGTCTTGTCTTTAATCATCTTATTTTACGTTATATCATTATGACCAAAGAACCGTCAATATTTCCAAGCAATAACGTTAGGTGTTTTTGTTTATCATGTTGACATTTACCGGTAGTGGGTCTCCCACACTGCTTGATCACGCCCATTATTTCTCCCCTTCGCTTTTAGATTTTCTGGAAGGAAAACTATTCCTCTCCCCCGTCCAAACTTTCAGGATACCGGTATCAGATTTGCACAATCCATACACACAATGCTTCGGCATGTTTCCCTCGCTCGAAAGCTTGCCAGACCTCCCGCGCCTAGTTACGGTTGCTAAGACACGATTGGCCAGTGGCGGTTTTCGGGCGTGGCTTAGCGAAGGATCAATTTAGGAGGTCAATTTCCACTTGAACTCACAGAAGTGGTTTATGTTTCTAAAAGTCTTTGTGTTCATCTGAAGAAAAATTCAGAATCCACTACTCGACCTTTGACCTCTTAGTATCATCAACCTCAAAATTCTCAGTGGCCTGTGGGAAATGAACATGTGATAATTAGTAGCAATTTTATTTATTTATTTCATTTTGCTTTGCTCTTTAGGAGCTGACAGCCAATGTGCCCAGACAGAGAGGCTGACCGATCTCCTCCCAAACCATAAACATGAGCCGTCTGTGGCCGTGAGGTCATCTGGCAATCTGTAGAAGGTTGGGCTGTTAGCTGAGTCATAAATGAGTTCATGCAGGTGCTGTCAGAGAGTGAGGGTAAATTACCCCTCGCTCACATGACCTCAGTACCCCACACACTTAATTAAAGACCTAATGAGTCACCCAGCCAAGCAGGTTAGACATGCAATAAATGAATAAGGCCACACTGGCACCAGTGATGTCACCTGTATTGGAAAATACAAGGATAGGGCCACAAAACCGTCAGGGCACTGGAGACCAAGTATAAGTGAGCTGAACTTTAACCCGCACGGAGTAGCAGGTCTGGAGTCGTAGACAGGCTGGGTTGTTGAAGGCTCTATTTTGATGTGACACCTATGCTCATACAGTTGTTCTTGCTGGATTCAGACTTTTATATGATGCTCAAGGGACCCACGCTGGACAGATGAAAATAATTTACAATGATGTGTGAGCTGCGATGAGAGGAACGATCAGAAAATAAAATTTGTCATGTCCAAAAGCAATGGAGGGCCATGACTTTTATAGGTCTTATGTTCTCTGAGCAAAAGTTAACCTCAGATGGAGTGAGAGCATAAATTTGCTACACATGGAATTAAGAAAGAGAAGGTTATTACCCTTTTGAGTGCAAATACTAAAGTATCTTCCTGATGAAATACATTGCTGGTTCGATTCCATTTGTTGACATTTTGTAACATGAGCTGACAATTAATATTTTTTTATTACTCTGGACTGATGTTATTTGTAAAGATCCTGTTGTTCATTGTTACTTTGTTGTTCATAATACATGGCAATTTATACAACTTGAAATTGTAAAATTATATATGTAGAAAATAGTATATTTAAAAAAAAAATCTAAGAAATATGAATAAAATTAAATCTTTTGTTTTCAACAGAAGAAAGAAAGTCATGCAGGTTTGGAGTGACATTAGGTTGAGTAAATGATGACAGAATTTTCATTTTTGTCTTAAAGAGCAACATGCAGGTTGGACACCCCTATATAGCATAGTGTATGTTGACGATAAAACAACTAGATTTTCTGAACTGGAGTAATATATATTTAGCCATTAACGATAGTTTGAGAAAAATTGTGATAAAATAACTCCTGCGTCTACGACGCACTGAACCATAAGTGACGATCTCCGATCTCAGGTTACAATGGACTCGAACGACGAAACCACGTTCTGCGATGTTGACGAATATGCCTATGATGGCCCACAGGCATATAATTATGAGCCTTCTAGGCGAGTCAGGGGAGATCGGGGACGAACAATGGGCAGAGGAGAGAAGTAACGTTAGAGTTGTGGTGTCGAGAAAACCAGTGGCGAATAGGGCAAGTGAGTTCATGTAAGTTAGCACCGTGGCTAACGCTGGTTCATCTACTGTAAGGCTAGTACCTTGGTGTTTTGTAATAAATCTGCTTAAGCAAACATACATTCGACTTTGTTCTTGATTAAACATCCATTTAGATTGTCTTAATTTAAGCCAGCAACATTTTGTCTTCTCATATTCTACGCTGACAGTGATTATGCAGTCCATCAAAGCTGGTTAGCACTATTAACACTGACTAATGACCATGCCATAACAACAAATAAATAATGCTTTTCAAATGCAGTTAGTGATACCATTTAAAGCGAGTGAAATATGCGCCACAAACGACCGAGTGTGTGTGGTAAAAGACGCGGCAGTGAAGTCTGCTCTATTCACCTGAACATAACGCACCCAAGACCAAAAAGCCTTGTTTTTCCCAAAAGGAAAATGATGGATATGATGTCCTGACAGGCTGGAATTCGTGCAACAAGCACAAACACAATATGGCTTCTCTAAAACTCGATCTAAGGCCCCGTTTACACCGATGGAAAAACGCAGATATTTCTCTGCTGTTTTGCCCTCTCATTTACACGAAAACGCCGTTTTTATCAATGAAAACGAATATTTCTAAAAACTCCGGGCAAAGTGGAGATTTTTGAAAACGCCGGATATTTGTTGTCGTGTAAACTGGGAGAAACGGCGTTTTAGGTTCTCTCTTGTCGATTCCAGGATTCTGATTGGCTTGCATGGCTTTATCTTTAACCCCTACACTGCCGCCTTAGGTTTAGCATAGTTATGATGGCGCTCGACGGCGTATTTATGCGGGGGTGTAAACGATGTTATTTTTGAAAACGGAGAGGGGAAAATATTCGTTTTGCTCTCCCAGCAATGAGAAAGCGGGCCGCGAGCTCATTTGTTTCTCCTCGGGCTACGTCATATGACACGTTGCTTGTGGGAAAGGCGTATTCCAGAGCCTAGCGCATTTTCATCAAAATCTCGACATCAAATGAGATCTCATTAGTAATTTTTACATACGTGTTTTTAAAAGACCTCTGCAGAAAATTTAAAGTATTAATTCAGAAATAAATTCAACCTGCATGTTGCTCTTTAACATTTATCAAGATGCTGTAAAAAGTGTATTTGTCATTAGTTGATGTTAACTAGTGTGTTAACTAATGTTGCCCTAAAGAATCTTAATGTAAAGCAGGGTTATTCTTGCTAACTAAAACTAAAACCATAAAAAATAGTTGTATCCCTTAAAATATAATAAACATTCAATGAAATAAAATTAAAAGATTTTAAAAAATAATAATTTTAGCTGCCAAGAAAACATTTCTCATTTTTCTTTAGTTTAGATGAAATAATAAAATAAGTAAAAATAAAAACTAAACCTTAAAAACTAAAAAAATAAGCAACACACTATTACATTAGTAAAACTTTAATTAAAATCTAAAATCTAGATTGTGTTCGTTATGTTACTCCATACTTTGTCGGCTTTTACATTTTGAAATTCTGTGTGAGGAAGCAGAAGAGATGCAAATATTTCAAAATAAGCAGTTGGATACCGATTGCTGTTGCTTAAGGCAGACTATGGAGACCTCCCACCAGCTCAGCTAGTGACAAAGCTGCATGACAATGGCAGGACTGGTCTGTCACGTACCTCCTGGGGCTCCATCAGAATGCATGGTAGGGAGAGGAACAGGGCTGAGGTGGACACACCCTGACCGCAAACTGCAGACCGGTGCTGTTCTTGCCTGTCAGCTGGGATCTCAGGCAGCATGCTAAAAAGTAACCATGTCCTGCCTCTTTTTAGAATGGCATGCTCCTCTTGTGTGACCAAGAATAAGCATAAAAACTGTCACCCGACATTGTAAAGGCAGAGTTAACCAGAAATAATGAGCCCCGGGCCTACGCAAGTGTGCAGTAAATCTACAGTCTAACTGACAACATCCACTTTAGAGGGTGTTAATGTTTCACACCTTGAGGCCAAGAGCCTGTGATGAAACAGCTTCCTTTTGCAAACACTCACACCCATCTCCCCTGGTGAGTGTTACCCAAGTTTTTTTTTGTTTTTTTTTAAGACCTTTGGCTTTCTCAATTCCCAAAAAGAAGGTGGTTGGTTGGTTGGACGGTTAATCGGTCTGCACAGTTTTTCTTCCAGTTTTGATTTCTGGCCATACATAAAATTCTGAGACCCAAGTCATGATTAAAGTCTGCAAATCAGCATTGTTTTTGTTTGTTTTTTTTTCTCAGTAAATCTATCCAAGATGTTATATGGCCGGTTTCAAACTTGCCTGACATCAGACAGTAAATAAGAGTCTTATTAGCCTTAAACACCACTAAAAATAAAATAAAAATGAGTATTTAGCTTTTAATTGCTCTTCAAGGGTATGAAATAATTACTGTTTCTTGATTTGGAATAATACAGTATGATGTATTTGTATATTTTGTAAATTATGTTGCATATATACTTTATACTTTTATTCAGCAAGGACATATTAAATTGGTCAAAAGAAAAAAAAACTGAACTAAAGAATCCTGAAAGAATTGTATAAGTTTCCACAAAAAAAATATTAAAGGTGCAATGTGTAAAAATGTTGAGTATCTATAAACAAAATGCAATATGACATTCATAACTATGTTTTCAGTGGTGTATAAAGAACTTACTTACTAAGCCGTAATGTTTTCATTACCTTAGCATGAGACATTTATATCTACATAACCGTGGCACCCCTTCTATGAAGTTATGTGATGTCGTGTTTCTACAGTAGCCGACAGCGAACAAAAACATCGCTACAGAGCGCGTTTCGTCACTACCTTGAAAGAGAAGCAGCAGAAAGCTAGAAGCTAGCCATAAACACTGTGAGTAGTGACTTTTCCCTTGTCAGTGGTGTAAAATATGTAGTTGGATTGCTTCATGTAACTTAGTTCTTCTCCCTTGCTGTGTTATGGCTTTGCTATGTGTGGATAAATGTGCTGGTTATGTTCGTGAGACAGCTGATTAGTACTCTTGTCATTGACCGTAAAACAGTAACGTTACAGGAGTCACCAACCCGTCGATCGTGGTCGACAAGTCAATCTTGGAAGCATTTTAAGTCGATTGCGAATAGTTTTCAAAATCAGAGAAAAAAAAGCCAATTGTGTGTAGTAAATGTTGTCTAGGGGATGAGGAGGCACGCACACTGTTACATTCATGTCATTTTTGCAACGCGCACCTTTGGGCTCATGCGGACGCGTCGAACGAGGCATTTAAACAATTTATGTTTGATTATATTCCTGAAAGTGACGACCGTAATCTAGCTCTCTCTGTGCTGCGCATTTTACGGAAGACAGCTTCCAGAATCTCCACAAATTCAATGTCAGATTCAACAAGAAACTGTTTCTAAAACATGAAGCAGTTCCAACTTTAAAACCAGAGTCAGCAGTTGTTGGGCAACAACCTGTAAGTAGGCTAAGACTTATGCTGCGTTCACGTGCTATGGAAAATAGGATATTTTCCACTTGTGAACTGGTATTTACCAGTGTGTTGCGTTCAAGTGCTTTTGTTGTCATAATGTGGTAAAAAGATGGAGATCCAGACCTGTTATTTAGCTAAAACTATTTTAGATTGCTTAAGTCATCTGCAACAGCAAGAAAATGATTTATCAAAACTCAAAAGGTAAATAATATGCTGTATAATAATTTCTAGATCATGAATAGTATATATGTTTACCATTCACTGACTCTCACGGTGCTCTCCGCCATTTTGAAAAGATCAAAGGTTATTCTCATCTCGGCAACTCGTCCATCAAAATATTCTATGAGTTGCCCAGTGGAAAATACCACATGAGGGGGTGTTCATGTGCATTTTCCACGTCGGTTTTTGGTATTTACCATAATTACCATAGCACATGAACGCAGCATTAATCATTTTAAATGTATTTGCATGTATAATTCCCGACGTAGCGTTGTGTTTTATTTTCTTTTTTTTTTCAAATGCCAGCGCTGGCTTTGTAGGCTTTATGGGCTAATAGTTAGGCTATTTTGTGTCTATGACAAACGCGTACAAACATTATGGACCTGAATTTTGTAAAAGTACTAATGTTGTAAAATGTATTTTTCATGTATATATGCTTTATGACTTTATTTTCGATTTTATCAAGAACGTAAACTTGCCAACGCTGTTTGTGTTTAACATTACTAGCCAGTCAGATGCTATCGTTGCCAGTCAGATGCTATTGTGTAAAATCAACGTGTATAAAGTAAATTTATAAATTTAGCAAATTTTCATTCAGAAACGTTTATTAAGAGCCGTGTGTGGTGAGGTTCTGCTTGACTCTATTCATTCGCGGCTTTCTCGGTCTGATTCTGCCTCACTGATACTGCAGTCTCGACATCATTATTTACGTGTATCCACCGTCTATGTTATCCACCTTTGGCATGCCTGTATCACCGGTAAAGGTAATGGGCGTTGACCTTCCGGACAACGTGAGCGACAGTTTAGCCAATCACAACACACCGGCCCAAACAAACCAATCTGAGCCGACCGCGTATTTCTGAGGGAGTGTTTTCATAGAATCAGGAAGTCAACCGCCTCGTTCAGGGGACAGAGAAGAGCGCGGCTTACAATAAAGGTGAAGTTTATGAAAAATAAGACTTTTAAAAAAAGAAAAACCACGGATACATGTTATATTGCATCCCATAAACACAATCATGCAAAGAAAAAACGCAGTCAACCACCCCTTTAAAATAATAGACCATTGGCTTCTGAGAACAAAAGTATTTATTTATTTATTTATTTTTTGCTGTTAGGTATTTTGTTATGTGGATGGGAATTATTACTATAATTCAGCTAGGCTATATCTTAATGGTAGTACATCAAACATCATTTGCTTCCAATATTTTGGCTGATTCTTTTGTTCAATGAAATAAACTGTATTGGCACTTTTCAACTTTTTACCAAAAACCTTTTTGTTGTTTTGTTGATGCTAATCAGCCAGTCCAAACACTCCAACAGTCTTGAAGTGGAGCCCATGTAAAAGACCAAAGCAGAGTACACATACAACTGATGAGCAAACACAAACCTAAAGTCAAATCTTGTGAGACAAGCTACACAGTCTTCATCAGCAACAAAGACATGTTCCAGTATCATTGTTGGCATGATAGAGAGAAATAGAGAGGTTTGTTGACCGATAGGATCGGGACAGCAAACAGACAGAGCAGCTTGGACCCCGTCCCACATCTGTCTCGTGTGCACTGCCTATTGGGCTGCAAGATTTGAGGGATTGGTCTCTCTCAAGAGGGCTGAAGCCAGCCTTTATCTCCAGCTAACACAATGTGATAAAAGGTTGTAATTAGCAGTACAGCAAACAAAAAAAACCTGAGCTGAGCACAGTGAAACATTGGCCATTTGGGATATAACAGGTCTGTGTGTGTGTCCCATCAGCCTAAAGCTGAAATAATCTGAAATACAGAGACAAACACACAGACACCACAGAATAGAGATGGGTGGGTGGTTTGTAAAGTAACTGCTCTTTGACCTCCCACTCTGATCCTTATGTAGTTTCACAGTATTAAAATGCTAATATCAGTAGCATTTCGTGCTAAGTTAGGAAACACCTGCCATGTTGCTCATGATCAATGAGGGGTCTGAACAGCCTGTTTGAGATTCATTAACTATAATTGAAATGTCATTGTAATAAGGGATACATTGTTATAGGAAAACATGAAAAGCAAACATATTCACTGTGTTGCATTTAGTATAACTGATAGCTAAATGAAAAGGTTTGAACACAGGGCTAACAATGTAGCCTATGTCAGCAGTGGCATGACACACATTTTATGTCGTAGGTCTCTGTATTATAGGGTCTTTGTTTTATATTCTTACTTCGTAGGCTTTTTTTAATGATAACATTGTCTTTTAAAACAGCTCTATTGTTTGAAGTGAGGTTTGTGGTAAGGTTATTTGCATCCACTGTTTAGCACTTGAATATTTTTGGATATATATCATTCCTAGTGGAAGTTGTTACATCCTTATCCTATAAGGACTGACATGAGAAGTTTTTTATGTATTTAATGTATTTTTATACAGTCAATTAGGAGAATTATTGTTATTTTAATGTTGTAACATTAATAAGAAATATGGGCTTAAAAAGAAAATAAAGATTTAAAAATGTATGCATCACTTCAACCAATTCATAAATCTCTTCAAACATTGCAGGTATCAATTATGTAATTACACTTATTTTAAAGCAATACAATGTATGTTTGTTAGTTAAAGAGAATTTTAAGTGTACATATATGTTTAAATACAAACCTTTCTTTTTTCTAGGATTTGTCTTGCATTTTTTTAAATGAGTATATTTACTCATTCATGAAGTGCACTTTCACAATATAGTTGGTCACTTCTTTGTAAAAGTGAGTAAAAGTGCTATCCTGAAATGAGTAAAGTGCTTGAGAGGTCCTTTAGCCCATGGAGGGTCTTTGAGAGCACAGTTTCCCCACTTTCCCCATAGCTTGCCTCTGAAGGTTTCTTGGATAAAGGGGCACACCTCTTTGAAACCAAAATGGAGGGAAAATGTAACAAAGGCTTATTTTCTCAATTGCCTGATCGAAAAGTTTCAACTACCACATTACAATAAACGCCCACAGAAACATGACTATCCTGGGCTAAATTAGCATTCGGACAATAGCCAGACCATGTACAGCTCAAGCTTCACACACTTTACAGTCTATCAGGCCAAACCAGAGTAGCACTCCCTCTCCCTAAAGACCCACCTCTTTACATCTCTATGGGGCAACTCATTAGCTAAGTAGAAACTCCTCTTTTCTTATTGCATCTCTGTCTTTTGTGATAATGTCAGCTTTTGTCTCCTTTAAATTATCCTAAACAAGGCCCATTTTCTGGTTAATACATATTTACAGCCATGTAAGGTTTTTGTGGGGACCCTGTAGTTTTATTTCTGAGGGTGTCATTCCCTAAGTAATAAAATCATTAACAAGCTGTTGAGGGGTAATTGTTTAGCCATTTTAATTTTGTTTCTGCAGACTTCAATGAGTCTGTAACATTTGAGGAGACAGATGGCCAGACAACACAAGCTAACTTTAGTACCTGACTTTAGCCCTCACATTGACTAACGGAGATGAAGCTGAAATGAAAGTAAAATCTAAAATGTGCTATTAGGACTAAATGGCTAATTAGGACATGCTTGCGATTTGACATCCAAATTAAAAATCCTACAATTTTGAAATCCTTAGGCTAATACAAAAAAAAATGTGTTTATCACTTGGGAAATAGTAAATCAGATTTAAACATATTTTAGAACAAAAAATCTGATTTATATATTTATTTATTAATTTTTTGGTGTAACTGACTCATATTTCAAAAATTTTAACAAATCCCAAATTTAAAATCCCATTAAAATCAGATAATTTAAATGCAGCAGTTTTGGACACAGTATTTGCATTAACGTATAAAAAGTATGCAGTAATGTTTCCAATACACATTTTGTCAGATGCACCTCAGCACCACAGCTAGATGTCATGGTGGACATGAGCATAAGCAAAATATCAATTTTATTTGTCCCCTCACAAATAACATACACTGTCTGAGAAAAAAACCCAGATCCGATTTTTAAAACAAATCAGGTTTATGTGTGAACGAAGCATGGTGCTTTACAGAAACATTATCATCCGCAAAAGTCCCATTAACATCAGAATTTCCCAAAGGATTTCACAACCAGTACCCAGGGTCACATCAGCACGTACAAGACACCAGTATTGTTCATGGTCTAAAAAAATTGCCTTGTTATCTGTCAGTGTTTCTGTTTTCTAACCCCCCTTCCCTTTACAGTAGACTCTTGGGTGAGGGGTCATCCATTGAATGAAGAGGGCATCTGTGGTGATCCGTGAAAAGGGACGAGGAGAGAACAAAAGTTGGAATCCCCTTGGTTACAAAGACAAAGGAGAAAGACATAAGGCCCAAAAGATCACCCAAATCATCTCCTGTCGACAATGACAAGTTTCCAAGAACAAGCGAGGATAAGGGGGATCGGTCTGAAATAAGCTGCAGTCCTGTGCGGAGATTTGAGCATGAGCCACTAATTCCACTCTGCTTAACACACAATTAGTGCCTGTCTCTGCCAGCATAGCCTTTGTCCAAATGAGTCCAGAGACTTTCAACTTCATTTTAAGTCAAATAAGTGAACAGATGTTAAACTTGCTCAATTAAGGGCCTAAGAATGACACAAGGCCTCATATATTTTGGTTGGACTTTATTTTAAGGTGACAAAGTTACATTATACTAAATCAAATGTTGATTAAACTATAATGTTACATAGGGTTTGGTTTAGGGTTAGTTACTTGTCATTGTGCATAATTTACTGTTATAACTATAGTAAGTACATACGTAACATATAGTACGTCACCTTTAAATAAAGTGCACCTATATTTTCCCTTTAAAGTTTATTTTGCACCACATAATGGTGATATATATACATAGTTTAAGTAGTTGTAGCTGGTTTCTAATTACAAATGTTTGTTTCTTGTGTGCCTAATGTGGTAATATCTGTGTAGTAGTTTAAGCTTACTAAGAGCAGGATGGCTGAGATTTATCAGTGGTGTTCCCAAAGTAGTTAGCAAGTCTATACAATATATGCACGTAGCGTAATGATTTCACTTTTGTTGTAAAAGTTTTGTTGACATGATTTGGATTTCCTGGGTCAGGTATTGGGGAGTAGAGGAAATTCTTTCTCACAAAACAGGGACAATATAGCTACCCATGCTGATAACGATGCCCCTGCTGACTTTTACATGACAGTCAATGTAGCAAGAAGCTAATGCCCCAATAGGCTTAGCAAGTAACAAAAGTATCCAGCCTCTGAGAGAGTCAGCCAATATTCTTGGGGCTATTAAGCACCTGCCGGTTGCCCCGGTGGTTCAGGAACTCCCCTCTTCCGATGGACAACTCAGGGGTCTAGATTAGGCGCCTGCAGCGCAAACATCCTCCAGGCTTCCTTCTCTTAAAAGCCACCCCACAGGATATCATGTCCTATATCCACAACCCTACAGTTATGCTCAAACCCTAAGAAGATCTGTCCCTCCCCCATTATTCTTAATCTTTGGCATTTCTCATGGGTGCTCAAAACCAAATTCGTTCTCATAGGTTGACTCAGAACTTGTAAATATATAAGTAAAGAAAAAAAGAAAAAAAGAAAATCTGTCATTATTTACTCACTCTCATTTTTCCAAAAAGTCAAGTTTGGGAAAAGGTTAACAGGGACAGGGAATAAATAAACATTGGTTTGGTCTCTTGTTAAAGGGTTAGTTCACCCAAAAATTAAAATGCAGTCAGTAATTACTCACCCTCATTTCTTTCATTCATCTTAGCAACACAAATGATGATACTTTTGATTCAATCTGAGAGCTGGAACACTCAAAGTTTCAGAACTAAAAACTTTGTGCAGTTTCACTACGTGAAATCTCAAGGCCCACAGGGAAGGAAATGAATAGTTGAAAAAAGTCGTTATTTTTGTTCGTTTTTTTACACACAAAAAGTATTATCGTCGCTCTGATAAACTTAAGATTGAGCCACTGTAGTCACTTGGACTATTTTAACGGTGTCTTTCCTAACTTTTGGGCCAGACAATTTAGATCCCTTAAGAAGCCTATGGAGGAGTAATCCAGCTCTCAGAATTCAAATATCAAAAAATATCTTAATTTGTGTTCTGAACATGAACGAAAGTCTTACTGGGTTGGAACAACAGTAATTACTGACAGAATTTTCATTTTTGGGTGTATGAACCCTTAAAGATTGTGACTAGCTGTTCAGTGGCTTATTGTGAGTTATATTCCACAGTAAATCAATTGGCTACTGGGGTCCATAGATAAGCTAGTAGTAGTTTGTGCCGGCCAACCCACATAACCCTGCTTCCATCAATCTTTGTCCCCTGACTCTCTCACAAGGAATCACTGGTTGATTCCTCTATCAAACGCTCCTCAACAAACAAAGACAATAGATGCTGTTATCAGCATTCTGCTTGAGGCAGTTCAGTTTAGGCAACTATTCAGATCTCCATTTTATCTTTGAACACATCTGATTTTTACAACAACACAATCTAAGCACTTTGATTGTAGTATTCAAATATGTATGTATAATAATATATATATATATATAAGGCCCTTACCTCAAAATCTTACGTTGTGGCCCACAGAAGCAGTTTTTGGAAAAATAGGCTAATAATTGCATCATGACATGTGACTCTCTGTCGCACAGTAGATAAATTACCATATAGACAAGAGGAGAATCGGGTGGACGTGGAGGCATAAAGTCAAGGGAGAAACCCATAGAGAATTGTAAAGTTGCTCCTTCTGCTGCTCATGGACAGCTAACACTCACTCCGGCTCAGCAAGATTCGGAAAGGGAATGATTCAGATTCTTCTTGGCACAGCTACTAGAAGACGTACAGCTCTAGGTCAGGTTGCTCACATCACATCTATGTCATCAAGCTCAGTTTGAGCCTGCGCAGTGCGCTTGGCAATCAGGAAGTGAGTGCTTCTAATTTACTTCACTTTTCTCTGTTGAAGTCTATGGGGTCGTTGTGTCCATTTCTTTTACTGTCTATGGTTGTGTTCTTATGGTAATGCTGGGATTTAAATCTCATAAATGTTGATTTCTTTGGTAAACAGAATTAATAATTAAAGACGTGTTTGCATGTATGTTGTATTAGGGAGGTTTCAGGAGGTTAGGGTTAATTAACTGTATTTTTGTTTAAATATGGGCTTATAGCTTATTCCCTATTTTACATGTAATCGTGCCTTATGTGTGTTTTTACAGGTTTTTTTTCTGACTTATATATATATATTTTAAGTCCATATATGTTTAATTATATAAAATAAAAATAAAAGAACAACAAATCATTTTTATCTTTGTTCTTTTTTTGTACCATGGGTGTGAAGAAATAAGGATGCAACTCTTATTGTATATGTTTATTAATATTTTACTTCATTATTTGTAAGTACATCATTGTGTCATGACTTTAGTTGAGGAGGCACATAATCATTAATTCATTATTAACTAACACTAACATCAACTAATGGCTTGTTAATGCATCATTATGTCATGACTTTACTTGAGGGGGCACATCATTACCAACTCATCATTAATTACTTATAAAGTAACATTAATTCATGACTTGTTAATGTTATTTCTTGTCTTGCCCCTTCAAGAGTACTAATTTAAAAGGTTATCAATTACACATGTTCTATACATATTCAGCTCTTCTAAATCAGATATAATTTGGTATTTTTCAGTGGTTTGTAAAGAAGTGTAAGAGCAGAGGTGCTGTGCCCCGAATTTGGATGAGCAATATACGACTTTTTAGGGCCCCCTTAAACGTCGGTAGATGACGTTATGGGATCCTAACTCTACCCCAGACCTAAACCTAACCCTAAACCTAACTCGTCACCTTACTGACGTTAAAGGTACAGCGTCAGTTGTATGATCGACCCGGGATCGTCATCTACCGACGTTTAAGGGGGCCCTGAAAACGTCGTATATTGACGAATGGTCAAAAACGTCCCAAAACATCAGTTATATGACGAATTGGGATGAGAATGTGTTGCTACGGTAGGAGGAAAGTGGACACATTTTGAGGGGTAAAGCAAACAAGACTAACATTAATACATTAATTAACAAGCATGTACTAATGTGTAGTTAAGATGATATATTCATGCAGGAATTCATATGACTCATGTCGTAGTTAAGGTTAATTCTTCATTAGTACATGTCTTAACTCATCAATAGTGCATAGTAAAGTCATTATTAATTCAGTTATTAGTACATGATTATTCATGTACTGTTATTGTAAAGTGTTACCATTATTGATAAGTGTTTCAATACAAATCGGGTCTCTTTGAAAGATTCTTGAAGATTATGAGAAATTGGAGTGATTCAATCTATGGGAAACAAAATGTACACAATCAAGATGCAGGTTATATGTTGTTGCTTAACAAGACTGCAGACCATTACTTAATGAATGCTAAACCTTGGATTAATTGTTCCCCAATGTATTCACTCAGGTGTTTGCATTTGTATTTGACCACATAATAGGTGATTGTGATGCCATGGCAGGGGTTCTTCAGGTTGGTTTAGAAGGAAACACCTGCAATGATGACATACACACACCTCAGGGCTAAGAGGTAGGGGGCGAACTGTATGGTTCCAGGTTCCTGTTGGGCTATTCACAAATAGAGTAAGTTAGTAATTATGCTGCCAAACTCTAAAAGTTTTTAACAACACTTAACACTGCAGCTCATGAGTGAGGAGCAAGATTTAGTTGACCATTGAGTAGAGTGGACAAATAAAGCACAGATGGATTGTCTTTAGCTATCCTATTGTGAGAGAAAATCTGTTCAAATCTGATGATTGTGGATTTGTAATCTTTAAGAAAATAAATCACTATGTCCTCTCCAACTTCAAACCTAGAAGCAATCTTTCTGTACTATTTTATTTTCAAGATGCTTCTGCTTTGGTGCCAAAACTGCCAAGAAAAAGGACAGGTGCGTTCGGATACAAAAGACGTGATCCTTGTGGCCTTTAAGGTTAGAAAATCCCTCAACACTATCACCAAAAATGAAACAGCAATGTGGACCATGACAAAAAACAAAAGAGCATCAATAGTTTGATACAAAACCATCTCTTTTTGCCATGCTTTGGTCAGTGGGTCGAACCAGTGGAATGGTCAGCTGTAGCAAATCCACAGCTCTCCATCATCCTGAAAGCTGTGTCCAATCGCATTCATCCAAAGCAGCAGGTAGCCCACATGCGCTGACCATCTCCTCCCATTGGCCGAGGATCTCTGACCAGTTCATGGGTCACTGGCCTGGCCGGACACAAGCGATGCTCATGACAAATGTGGTTTGGGGTGGCTAGCGAAGTGATTAATGGCTGTTCAGATTACAGGCCGTACCACACCACAACACACCCGCTGGGCATCAAATTCAAACAGCAAGGCCTTTGTCAGATGCCATTCCCCCTGTTCCCCATACACAATGTGCTATTGCCAACCTGCATTGTGACATTCTTTTTCAAGTTTGCATGCCTGAAGTCGCAGATAAAACATGGCAGACATTTTCAGATGGCCTTTTTGGATTGTTCTCAAATGTGCATAAGCTTGAGGCTTTCGGATCATCTTTGAGGTTTGAAATCACACTTTCATTAGTGCTTTATCATCTCTCCAAAAGCAAAATTAAGAAATGGCTTTGCCACTCCTTACTCTGATAGTAGTTAATCTAATACCAAACCAGTTGAGTGAAGCCATTTTTCCTCATTGGAAGAAGTCGACATATTTTCATTGACCTTTTGTTTTTCCCTTTTGGGATTATAAACAGATGGGCATTTTTATGCTGGATGTAGATGTTAAATCTACATGCAAACAACAAAGCAAACCTTTTTTGAATTATATCACATGAAAAACTCATTTTAAAACCCTCCGTCAATGCTCACGCCATTCATGAGACTCTAATGAGTCACTTTTAGCTGCGTGCGTCGCTGAAAATGAGATCGATTTTTGGGAGCAATCTTAGCAACCAATACAGTTGTGTTTTATATTATTCCACATGAATATTAATACATTAAACAGATAGGAATTCAGTGAGTCACAGTATTGAATTGTGCAACCTATTCAAGGCTGAATCAAAGGCGCAGCGATGTTTCTTAGCTTGCTGAAAAGCCCCAGCAGCTGCCAGCGTGTGTGGGTGGACTGTTTTGTCTGCATCGGACCAGGGAGACGGCTCTGGAAAGCTCCTCACCCTTTCAGCTAATTGGCCGTGGGCTGGGCCTGAAATTTATTGGCATTTGCGTGATAAACTGCCTGCATTGTATCCTTTTCCTATTGTGTGTTGCAGGAAATAATAGCCCCCCTCACCAGATATGGAGCCTGTTCTGGTCAAAGGACATAGAAAGGCAGCATGGGTCCTGAGGTGACTGACCTGCACTGTGGGATGGTGGTATCCTCCTTGGCCATATCCCGCTGCTGGAAATTAGTCGCCAACATGCCTCTCTTTCTGCTGGTGTCAGGCGTGGGCCCCTGATGAGAGATTTGTTGATATGATAACTTGATTAGACTGGTTTATTTTAGGGTACGGTGGCTGCAGAGCACCACGTACCCTTTAAACCTCCTTTCTGAACCATGAAGTTAAATTTGACCTTTAACCCCTATGGGCTTTATATCTTCAATTTAGATTTATGACTGTCAACAGCCTTGAAGTGCTTAAATAAGATTCGTTATGACACAATTACCAAAGTTGATACTGGTTTATGATCTAAGTTAAGGGTAAACTTTAAAGCCCTATTTTAAGCCACTGTAACAGCATAGTGTTATGAGCGGAGAGGGTTTGTAAAAGTTTCATGGAAAGTTTGACAATTAACGTCCACAACACCTAGACATGGTAATGAGCTTAATGAATCTCTTTATACTGACGGCCTGTTTTAGAGTCTAAGGGCCTAATTAAAGGTAGCGCAAAATGGCTTCATTAATTTGGATCCTTCAAAGGCAGTTTCATATCAGTTTAAAGTAGTACTGATCCCAGGTAGCGGAAGTGGTATTATTTACTAATTCATCGTGAATAGTTTAGTGAGTTCAGTAATCCGTTTTTTCTTCTTCTTCTTTTTTCTAGTGTTAGGAGTGAGTTGCATTCTCCACTAAACTACTCATTAAAGTAGAGTCTCGGGATGGTTTTTTATCAAAAGACTAGATCCTACTTGAAATGCACCAGTGCATTTAGATGGTTATTGCAGGGTCAATCGCAATTCACTTGGGCATTAATTACAGAGCAGGGAAGATTTTAACACGTCTCTCACTTTCTCATGCAAACCATCATAAATGAGCTAGTCATCAATCTCACATTAACTGAACTGCAGTGTGTGAAAATAACTATTATTATTTTTTGGAAAAAATAAATCAAAATAGTCGTTCATCAAAAAAGTTGATAAAAAAAATAAGAAATCTGAATGTGATCCCTTCTTCTAATTCAAGCAATAACTGTTTTTGGTAGTAATATACAGTATTTCTGATTTGTGAATCATAAAGTTCCTTGCTGTAATTTTATTACTATTGCAACAATGTTGTTCTAAACAGTGTTAAATAATTGCAGCTAACCCCTCTATTTAATCAAGAACCTTATATATAATATAATAGGTACACTTTATTTCCATGGCAACTTTTATAAGTAACTTTGCAACAACATGTCAACTAACACTCATTAGAGTATAGGTAGACTAGACAGTTAGACTGTTATTGCAGGTTAGGGTTAGGTGTTAGCGTTCGGCTTCGTAGAATAAGTCGACATAAGTTGAGTTTTAGTTTCAAAGTTACTTATAATGAGTGTAATATCTATTGTGGGACCATCAAAATAAAGTTTTAATAAAGATATTAAGCAGATGGTCTACTAAAACTCTAATGAGAGTTAGTTGACATGTAGTTTAATATCATCCAGTATAGTGTTATGAATAAAACTGTAGTCTCTAAGGGGCTGTTTACACCTGGCCACTTCATGTGTTTACTCAGATCGGATAGCTATCTGATTTATCAAAACGATTCCATTTACACCTGGTCACATAAATGTGTTATTGCAAAACGGATATAAATCCGATCTTCAACTCCCGCGTTATATGCGGATTTAATGAAGTGCACGTCACGGAAAGCAACAGAAAGGAGCTGCATTTTATTGATCATCGGCTAATTTCAAAATCAACAAAGACGGCGATAAGAGAGAGCGGCAACAGAACTGGTGAGATCATTTCGTTTCTTTACTTTTAATGAAGATGGAAGTGTTAATTGTCTGCGACTTACTTTCACTTTGATTTGCGATAGATTGTGGCGCGCTGGCTTGATAGGCGCTCCGCTGCTCATCTGAGGTAATGCGTGTCGCAGTAGCGTCATCATATCTGACTAAAATAGCATGACATATGGCCTATAACACGCTCTCACGCATTTATTTTTTAGCATTTTTGGGAGTAGTAACATTTACATATGTGGTTTCAAGAACCAGATGCATTTACACATGTCCAGTTTCGTCTGGAATGCGGCCCAGACCACCTACTGAAGTGGTGTGAGCGATCGGATTCAAATCCGTCTCGAATGCGTTTCGGGGGGCATTTATACCTGGTCTTTCACGATCGGATAGCTATCCGATCACAGAAAACGCATAAAGTGGCCAGGTGTAAAGGCCCCTAAGTTTGAGCTGGTTGGTTTGTTTGACCAATGGAGGACGAGGCGAGTGTTTGAAACTTGTTTGAAAACAGTCATTATGTTTGCAATTCTGTTGGGTCCCACTATGGGCACTAAAATTAACAACTAGGAATTTCATTCTCAGGTTTGTATTCCACTTTAAGAGCCTAACAAAGTGGTCAGTCATTTCTTCAGAACTTTCCTCTGACCTGCACTTCCATCCAAGCTATCTGTAATGTCTGTCATGTATCTTCTAGCACACACAGAGCATGAGGCCATGTTCCAGCTGTCACAACACACACACATGCTAACCCGACCCCACGGCCTCTCACTGTCCTGACTGGAACATATGCCAAAACTCAGCAGCTCCAGACAGGATGTAGCACATGTCCATCATATTACACCCACATTTTCCCATGACCCATGGGTGGTAGTAGATAAACAGCTGCCCTGTACAAGAAACCCAGCTTCTGCATACTGATATTTTACACTTGTGTGCCACGCGGGCTGCAGGTGGGAATGTCTGAACTGAAGGAGACTAAAAGACACTGTTGTTTTTCCCAAAGTGAGTTGAACAGGGGGAGGTATTCAATGAGCCAAGTGTTGTACGGTCTCCCTGGTTCAGGGGAAGCAGTGGGCTGGTGGAGGTATCCTGTTTAAAGATATGTGCAAGATCACGCAAGGAGCACCGTTTAACAGCAGGGACCTTTTCAGCTCTATTAGAGATGCTAGATTTTCAGGTGACTGATTTAATGTAGCACAACAGCCGAATGGTCTTTCAGTTTTAAATGTAAAAATGGCAACAATCTATTTCTTTTACTGTGGCAATTGAATGAACTCCTTTGCTGGGCTGGCCAAGATGTGTGTATGAGTTAGGATTTTCCCATATAGTTTTGGGCTACATTTAAACTTCTGGTTAAGGGTTTGAAAATTCCTAGAAATTAGTTTAATTATCTTTTTTACAAATTCTTTAAATTTACCCAATTTATATCATACCAAACTAAAATAGACTTTTTTATAGTAGCCAATTTGTTTCCCTTGTTAAATAATGGGTATGTTATGTTCCTTGTTAAATAATGTGTTTTTTGTTTTTTTATGTATCACTGCTCCTGGTCTGATGTACAATGTACACAATGTGTATGGCCTAATATATGTTGCTATGTTATGTTCTAAACATAGAGAGAGATCACATCCGACGCATGCGCAGACTGAAGCGCCCGTGCCTTCAGATCAGTTGGATGTGGCTGTGGTTACAAGAGGTAAAAACAATATAAATGCTGTTCGTTTTCTCACACAAACCGCTCGTTTTCGTGTCTTAGGCCATCAGTGTGTACTTACATTTACAAGTCATTAAATCATGTTTAATTTGGACTTCTCTGTGCATGCTGTTTTAGGAGATCCCCACAGACTTCCATTATATGACTGCAAGACAACAACAGTTTGACCTAAAAATATAAAAATTGAAAATACTTTGGAAACAAAGACAACTAAATCTTGTTTGCCCTTGAGGTAAGCTAAAACATATCAAAAAATTAATTTCAAAGTGAACTATCCCTTTAAGATGAATACCTATCCCAAGTTTATAATAAACAAGACTGTCGTAACTAAACATGAGAAATTAGACCTCTACCTTTGTGAACCGGCTGCCTAAAAATCCACAAACACAGCAGCAAAACATCCTTTCAGTCAGTCATTGAACAAAAAGACTGATCTTACACCGAAACTATATTGCCAAATTATCAAATAAAATCCTTTATTTGCTCTAAGAAGAAAAATGCTTCCAGTGTGGTCATGAAAAGGCAACACATGTTAAATCTATTGAATTAGATATATTTGAACAATTACACAGTTTCAAATGGTAAATTGACTTAAAAATAGTGGTCCAGTTTCAAACGAATGGTATTCCCCCAGTGAGACAAATTAATAAAGCCATGTTGAGACATTTTACAGCAAAGCTGTAATATATTTAGCTGTCCATATCATTTATCAAAGTGTGTTTAGAAGTGGGCATGGAGAACACTGAAGTCATAGAATGCTGCCAAGCAGGCAAATAAAAAACAGCCACTGACAGAGTTCTTGTTCCAGTGGCCCTCCAGGGGCTTAAAACATTTTAAAAACTGCTAAGTTTTCAATATAGATCGAATGATTTCATTTTCATAAGACATTTATTGCTAGCACCACATGTTTGCTACATCTTGATAGTCAATGCCAAGGTGGATTTACTTATTTAAAAGCACATAGATATGAAAATCCTTTCAAGCACCAAGCGAAATATGTGTTTATGTGAAAATGGGAAACAGCACGATGTGAAATGCCACCCGAGTCTTCAGTCTAACTATTTTGGTTGCATGATCAAATAGGTTCTATGCATGCAAGAAATATGAGGATGATCATGAAAAATAAACACCGGGCATGAATTATTACTTTATAATTATTCCGCACCAGATTTCCCTTGCAGGATACCTCCAGATGAGAGGTTAGACATGTAAGGACTTGCCTGGATGTGGACACATGTCCTCTAATGTCCAAGAAGACCCCCTCTAAGCAGCTGAGCTAAACACAAACAGTCAGGATAGCCCTCATGCTGTCGAAACCCAAATGATGGGGAGGTCAAACAAGACAGGCCTGGGTGATATTAGGGGACTTTCCGAGGGGCTGGATAAGCATTTAGGGTGGAGATGAGAGTATACAGTTCCCCAGCATGACGTGTAGTGCGTCTCTACAGGTAGCTTTAGGCAGATCGCCAAACAAAGCCAAAGAGAGGGAGTGACAAATACTAATGTGGGCATCTGGCTTGCCTGCCCCCTTTCCAGAACAATATAAAAGATGTCAATGTCAATTTCACGCCAGTTGCAATGTTTTTTTTTTAAGTGAACGTCAGATGCATAGGCTTAAAGTAATTCATTGATTCACAAAATCCACTGACGACATACTCCATAGATTATTATTTAAATGGATGTGGCGTACCAACTGTCCCAGTGCTGAGTCTGTAGATACCCATGAATGAAATGTAGCTGACACAGCCATTGCTTTAGTGTTTATCACTGTGTGATGGACAGCTGTCCCTCCCAGTAGACCTCTGATAGCGGCACCTGCTTTGTGGCAAGAGGTTAGTGACATGTGTACCCTTTTGTGCTCCTGCCCAGGAAAGTCTATCCATGAGTGTGCTCTTCTGATGAGATCAGCAGGAGGAGGGAGTGACGCTTCTGCTCGGTGAAGCTGATCTGAGGGACAGATTTAAACAATAAAAGACCACTTCAGATGTTCATATGACCATCCACTAGGGGTGTGCAGCAGTGCCGATATATGTAGCAATCTCAAAATTATTTGCATTTTGATAAAACTGGAGGTGGGGCTTAAACCGGAAGTCAATCGAGAGAAGCTTGTTTTAATTGTTTTTTCCATAAATTGAACTTAACAAAATATGGCCTATAAATCATAGAATTAATCTATTATAATTATAAAAATGTTAAAGGGGTGGTTTACTGCTTTTTTTTTCTTTTGCATGATTGTGTTTATGGGGTGCAGTATAACAAGTATTCGTGGTTTTTAAGTCTTATTTTTCATAAATTTCACCTTTATTGTAAGCCGCATCCTCCCATTGAACAACTGGTTGACTTCCTGAGTCTATGAAACCACTCCCTCAGAAACAGGCAGTGGGCTCAGATTGGTTAGTTTGGGCCGGTGTGTTGTGATTGGCTAAACTGTAGTGCACATTGTCCGGATACTTAACGCCCATTGCCTTTGCGGGCGAAAGTTTCATGTGTGTTCCTGTCAAATGTAATAATGGTGTCGATACTGCAGTCTCATATGAGCCAGAATCAGATCCAGAAAGCAGCGATGAAGAGAGTCAAACAGAACCTCTATAAAGACGGCAAACGTTTCTGAATGGTAATTTACCTATATATATTTTACTACCTATAACTTCATTTACTTCATGTTTGTTTTACACAAATAGCATCAAACTAACTTGCTACTAGATACACAAACAGCATTGGCACTGGTTTATGTTCTTAATCAAATCGAAGATTAATGTAATAAAGTATATATACATGATAAAATACATTTACAACATTAGTACATATACAAATTCAGGTCCGAAATGTTTGTACATTAGCATAACTAAGTGGATAGCCCAACACAAAAGACCTGAGAGCTGAGTGAACATAACACACTTTCGATGAGCCGCCCTTTTTTGCATTTTCCGGAGGGAGGGTTGATGTGAATGTGTGGGTTAGTGACGTCTAAAACCCGGCTGTAGTCCCATTCGGAGTCGTTTTTGTAGGCATTAAACTTCCTGATTTTTAAAAGAAGATATCTCTGCTTTCATTGAACTTTCAGCACTGCAACTTTGCAAATACTTTTCATGCACCTACTATTTATACATTACACACTATTTAAAATGAAAAAAAGTGAAATCGCAGATGAAAATGTTTGTGATTTAGCATCTTAGTTGATATTCCTCTTGGCAAGCTATGATTTTTGAGAGACACACAGAGACGGCCACGTGGCTATATATTTGCGATCGCGGTGCTCATCATTTTACATTCAAATTTACATTTACATTCATCCACTTCACTCACTTATTATTGCGTAGTGATTTTAAAGGTTTATGCAGCTACGAGACCGTGATATCCCCTTGCTATCCGCAGAAAACACGAGTGAATCTGTCTCCTTAATATTTTTCCTTATATTAGGTCGATTTTTTTTATTTATTTTTTTAATCCAGTCTTAGTGCCTTTCTGAATAAAGTATTTGGTTATGGACAGCCTTACTGATTGACACTGTGGAACATTTTCAAGATGGATTGAACTGTTGTAAAGTAAAAAAAAAAAACTCTCACCTGCCCGCTTTATAACCCTCAACAGATGAGTGTAGCTGCAAGGATGGGAGTTCACCAAAAATAGTGAGTAATTGCCAGTTGGAGGTATAACGACGGTACTGCTGGCGATATAATCTCTTCAAAGGCCTCAAAATTGAAAATGAGTGTCTATGCATGCAATTATGCCATAATATGAGATCAAGAGATTGTGGTTAAACAACAAGTGGCTAGGCTGGTTATATCTTTACTTAAACACCTAAAAATCGTAGACAGCTAATTTGGTCCATCATTAGCATGCTTGATTATGGTCTTTAAATAATAATACTCATTCATTTAAGTTACTAAATTGCAAAACAGCACAGCAATCCAGCCTGTTGCTCAAACAGTAGCACACAATGCCAAAGTCATTGGGTTTAATCCCATGAAACCCAGAAGATAATTAAAGTATCTATCTTCAATGCATGATACATTGCATTTGGGTAAAAGTGTATGGGAATATTTGAGAACATTATCCTTTCTTCATTGTTGCTTCATTGTCTCATCTACACCAGAAACCATTGATCAGCACCAGCATGTTAAAACAAGAAGACCAGAATGTTTTTCTGATCTGCAATGGGGCAAAAAGTAACAATGAGCAATCTCTTCTTGATTTTTGCACTCATTTCTACAAGAAATCCAGCTGTTTAAATACTTACTCACACTTTTGCAATTCATACTTCCCGGTGCGAATTTAAAAAAGGGCTGAGTCAAGACACTCTGGAGCAGATCCTGACAGGAATTATTTGGGTTAGCGTTAACAAAATAAATGGCAGTATGGCAGCTGTAGAGAGCTCCCCCCAAACCACAGCCATATCCCTCCTTTCAAACCCTTGAGATTATGGGATGGGTACCGCAAAGCTCGCCGGAGCAGGGCTGCATATTGTCAGACTAGGGCCTTTCCCACGTTTAAGCTCTGAATCAACTGACACAGTCTAGGGTGTTGAAATGAACCGTTACCTCCTCCCATCTCTCCCACTCTGCGTGTAGACCAGTTTAACAGCTTTACAGAGGAGTGTATGTTATCTTGGGCAGTGTGTAGTACTGGGTCATTTCTGATAACCAACATAGCCAAATTTTGCTGCGGTATTTTGAGTTAACACCCGGAATGTTAAGATGATTCACAATGATAAAGCATTTCTTGTTAAAGTTGAAAGTTTGTTTTCTATTCTTAAATGCTGTTTTTAAAAATCTTTCGCCTGTTTTATCATTTTATCTCTTTCCCTTTGCATCTGCTTCCCCAAATCGGACAGATGGGGAGAGGAGGGATCCTGGGCAGGTAGGCATCTCCAGAATGCGGGGGCGGCTTTGGGGGAACTCAATGGGGACTGAATGACGCATAACTGCCTCCCACCCACACCCACGGAGAAAGACCGGATGGGGTCATTGTCCCCACACTTTCAGGGTCCCCTCCCCTCTTCTCTGGGACCCAACCCACTCTGCTGAGTGGGCGAATCCTGGGGGTCTAACGCCTACACACACCTGCATATTGAGTGGGACACACAAATGTTCAATGCGAAAATTCCCATCATTGTTTTTGGGTAGAATCCCCAAAGGTAGTACAATACACTGAGCATAACAAAAACTCCAAGACAGATGTTGAATCTGCTATTGCAATATGCGTCAAACACCCTTTCAGCCAAAGATTCTGCTTGTTAAAATGAAAAATGTTGAAACACTAACATAATTGACAACACAATCTCATGAGATTGTCCATTCGTCAACTAAACTGATGTTTACTATGCAGTTTAAAAGACCCATCTGTCTGAGTGATGTACTGTCTTCTATCAGCTTGCTAACTAAAAGTGTTTGTTACATATATTAGGTGTCATGAAAGCAACATTAATGATTTTAACTGGTACTGGATAGATTGGAAGCAGCCACCTGGAAAAGATCTATTTTACAAACCACGTATATCCTATGCTGGAGCCTATTCCAGAGTCTCAGGATGTAGGAAGGGAAACAACCTGGAAGAACGGCCAGTCTATCAAAGGAACAACACACACTTACACATTCATACTGCCACTCACATGTGGTGCCTTTGGATTGTGGGAGAAACCAGAGAATCAAAAGGAAAACCATGCCAACACAGGGAAAACACAGAAAATCCTCCTGAGTCAGATAGCATTCAAACTGGGTGCCTTATTTCTATGAGGAAACAGTACTACCCAATGAGTCACCATCACGCCCTTTTGATAAACTAAATTTTGGACAAGAAAATTTCTGAAAATGTACTTAATGTAACTTACTCTTAAAAATGTGCAACTTGAATGCACTTTAGGTTGCTTTTGGTGGTGTGTAAATGCCAAATGTATAAATGTAACTCCACTTGCACCCAGGCCACCAACCAGATTTGGTAGAAACAGCAACTAGATCTGACACCTTTGGATAACACACAACTCATATCTCTATATCTGTGAGTTAGCAGAACCTCATGTTAAAAAAAGTAAAATATAAATATATATATGCAGTGCAGTGTGTCTAACTAGCTGCCCATGTGACATTACATTCACTAAGCATCAACTAGTTCAACATTTACTAACCAATTCAACATTAAGAGTCCTCTGTTTGTCATAAGATGAGTTCCATGAGCATGTGCAGTATGATTACAGTAGGTGAAGAAAAATAAGCGGGCTTTAAATCTTGCTGCAAATGGCCTGTCAACGATACAGAGCTTTTAAATGCAGGTCCAAAATTTCCTCTGCCCCACAAGCAAGCAATTACTGGGCTGCTAGCAAGGCGATGTGCACCGTGGTGTGTGGTATATGTGACTAGTGCGCAGAGCTTGCTAAGAGGCTTCGCGTAATTTCCGCCACTCCATTTTCCTAAGCATTGGTCTATTCCCAAGTCCCACTCCTGTATAATTACTTGAAATGTAATGATTGTGTTGATATGCAAATCTGAAAATAAAAAAAATCTGAGAGTTTTCCATTAGGAAAATTAGTATGTATGTATTTTAAATGTATTTTATTTTTTGCCAGAGGCACCGTCTGGCCACGAAGGCAGTTCGTCTTGGCGCGGTAGACAGTGGTGTTATGTAGGCGCTTCCCAAAAATTAGGCTCGGTAGCCAGTGTCAGGCCAGACGGAGTGAGAGATGTGACGGGGCGCCCACGCGTGACACACGAGTCTTGTGGAAAAATGGGAGGAGGTGAAATGACGGCCGGCACCACCGCCAATTCCGAAACCTCCGTGCCACATGTCACACGCGAGAGCATTTAGTAGAGCAGGCTGGGCAAAGGGCCTAACAATGTCACCCTTTCCTCTCTGATGCATTTTCCACCTCAAACCTCAAGATTCCTTTCGGAGACCGGAGTGACTGCCACTTGATTTGAATTTGCCTGTAGCAGTAATTGATCATAACGTCTGTGCTAGCGAAGATTTAGTTTTTAGTGAAAAGATGTTTTGCCAAAAGTCTAGGAATTTGTTGCATCAATTTGCTAATGTTCCTAGTAACTGTTAGAGTGTGCAAGATGGCATGAGGTTAAGGACTATTTCCCAAAATTGAACACTCTGAATATAGCCTACTTTCATTTTGCTGCACCTGTATTACGTTCTTTTTTTAATGAAATACAAATTGATAATTATAATGTAAAGACGGAGAATGTGGACTGGGGCTGTCAACCTTCGAAACAGATGCAAATGTACCATAAAATTATCATAAACGTTCTGTCTAGGCATGGTGATGGTCAACTATCCAGTTTTAAATGTTTTATTTGTTTGGGAGGAACACGTTTAAATGATCTATCCAATCATCACGTCATTCCAACCAGCAGTCAAAAATCAGTAATCAACATGTCAACCCAATCTGCAAGAGTAGAGGCCTACACAGTCAACCCACCTATGTTCCTTGACCATTTTCAGCATGCCTCCACCACCCCATATTTACACTCACCTGGTTACTTCCTAATCAGAAATTTGGGTGGCGAACTCAGGGTTCGGTCCTAATTCCACGCTTGGAACACTCCCCTCGGACAGCACGCAAAATACGCACACTTTGCTCTGATTTGATTATTTGTAAGTATGAACTTGTGAAAGGTTTGCAAAATCTGTGTTGGTCCTGCCCAAGTTATTGCACTTTGTGAAGCTTAAAAACAGGAAAAACACAAGACTGAACATCCTATCCCACCATTTAAGTCTCAGATGGAACGTGTGCCCTGGAGCACATCACTACATCACTGCCCTGATCCCTACAGTGTGGCCCAGACCTGTGCCCTGGAGTGACGTGACAAACGGGATTATCCCCTGTCGACAAGACTCTGATCCTGGCCCGGCCAAGCTCCCTGCTCCTGCCCTTTTCTAAGGGAACCCCTGCATCTACCATCCCTTCTCCACCCACTCCCAAACACTCTAATCCATCATGCTCTGTCAAAGGCAAACTTAAGTCTCCGCCTCCTCACGGGTTAGCATTAGCCTAATCCACTGGGGTCTGTGGCCCATTCTAGCAGATCTCCCGGAGTCCTGTTTACCCAGCGCATCTGAGTCAACAACAGCACCGGGACCTGTAGCTCTCATCTCATTAGATCTCGGCTGGGTGTGCCTTTGACATTAACAGGTTTGCTCGGCTGTCCCACAGACTTCCAGCATAGTAATCCACATGGCAAATACTGTATGACTATAGTTGTGTAGGGACACTATGGCAGTGCTAAGAGCAAGAATTGGAGTTATTGAAAGAGTTCTAAGACACTTGTGGAGATGGTTGACGTCTGGATAACTTCAGAGTTATTCAAAGCGAGTGGTTGCATAAGAGGTGCTGACTGAAAGCATACACAGTTATAGCACGCTGGTGCTTGTTTTAGCGTACATTGACGCAATGAAAAATCCAGTCTTTGCTTCAGTTATCAATGTCAATACAGAGAGGTCTATGTTTATTAGTAAGTACTGTAAGTCCTTCAAATGGACATGTAAAAGCTGAAATCATTATTTTTAAAGATAGTGCAGGCTGAGATCAACAAAACCAGTGGTCAGTTAAAATGACCCCCCCCCCCCCCTCTCACTAAATCCCAAACAGCAGTTGGTGACACTCACTTTTCAATGGACCTGGAGAACTTCAATAGACAATACCACCCTCTTGTGCCCAAACAGTGTAAAACAGTTTCACAGTGTGAGTAACAGAGCACATTTTGGCATAATTATTCCATGACTTTTAGGATTTTGTATAAACGGTCAGATGTTCTTACTTACATTTATGCGCAAGATGTTCTTTGGATCATTTTCAAATTATGCTGGAATATCATGATCCTCAAGATTTACACAAACTTGTGGAGTACATGCAGTTTGAGTACTGTCATTAAATCAAAGGAGGAATATAAATGAAATCATAGAAAATGAATATAGTAAAACAAATTATATCCAATAGAAATGTAAAAATGCACTAGTTCCCTGAGATATGTTTCCCTTACTGTACAAATTTCCTCATTTCTATTACTTTCTGAGGCAGCATTTATGTATACATGCAACTTAACCATCAAGAGGTCAGATTTGATTTCTTTTTTTTTCTTTTGTATGGCCTATTTAGGTGCATGTAAAAATACTTGTGTGACAATGCAAAAATATGGCAGAAATATTGTATAAATTATTTGGCTCCTTACATAGAGGCAGGTACTCAGACAAAATACGTAGCCCTGGGGTAGAAACCTTTTACGGCTGCCTATGTTCATATGCCTCATAACCTGGTTCCAGCTGCAATTTCAAAACCACTCGTTATGACCTGAAGAGTCATAACCTTTCACTAGATACAGCTATTAAAAGTGTTTTAGAATTCCAAGAAAAATAAAGTTTGAGATCAAATAAAAAAGAATAGGCTAATAATTAATTAATAATAACAGTGATTATTATTACTACTACCATAAATAGATTTTAAAAGCACAAAAAGGCCTTTAAATTGCACTGCTCCCAATGACTTGACATAAAAACAAGCACTTCACCGTCTAAAGTGACTCTCACTAGTGAAATCAAGTGGGACCTTCACAGATCATCTTACACACCTAACCACAAAGTGAATGAAACAATAAACAAAAACAAACCCGCCTCCTTATAATACACACTGCTACTATTTATAAAAATATGCAGAAAGTGAACACATTAGTAAAAAACATAACAAATGAGAATAGAGAAAAAATCTATATTTTATACTTTTAATCTTTACACATACATATGAATATTGACATATTCTAACACATGTATTCATGTCACAATGGCTTCCTTTGTAACATGAATACATTAAAAAACCTGTTTATCTCTGACCTTCTCCCTGTCTCAGATGAAATACAACATTGTAAGTCAGTTCCAGTGACTGTGTACATTTTGACACACTGCCAGCTTGCAGTCAGACACGGGGTTGGTAATGAAATAGATTTATTATATGTTTTACTCTGCTACGTACTTGTTCAACTCCTTCAATTCTTAAACTTATTCAAAACTAATAGGCCACTGATTCTCAATTATTATAATTCGCGGTAAATAAAGCTGATGTTTATCAGGTTTGTCCCATGTTTTTGTTTATTTAAACTTCTAAAATAGAATTTATGTAATAAACTAATAAATACTAAATAATTTGAGTAAAATGGAACACATTTCTTGTTTTTCTGACATGGCTGGGAGGGTACCAAATGTATTAAAAAAAAAGAAAAGAAAACTATAATATGGAAAGGGAGGTATACTATGGAGCTGAAGCGTTCTCCCATGCAGACCCTTTTGATCTGTAAGCCATTTCCCAAACGCGTCGCTGTAGTCCAGGAGATTAACTCAAGCTGTGCTTCAACATCTATTTCCATTCAGCATTGTCTCCTCCTTTATTAATCATTATTGCCACTCTGAATCTAAAGCTGTGTTTTTGAAATAGTTGGCCAAAATGCTGCCCTCAGCATGCGCTCCAAAATTCTCCCTAATGGCTACCGCTTTGCTTTAGGTTACAGACTCATTTCATTCTTGAAGAGACATGTGGTTGGTTCCTCAGTGGACCCCACATCCCCTCTCCCTTCTTTCTCTGTTTTTCTGGAGTATCTAAGTGTCATAATCATAGTGGCCATGCTGTGTGTGCTATTCTGTAGGCCACTGAGAATCTCTAATCCCTCAATACCTATCCAATAAAGGTGCCCCATACCGAAGCTTCTCATGGCATTTTGTGTGTGTGTGTGCGCTTGAGAGAGACAAATACACAGAAAGAGTGAGAGGGTTCGTTTTTGATTCCACGGCAACCCCCTCACAGTCTTGGATCCCACAAAATAAAAGGGAAAGCCGTGATGTTAACTGGGGCTCCTCTATTCTTCATTGATGGCACACTAGACTGCCATTCCCGCTTCACTAAAGTCTTGTGAGAATTTGATCCCGGGAAACACAGCATGATAGATGAAGAGCATTTCTTTGGCAGATTTTCACGAGTGAATAATTGTAAGCAAAACCCCTTTGAGTTAAATAGGTTTGGATTGTCCAATGGCCTGCCTCTGTCATTATAACTTCATTGTGGATTCAGTGTCACATGTTGGCCTAGAGTTCTACGACAGAAACATGTATGACCCATAACAAAAGATAAAAACCCACATGTTTAAATTGAGCTTATTTAGCTCATGCAGTAAGTTAATACGCGTCAAAAGTTACAACCTTGACAAATTCAGTTATTGTGTATGGGTATAACAATAGGTGGTTTTTTGGTTTGTTTTTGTTTTTAAAACTACTTCAGGCCATTCAGAGAATGCAAGTCTGAAACATTTAAACTTTTGGTTTTACTTTATTTTGATGGTCCCCTTTGAACGTTCTGTTGACTTCAAGTAACGGTGCACCTAAATGTCTACTAGCTATCATTAGACTGTTAGTAGAGTATTAGTAGACTGGGACGGTTAGAGTTAAAATAAGTTGACGTACTTGCAAAGTTACCTATAGTCAGTAAAATGTTTTTTTTTTTTTTTTTTTTTTGAGGGAGCAAGAAGGGTTAGCAGATATTAATCAGACAGTCTACAAATACTCTACTAGTTGACATGCACTTGCAAAGTTATATTGTCAACAGCATGTTAAAAATGGACCATCAAAATAATTATCAATCTTTGATCCTGGCTGATATAGAAATTAAATTACAAAGTGTTTTTTTTTTGTTTCTTCTAAACAACATAAAACCGTAAAAAAAAATGTTAAAGCCACACTTTTTAACCTTTATAATATATTACCAAAACCCACTGAGATGGTACAGTACATCGACTTACAATAGGTGGAATGACATGTCTGCCGTATCCTGAAGGTGTCTGTTTCACTTTTACTAGCACTTTGTAACTTTCGGGTTTCGGGTAGGAACCCGAGCACAAATAGAACTACAAAATTCGACCGCTTTACGGTATACGTCACTTCCCCGACCACCCACAACTTCCTCAGATTCTGACGTTAGTGCTCAACTCGCGTTTGATTGCCGTCTGTATGTTTTCATCATGGCCGAACAACAGCTACAAGAAAGAAGGCAACGGTTTTATCAGAGGAAACTAAAAAAGAAAAGGGGAGAGTGACAAATTAAAAGCCAGGACGAGGATTAACACTGGTCGTTTGTCGTTTCCGTTTCCAAGGTAACCCAGATAAATTCATATAAGCAGTGTAGTATTTTCTGGTATTCCGGCCACAACCGATGGTGTTATGAGTGTAATAAAATGCCCACAGCCCAGTGTTCATTTCTATACACAAACACAGCCCGCCTCAGTGCAGGGCTTGCACAAATAAAATCGACTCGTGTCAAATGTAACGTTACATTAAATGAACGTGCCCACGACTCAGTAGTACCCACAAACAATAACGTTACACACCACATGTCCCACTGATTCTGTAAAAATAAACCAAAACACAAACAGTCAGCTAAGGTCGACGGTGTTTTCAGTGCAGTGAATGCCGCCCGCTGTCCCACGTCCACATTCACTCACACACATGATAAGCCCCACAGGGCTCACCCTAATCGCTCTCTCTCAGTCGACTGCTAGTTATAAGGGAATCGAGCGCGGCAAGGCAAGACAAGGGAATCTAAAGACAAGGGAGGCTGACCGGTTAACTGTTTGTTGACTTTTATTTGTGACAGTGCTGCGGAGCTTGTGGCCTCTAGGGACGCTAGATGTGAAAGTTACAGGTTGAGCGCCCACTAGTGGCCAAAAGTTCCACAGTGTGGCTTTAAGTATAAAACCTCACACACACATACATACATTTACTGATTATTACTTATAAAATGTATGACAAAAAATGGTAAACTTTATTTTACAGAATCATTGATACATATGTTACATGTAGTTACTATAATAACTATAAATTATGCAAAATTACATGCAACCAAACCAAACCCTAACCCTATAGTAAGTAATGAATTGATAAATTGATAATTACAGTGTAACAAAGACACCTTAAGCTAAAGTTTAATATATATATATATATATATATATATATATATATATATATATATATATATATATATATATATATATATTGTATATTTTTATATTTACATATCCCATTATTCATAATTCCTATTCCTCTCAAAGTGGGGCTAGTTTGGTAATATAATGTTCAACTTCTGCCCATTGAAACTGCTACCATTCTTCTTGTTGTTTGTGAAGTTGGATACTTCCTCAAAATCTCAGATTTTTTTTTCATATTAACATATTTTCATTCAATAAATATTAAGCATTGCATGAAATTCACATAGAATGAAAGAGATTAAATTATTTAAGTTTGAAGGCACTTTCCAGCATGTGGGTTTTTAGCAGAAGATTATTCAAAGCAAGTAGAAGAACTCAGCCCTGGTCGTGAGAGAGATCAGCGTGGTCAAGCCACCCAAGCCCAGTTGAGAGCCCAACAAAGAAGAGAGCCTCTCCTCTGAAGATCCCACTCAACTGTGGAGAATGGTGCCGAGCAGGCCCAACACAGTCATCCTTCCTTCACGTTCTTCCTCTCCAACCGCACCTGGTTCTGAGCCTGCCAACTCCCTGCACCCTATGGGCCCCCTGTCCTGAAGAATGCAGGAGAGTTTCACAGGAAAAGACAGTGTGAATCAGTTAGTGATAGCCTCCATCTCCATTAGAATTCCAAAGAAAGAATTCATCTCGATCTCTCGCAAAAAGCCTCATATGCCAGATAGACCAGATGTGACGACAGGCAAAACAGAGGATGGACGAGAAAGAGAGAAAGAGAGAGAGGGAGGGCTGCCCAGTGGTCTTTCTTTCCCTGCACCACTTCCTTTGAGAGGGTTTTCCGAGAGCCGTCTTGCTGTCTTCCCATGGCAACCTCTGAGGTGGCCCGGCAGACTTTTTTTTTCCTCAGTCTTACGTAAAACCCCCTCATAGCTCAACCTCCCTACTCTGCCTGACTAAAGTTTCTGCTCCAGTGGCCATGGACAAGGCCACCATTAACTGTGGCCCTGTGTGGAGAGCACGTGGGACAAAAGGGCCAACACGGTGTCCCAGCCCTCAGACAAGGCTGGAAACAAATGTTACAGGGCCGACGCAGAATAGAATCATCCGGCCGATGTCACTGAATACATTTACCTACCTCAGAGCGCCTTCAGCTGCCCGCTTTTGTTTTATGCGGGGAAGAAGGGGAAAGCATGAATGGTGGGCGGGAGGGGGCGGGGAGAGAGGCATGTGATGAGAAATAGCGGGAATCTCCACAGTGACCATCCAAGATGTGATAGACAAAAAAACTCGTCAAAGTTTTGCTCTGGGGATATTAGAAGGAGCATTGTCTTGTGTGGACATCCTGTGCTTAATACTAATAAGATGTTTGGACGAACGGCTTAGAAATGATCAGCTGATGTTTGTCAACTGATTATTTCTAAGGCCCAAACTGGATACCGTTTGGAAACTTTAAAGCATGTTTTAAGTGGCATAACCTTCAGTATTATATTCATTTGTACTTAATACTAAACATTCAAAAGTTTTCATTTAATATACATCACATATGATTGTGGATGAGAACCCATGAATGTGAATCGTGATCGGTTGAAAAAAAGAAGATATTTCCCTCTGGGAAAGCCTCAAATTAGAAAAGCTGTATAGATTAAAGTCCACTTTCAGACTCCTCTGAATCACCACATGGCTTCCGTTTTGATCTCCTTTGCCTTGATAATCTCCACAATCCACTGGGTTTGATTCAGTCATCTTTTTAATGGTATTCTAATCCATTTGCTCTTTGAGTTTTTGTAGAAGTCACAGTTCGTGGTCGCTGACACAAATGAAAGCAGCCAGTGTATGACATTAAAGGTTTTGTGAACTTCTCCATACTTGAATGCACCCTTACACGGTGCTTATGCTTGGGGAAGTGCATGTTTTTATCCTTGTTGTCATGGTGATTCTCATTCCTGCTCTTGCTTTCCTTCCTTACACATTTTAGATGACATAAATTCTTCTTCTGGCCTTTATAACGGACATGAGTGAATATCTACTAAAGTTGCTTCTTTCACCACCTGCGCTTTGAAATATGAACTTGGAACAGTATGTTTCTTTAATGGGGAGGGGTTGGACTGGGGTGAAATGCTTTATGTTTCATGGCCTGAAGAGGGGAAGGTCTAAAGTATAACTCAGTAGTCACATCATAAAGCATAAGAACTGTTCATCAAGTGTCCTAGTTGGAGTTACACAGGCACAGATGGGGAATGGGATATGATGCCATTGTGTTTGTTTTATAATAAAAGGTTTGTAACCATGCAGGCAAGACTTACAATTAAACTGAATGCAGAGCAATAACACTGTCAAATAATACTATTCTGCGATACATGCTTACAGTCATATGAGACAGTGCTTTTGATCATTAATAATGATTCTGTCACATAATATTGTTTGATGTTTTTTATCTTCTTAATAACTCTATTCAAGTAGCTCAAACTGTAGATCATAGTGCATGAACTGAAATATAATATTCAAAGTCCTCTGCATGCATATGATAGATTTGTGAGAGAAATGACTAACATTTTTTTATTTATTTTATTGAAAAAATAGCATCTTAGAGATTCGGAATGACAGTAAAAAAATACATTTGTTTTTATTTTATTTATTTATTTATTTATTGGGGGGTTACTGTATTTATATACAGTAACTATTATATATAAACAGTATTTTAAAGTGATGCATAAAATAAAATAAAAACTAAAGTGTGTTAAAATGCATATTCAACATATTTCTGTGTGACTGCCCTGTCCAATAGTCTCACTAAAGATAATAAAATAAAATAAAAATCATATAAAAAATATTTAAAAAATAATTAAATAAAAGAAAAGTAAATCAATAAATAATAAAAAAACAAGCTAAAACAAAACAAAATCACATAAAAAAATGCAGAATAAAGTGTCTTTTCTGATTTATTCAGCCTGAGAAAGCAAGCTTGTAATGACATGTGATGAGCTGAAGACAGGATACGTCTAGATGTCTAGATTAAGGAATTAATCAGGGGTAATTTACATGTTAAAATTCAAGTCTTTTGTTCCCATTGACATGTGCTTTATTGCGGGATGCCCGCTAACTGGATTTGGTTGTAAATGTTTTCTGGCTTTCCTGGACACATAGAAAATTGCTTTCGACATATCCAAAGCTCCCCCTCCTATAACCATCACTGTGTCAACAAAAGGCAGACGGGACCTCGCCTCTGGTGACAGCAGAGAGAGAAAGAGAAGGAGCCTCCAGCAGACGACATCCTGTCCTTGCTCAAAGAGTCTGTGTCATTTATAACAAATTGGGCCCTTTAGTCGTACTACCTGCGTGGGCTTTGAATGCAGTCCCTGACTGACTTCGCCGTCTTGCCCGCTGCTGCCTTTTTGTTCTCTTTTGGGCAAACTCTTTCCCTCACCTCTCTCTCCATCTCAAGTGGGCTGGAAGTATCCTGGGAACCTAGCTAACAGTCCGGCAGAGCTCTTAGGACAGCTTGTGAATTAGCCCTTATTAGTCTCCCCCTGACATCATGACCAGCAGCGACTTGTCAGAGGAGCAATGGCTAACAATGGCAGGCCTTTTAACAAGTAAAGGGAAAAGAGCTGTCTGGCAGAGGAAGGCAGCAATTTGCCCAAGGAAGAAGAGTTAAATGACACCCTCACGTACATAGGCTTCTCCACCTCTTTCTCTCTGAGTAGAAATACGTGACAGGGTGTCCAAACCAGGTGTGTGACAAGTTCGCAGACAAATCATTTGTCTGTCAACAATAAACGCAAAAAAGGCTACAACAAGACACAATCATAGCCAGTCAGTTAAAATATAGATAATGCCCAGTTATTTGTTTTTGTTTGTGCATTTTTGTCCATTCAATGAAAGTTAATGGGCTCCAAAACAACATTAGACCCCAAAGACTTTTATTAACAGTTGAAACACACACGTGTGTATTTTACTATTTTAGAATTATTGAAATACGGTTAAAGTTTTTGTAATATTTTTAATTTTTAGATATATATTTTCAATTTAAAGTTTTAAAAATTTTATTGTGTTTTTGTAATTGTGGCGAGCAGGACGAGGCAGAGAGCCGTGAGAGAGTCTCGTGGAGGGGAGAAAGCATACAAGCGGGAGCGACGACAGGAAGACCGAGCAAGGACCAGGCCCGGGTGCGTTTCCCAAAAGCATCGTTAGCCAACTATGGTCGCAAGTTCCGTCGTTATCAGCATAGTTCAATGAGTCTGTGTTTCCCGAAACAATCGTTCCAATGAACATTTGCAAAAAGCATCGCAAAGTTGTGTGGTTTGAACGACAGCTCTTGACATGTGGTTAGAGGCATCGTTTCTATATTGCATCACATTTGGACATAATAAATCTATATCTTGAGCAAAATAAGCAAGCTGACATGCGGTACCACCGATGCCTTTTATTTAGAATACATACAAATGTAATTTACGTCATTTAGTTTTTAAAAGATTTAAAGTATCGATTTTGAAGAGTGCGCATGTGCGAATATGCTCTACTATGTAAGAACGAGCCAAATACTGAGTATGGTAATAAAGCAAAAAAAAAAACTAAGAACAATTAGAAATAGTCCTCAGATGACATGTACTGTAATTTATACATAAAAAAATCTAGCGTTAATTGGATCTCAAACAGTTTCATTAAAAGTGGGTTTTACTTCACCACGTGCAAAACCAACATGGTTGAATGATACTTTGCGACAATGGGTTTTGGGAAACAGTCGTGACTAGTTAGTTGATTTCTCCAACGATGCATCATACTATGGTAGTGAAGCAGCGAACTACTGTACATTGTTGACGGGAAACGCAACCCTGGACTGTTTTAGTTGGACTTATGTTTTATTAAATGTGACAGTAGTTGTCCATGAGGGGCTGCTGTCGTTTACTTTCGTTTTGGATTTGTTTCTTTATTTATTAAAATCTTTTGGATGTGCGCGGTTTCCATCTCCTTCTTTCCATAACAACAAACTTTGCTACATTAATATTGTGCAAGTTGTGTGTGTTGTTGTTGTTTTTCAAAAGTTTATTGTTTTAGTTTTAAATAAAATATTAATGTTGTCAACTTTATTTTGATAGTCACTTTAGACGTTCAACTAATTATAAGTAACTTTTCAACTACATGTCAACTAACTCTCATTAGACTATTAGTATATTATAGTAGACTGTCAGTAGACTGGTAGGTTATGGTTAGGTGTTAGGGTTCAGGTTAGGAGAATAAGTTTACTTAGTTACGTCACCAAGTTACTTATAGTCAGTTGAATGTCTTTTGAGGGAACAACAAAATAAAGTGTTAGCAGATATTAAGCAGACAGTCTAATAATACTCTAATGACAGTTAGTTGACATGTAGTTGAAAAGTTACTTATAGTTAGTAGAATGTCTAAAGTGGACTATCGAAATAAAGTGTTACCATGTTGGGTTTAGTTTATTTTTGAGCTAACAATAATAATCGTAATGTATACTACATAGTGTATATAAATATATATATATATATATATATATATATATATATATATATATATATATATATATATATATATATATGTATACGTAGAACTATCACTTTAAGAGAATGTGTAGCCACTCAATGCGGGATCTCAGCGTTTCACTCTTTGAGTTCATGTTCCAGCTGTTGCAAATTATAATGGAGGAGTGTGCTGGACACCATGCATAATTTCTCTCTTACACACACTACTTTTCCCATACATCACAGTTCCATGCTCCTACAATTTCTTGAGGTGCCCGGCACACGGCATGCTGAGTTTTGGCCGCCTGCTACAATCCCACATCTTGTCTGCAGGAGCCAGGAGCCGGAGACAGGCATGCAGGCAACTTGTTTGCCTCACTTTCATTCCTCCTCCCAGCCATTCATTAAATCTGGGGCTCCAGAAGCAGCAGCCTGCACCCAACACTATAAAGCAAAGCACAGTTTATTCTAAAATGACTCACTACCATATAAAGCACACCACTGGGAAACAGATGATGTCATCTCATTACAAAATATCTGTCTATATCCATTTTGTCAATGCACATAATTCATTAGGTGCTCAGAAAAAAAAAGAACACTAGGCCAGAATTAACCTACACTTATTCGGCTTACTAACAACACTGTAAATAAATTGCTGTAATTATGCAGCAGTTTGCCAGTAACTTTCTGTAGATTTAAATTAATGTATATTTACTGGCAACAGTTTGTTCAAAGTTAAATAAACATTAACAAGTATTTGTCTTTACATAATAAAAACTACAAAATAATCTAGTGCAAAGCATTCTGGGAACCAGAAATCTTCATCAATCTTTTGTTCTTCAGTTCCCAGAATGCTTTGCATGATGCTATTATTTTAGTTTTATTCTGTAAAGGTAAAGACTTGTTAATGTTTAATGTTCATTTAACTTTGAACAATCTATTGCCAGTAAATAACATCAATTTAAATCTACGTAACGTTACTGGCAACTAGCTGCCAGGTTTACTGTAATTTACTGTAATTTCTACAGATTTTTTACAGTGTTTTTTTTTGCTGAATATGACGTGAAAATATTTTAACACACAAAAAAATACACTTTAAACATAAAAAAGAATATCGATCAGGGGTGTGTTTCCCATACCATGACTCGCTGCTTTACTACCATAGTACTACCAAATCAACTAGAAAGTCACGAACTGTTCCTCGAAAACATATTGTCGCAAATTGGTAGTTCATCCACGATGGTAAATTATATCACGCAGGTGGTTGAGTAATAACTACTTTTAATTAATTTGTTTGGGATCAAATTAATGCTAGATAATTTGCTATAAATTTCGTACATGGCATCTTAGGACTATTTCTCATTTTCTTAGTTATTTTATTTCATTATTTCCAGATTCGATCATTCTACACGTAGCTACTAGACTACGTACACAAAACCACTCTTCAAAAACTACGCTTTAAATCTCTTGACAAACTAAAAGATTCTAAATGAAAGTTTGTAATACGCTTGCTTATTTTGCTCAAAATACAGATTTATAAAGTCCACGTCATGCAAACAAGAAACTATGCTTCTACTGTACAACTTGGAGCTGTCGTTTCAACCACACAACTTTGCGATGCTGTTTGCGAATGTTCGCTAGAACTATGTTTTTGGGAAACTCGTTGAACGATGATGAAAACGATGGAACTTGCAAACAGTTGGCTAACAATGCTTTTGGGAAATACACCCCAGTTCAGATGAAGAAGCTCACCCCGAAGTGCAGAAAAACAGAAATCCCACTATTTTATAAATGTGCTGTCTTGGATGAAAGGCCTGTACATATGGAGAGCTTATGAGAGGGGATGGCTCTATGAACCTGAATGACAGCGTGGAATCCCAGATCTTCACAGCTGTCTCAGCAGGGCCAACAGGTTGTACCGATCACACTCAACGGTGAGATCCCTCACAGCCTTGGCTCTCCTCCTTCACCATCTGTATCATGTTAGGGGATTCGTGTCTTCACTCTCTCGCTCTTGCCCTCTGGACACAGGCCGGGGTTACATCTAAAAGCATGCACATTGCTCATCTCCCTTTGTCCTCAGCAGGAATAGAGTTTATAGGAGAGCGGTTCACTGGTAAAACAGACACGTTTAAAGTTTAAAAAAGGTTTTGTTTAACCAAGAACTGCGTAGCTCTTAGTGTAACTCTAACAGGACAGTATAAACAACACCAAGGTCACAGGTTTAATTCACAAAGAATGCATGAACTCGTATACTAATCCTATAGATGTTAAATGCATTTGATACATGTAATCCAATGTTTGTTTATTTTTGATAATAATGTCTGCCAAATGTGAAAATACATTCTGACTCAATTTTAGGGTTGTGTTGTTAGACTAGAGGTTACTTATTGACCCAAGTCAAAATAGCCCTCCCTTAATCCTCTATTATTTTCTGAACCCCTGATTTGTTTTCCTGTTTCTTGTTTCATCATCAGCCAGGCAAAAAATAAAAAATGTCAGACCACTTAGAAAAGTACTAACACACCACTCCTGGACAAACTAAATGGAATAACCTGGAATAACTTTCATGCCCATTTCCATTTCAAATTAGATGCCAAAGTTACATCCAAACCATAATTCTGGGTTGAGTATTTTTATTTATTTTTTTACTATTTTTAAAAAGAAACTAACACTGTAATAAATTGAACAAAATTGACAGTGAAGACTATAATTTTACAAACTGTTTATTTTTCAAATACTATAATTGCTGTTCTTTAGAACTTTCTAATTATCAAACAATCCTGAAAAAATCTATCATGGTTTCCACAAAATTATAAAGTAGCACAGCTAATTTCAACATTGTTAATAATAATACATGTTTCTTGGCCATCAAAACAGCAATGATTTCTGAAAAATATAAGATACAGGATTTTTTTTTCATAAATATTAAAAAATCTTACTGACCCCAAACTTTGAGTGGTATACTTTATTTTTAATGTAAGTATGTAGAGAGATCATATATATGTCTATTCACAATATTGTTCAGCTACATAGTAGGAACAAAGAGTGTTTTGATAGGAGTTGAAAGCAAATGTCTATAGAATGCGAGTGCTTATCTTGGGCAGATGGTGGTTGTAGAGAGACTTGAATTGACTGCAGAAAAGCTTTACACAAACAGCATTGTGCAAGTTGCTTTTCCATGCCTGCACTTGCTCCAGAGGGCAGTCGGTTGGCATCCTGCCAAATTAGACCAGAACAGCAGGGAGTGCGTTCTCTCTTCTTTCACCTCTCCAGCTTCTCATCTTGACCACTGGCCCTCAAAGAGCTTTTTGTCAGTGGTCAGCAACGTGCACAATAACCACCTGTGGACCCAGATCCCCCATCCCACAGGGGGGCCAGTGCTAGCGATGGACCCAAGGACTGAAAGCTCTCAGTAGGTTGTTGACACCAGGTCAACCCTGGTCTGGTGCTCAGTGGGTCAGCACTGGTCTGTCCAGGGAGGACAGAAAAGAGAGATCAACACACAGACGTCTGAGCTCTGACCACCCAAGGAAGCACAGGTCATCTGGCACAGAGACCAGTGGAATTCCTACTCATTTCAATACTGACTTACTCCAAGCTGAATGCGCTGACAGTTGCAGTTGTGTGGACTCTACTGGGCTTTTCACACTTGAAATTGCCAACCCAAATACAATCTGTATCGTCAATACATCATACTGTTTCTTATAATTACTAACCATCTGTCAGGTTTTGAGGTAAGCCCTGAGATAACGTTGATATATGTCACAATGTAGATCCACCGTTATTATTCTTAAACATGCGCTACCATCCAAAAATTGGGGGTCAGCTATTTTTAAAAAATAAACAAATACTTTAAATCAGCAAAAATTATTTATGCTGTTCTTCTAATCTGTCCATTCATCAGAGAGTCCTTAAAGAATGTTTCACGGTGTCCTCAAACATTTTTAACAGCAGATCAACTCAAATGTTTCTTGAGCACCAAATCAACCTATTCGATTTCTGAAAAAATCATGTGGCAATGAAGAGAGTAATGACTAATGAAAATTTGTCCTCACGTGAATACATTTTTATAAAATATATTAGAATAGAAAACAGTTCCCTTTCAAAGGAACCTCGAGCTAGAACGCGGTGGGAACGCTCTGTGTGATTACGTCGTGAAGCACATGTAAAATCAGTCCAATAGAGAGCCTAAGTCCCGCCCTCCGCTTTCGGTTCATGGGACCTTATTTCGGAAAAATAATGCATGGTAATCAATGGCGAGAGATAATTTATCTTTTTATTCTGTTCTGACTGTCCCGGATTACACATATGATGTTTGTCAATTTAAAAGATAATTATGAAAGCCAAGAAAGTCGCAGTTCGTCATAAAACAGGAGAGTAACTTTTAGTTTTATGTGAAAAACCCTCAATGAACTACATCTCCCGGGAGGCGAACAACGAGCAAGATCAGCTGCTGTGTGTGTGTGCAGTCTGGAACAACGCACTCATGACGGTAACGTTACGATTATAACGGAAGACTATAGAAACAATGACATAGCCTCAGTAAAGTTCGCTTCATTCATTGAGAGAAAATGTGCGCCTTTGGGGTTTGTAGTCTTTGTAATTACGTATTTCACAGTCTTATATCTCATCAGTTTTACATCAAACTGCCACTTTCTTGACTTTAAAATGTAGGCCTATCTTTTAAATTGACAAACATCATATGTGTAAATTCAGGGATCAATTTAAACGAAATCAAAATATTTGTTATCTCGCCATTGACTACCATTCAATATTTTTCCGAAATAAGGTCCCATGGTGGTTGACCGGAAGGGGAGGGACTTAGGCTACGGAAGCCCGAAACGTCAAGGCAGGTGACGTCATAGACCAGGAAACTATAAAGCACCCCTGAAGTCAGACCGCGCCAGCTTCTGTACCTTCAGCAAGCAAAGCGCTTTCTGTGAAATCTGTCCTTGTCTATTTATTGTTGTTTGTCAAAGCCCAATATATACATATCAATATCTATCTTTATGGCTAGTAAGCAAGTTTACAGACGTTGTGTTGTTCCCTGCCCTCGTTACTTCACGGGTGGGACACACATCAGCTGTTGCTGTTTGGGAGTGGAGCATTGCGAGAAGCTGTCCGCAGGACGCTCCGCTCCCGCCGGGCGTTCTTTGAGGAGGACAGTTCGTGTTCTCTGTTGCCGAGGCGCGGAGACGACTCGCATTTCGGGGTTCGCAAACGGATCTGACAGCGGGGGTTGAGACGGGCTCTTCTCAGCTTTCACATGCCAGATCTAGCGATTTTCAGTTTTGAGCAATTGGTAGTTTTGTTTAAAAAGAAAAGAGTACAAAAAAATACAAATATTAAGAGAAAGACAGACGTTTGAGTGTTCAATGAATAAATAAATAAGTCAGCTCATATCTCTACCAAATAAAGAGGAGCTTTTTAAAAGGAGGTTTTATCTGTGCTGTTGCCAGTTAAATATTTACTGGCCAGCTGAACATAATGAGATAAATAAAGAAGAGTGTTTTAGATGAAAAGTATCTTAAAACAGAAAAACTCTATCTCAGCCTCCTAGCGGCACTGTGGTTTTTTCCTTATCTCCACACTGAGGTGTCGAGATTGTGGAATAAACCGGTTTGTATTTTATGGGTTTAATCCCCAGATGTCTAACTATAGTAATGTTTGGGTATTGAGTATCATAGTATGACAGTGCCTCGGGTTATAGACGCTTTCAGCAGTGACAACATAAACAAACGGTACTGCGCATGTGCATTAAACTGGCCCAAACTTAACTTCCGGCAAACTTGCGCAGACAATCCATAACAAGTAAATAACCATAGTAGCTGGTATTTCTTGCCAGTCAAAGAAAATAAATGTTACCTGGCCAAACTGAAATGTGACACTACCAGACCCGTTGAACAAAAATTGGAGACAAGATGGTTTTTTTACCGACGTGTCTGATTTACACAGTGTTGAAAAACTGTGGCGAGCGCGGCGGAGTTTTATAAGGTTAATATAGCTCTCCTTATTAGCTAGGCTTCTTACATGCTAGCTAACCTTTTTTTAAGGTGGGTCTCCACATTGACAGCATGTTAGATGCATCTGCAGCGTTGTTTATGATACTAACCATTCAATACACAGACTGCTCTGCTGTCAATGTGTTTGCGAGAGAAGAGAGAGCATGAGAGAGAGAGAGGGAGGAGCGTGCGAGCGAATATGCGCTGCACACAACTCTGCAGTCAAATACAACTTTTCCCATCTTAAATTGTAAAAAACACGGAAATCAATATGTGGTGGTCAGCGCTGATAATGTGGTTGGCTGCCACTAATAAATGTATTGGAAACATTGTACCGGAGACTCGGATAAACCTGGCTATTTTAATACCGCCGTCTCCCTCTTTGTTAGGAAACCTTAACATTTTTATTTTTAAAAATTGCATTTGCTCCCAAGGTGAGGTTGCATCGCACAGCTCAACAAACCTGCTCATCACCTTAACTTTCACTGCATTTGCAGTCAATGCCATATTATCCAGTAAACAGTATAAACAAACAGAAACGGAAGTTAACTTTGGGCCAGCTCATCACCATGGCAACGCGTCTGATATAGAGACGCTTGCAAGCTTTCTCTCTCCGAGTCGGTGTCATCGTTATTAACCCTGATGTTACCCACCAGCCATCATAAATAATTAATACATTTTTATTAGGCAGCCCTGGTGTTTAAAGTATATAAGGACATGGATGAATGTGAGGGGCGACTCTCTGAGGAGGGTCGCAGCGCTGCCAGTTCGGGTGTTTCCCCCTGGTGGCCACAGAACTATATTAGATGAACATATTTATATGTTTTTTTCTGATATAAAAATAAAGATTTAAATATGTCTGTTCTTGATGCTCGCTTTCAAGAAGACTAAGAAATAAGCTATTCAGCGGCAGTCCAGAGGTTTCTTCCTCACCAATCTAATGTTCCTGAGACTGCTGGGCGGGATCAGTCTCGGCCTATCAAGCTCCTCGTAGCACAAAGTGCAAAACAGATCTAAGGGTGGTCATATTTTTATTATTTGTCATTACACTTTTTTTCTTTTGTCAAATCAACTGAGATAATAATGTTGTTGCAGATAACATAATACTTTGAGTTTTTATTTATTAAACCAATCTCCAGTGTAATGAAATATATATATATATATATATATATATATATATATATATATATATATATATATATATATATATATATATATATATATATATATATATATATATATATTTATTTCAATGAACTTAAAATTTAGGCAACCAAGTTACTTACGACCAATACATTGTTTTACAGAGTACAAATGTGAAACATTGCTTAACCCTGGGTTAAAATTCTTTTGCACTCATGGTTCATTTTTAATGTTAAATGTTAAAAATACATAAAAAGAAATGTAGTGAGCTCTAAAGAGATTTACCGGACGTCCTTTTTAAACCAAGTCAGGTGACTAGCTTGGCTGCATTCATAGCAGCAATTTCCAAAGTACAGCTCTAAGACCGAAATGTCTCAGAAAAGGTAACTTGTATTGAATAGCAATAAAATCTGATGAGTCATAACGACAAAATAAATTGTGCTTCATCAGCTCAGTTTATGCAATGTATTTACAGTCTGGCTAATGTATATGCACATTCAAGAGTAAATAAAAACAGGTGATACCGAATTATAATGTCCATGGTGTAATGTAACGTTGAAAAAAAGAAGGATTCTGTTACCCAATACATCCATTAGCACCATCAGTCAAACTCATGTTTTTCTAAAATGTGTGACATCCTTCCTGTTTATCTGAGCTGGCTTTTCTCATCTCCTTTGCACAGAGCTGATAAGTTGAATGACATGAGAAAACTGTGCCTCTCCATTATAGCTCCAGCCAATACGGCCACATGATAAGAGTGAGGGAAGCAGCCTATTGCCTTTAGCCCCTCATCAATCCAGTCCCCATCCTTCTGGGCTGACAATGTTTGACTGTTTCCAAACGTTTGAGGAAGCCCTGCTGGAGATAGGCCTTATCAGGACCAAGCCAAACTGCCATTCTGCATCCATCCATCTATCAGCTGCTCGGCAGCCTGGAATCACACCTCACTGATTATCTGACATGGACTACAAAGAACAGAAGATGACAGAGATTAAAAACAAATAAAACACTAAAGTAATTTAGTGAAAGACAAATAATGCTTTGAAAGACGCACTGTAAATTTGATCTTTTGCTCTATATTTTATGGATTGGAGTAAAGGTATTTCCTAAGCGTTTTTGTACCCTACACTTCATCTCTTGAGAGTCAATGGCTTTTTCCTCACTGTGAGACTCATAGATCTATGTGACTTCCACTAGCTGGTTCTCTCCCACCCTCACAATTTGCAATAAAACAACTGGCCAATTAACACAGAATGAGACATACTTGGATCCTGATCTGTCCCAGATTAATGACTGGCCACTGGTTTCACTCCCGGTGGCCATTCATCAGGCTGCACAAGTAGGTCACTTCTGCATCAAGCATTTGGTCAAGTCCACAGGGGCCCAGCACTCACCAAAGACTCCAATTTGATTTAATTGCTCAGTTTTAAGTTTGTGACCTGAAAAAGCCCTATTGGCAAGATTTCGCACCAGCTTTGCTAGACCAGAATTATGAATTGTTTTCAGGGTTCTTTTCTGTACAGTTAAGTATCTATTGTTTTGTTTAGGCATTGGAAAGATGCTAACTAAAATACATTTTTCAGCGGTATGCCAGTAACACGTAAGTTTTTAACAGTTTAGCTTTTCACAGAAGCTACTTTTCCAACTTAAAGTTGTGTATATGACAAAATGTAGCTTTTTTGCATTGTTACATTGTATTGTAACTTTTGCATTGTATTGCTGTAGAGCTTTATAACACACACCTAAACCACCCTCTTTACTGACTGCCGGAGGGGTGATAGAGGAACTCACAGGGTTAGCCATTTCTGGGGAATACTACTGGAGCAAAAAGAGACACTTTCCAGCCCATGGAGGCAGGAGTGGCGTTGCAAGCATACACTGAAGAACTGGTCCCTTGTGCTACTGGCCACTGGGGTGAGTATACGGAAGATACCGGCTCCCATGACATGTTAGGTGTCGCCCAGCCCGCCGCTCTACATATATCTCTCTGCAAGGTGACTTGAGCCAGCGCCCAGAAGGAAGCAACACTTCTAGTTGAGTGTGCTCACAACCCAAACGTGCAAGGTACGCCTTGGGCATTGTAATCCAAGGCGATGGCATCCACTATTCAGTGGGCCATCCTCTGCTTGGAGACAGCCTTTCCCTTCTGCTGGCCTCCATAACAGACGAAGGGCTGATCTGAGGTCCTGAAGCTTTGTGCACTGTCCACGTAAAACAGCAAGGAGCGGACGGGACAGAGAAAAGCCAGGGCTGGGTCTGCCTCCTCCGAAGGCAGTGCTTGCAGGTTCACAACCTGGCCCCTAAAGGGAGTGGAACCTTTGGCACATATCCAAACCAGGGTCTCAAGACAGCTTGAGCGTTAGCCAGACCGAATTCGTAGAGCGAAAATGCTTGCAGGTCCCCTACCCTCTTGACGGAAACAAGAGCAGTAAGGAGCACTGTCTTTAGTGACAGGATCTTTAACTCAGCTGACTGCAGTGGTTCAAAGGGAGGTCTCTGCAGTGTACTGAGCACCAGAGACAGTTCCAAAAATAGAGAGGGGTCGAGGTGGACCTCACTCCCCTCAGGAACCTGACAATCAGGTCATGCTTTCCCAACGACATACTTTCAACAACATCATAATGTGTGGCGATAGTGGAAACATACACTTTGAAGGTGGAGGGAGACAGCCTTCGCTCCAAACCATCTTGCAGGAAGGAAAGCACGACTCTGATTCGGACATTTTCAGGGGTTTTCCCATTGGGAGAAACACCATTCTACAAACAGGCACCTTGTTGAGGGGGCTCTTGCAGAAGTGATAGTGTCTACCACCACTTGGGGTAAGTCACCCAGAACCTCTGCGTCCCATCCAGGGACCAGACATGGAGTTTATAGAGGTATGGACGCTGGTGCCATCGAGTGCCCCATCTCCAAAGAAAGTAGGTCTTTCCTCAGAAGAATGGGCCAAAGAGGGGCGATCGCAAGGAGCATGAGTTCTGGGAAACAGGACCGTTTGGACCAATACGTCGCAACTAACAAGACCTGTTCCTCGTCCTCATTGTTGTGTCACGCTACACTTCTGAGGTCTGTTACAAGTCTGTTTTTTGTTTTGTTTCTTGTTTATTTTGTGTATTTGTATTTGGACTGATTAAAATAGATTTCAACCCTTGCATGGAAGACTATGATTCTGATTACTTGGATTTTGACGTTCGCATGGATGATGACGAATTTGGATCCACCCATTCTTCTGTACTGTCCTGTGACATGAATGCATTAACATATACTTTGATAGCATTTAAGTCACTTTGCGATAAAGCATCTGCCAAATGCTTAAAGCTACACTGTGTGAATTTTACCCCCATCTAGTGGTGAAAAGGTATATGACCATCCAGGGAATAATATTCTGTTCCTCTCAATTCCGAATTTTGTTTTAACTCCTACAGTGGCCAATGTAGTCCAAGATTAACATTGCTTCCAGTTCAGACCTTGTCCATGAGTGTTAACTCAAACGCAAATGCGAAAGGTGAATCTTGAATTAACGGGTATGTCCCTCTTTGGCTAATGTACATTCAAGATGGAGGGGCAACATGGCGACCGAACATTAGAACCCCTTACCGGTATGTATTTTCAGTGGCATATTATACACTCACGAGAATACTTTATTACTTGAACAAAGTAAATATACATTAATGAGCACATATATTTTTGAAAAGAATAAACTAAAATAGTTACACAGTGTAGCTTTAAATAAAAATGTTTTTATTTAAGTTATTATTAAATTATTTATAACATTATTAAAGTATTATTAGTATAGGAAAAAAGATGAAATTACAAACAGTAAAGAGAAGACGGCTCAAATAGCACTGGCTTGAATTTTCAATGAAGGACTAACAGCATTATCAGCACTGGTTAACACACTCAACCCAGACATTTATTGGCCTTAATTAAGCACCGTGTCAACAGCTAAAGTCCTTCTAATGGACATGGGTCTGCTTCACCTGACTGGCATTCCAGTTAACTAAATGCTTCACCTTTACACATGAACATAATCATCCATACACACACACCCTAGAACAAGAACTTTAATATTAAAACCTAGATAAAGTGCACTTTAAAGTCATAATCTGTAATAAGAAAAGTATTATTTAGGGTTGATTGATATTTAATCCTATGTTCCTGGATTAAACTAGTAAATGAAAACAGAGAACAAACCCTAACAGGATCTAATCTACACATCTGTGTATAAACAAAGTAAAGCTATACAGTTAACACAGACTGCCTTTTCTCATCCCTGTGAAAGAAAGCAGAGGATGAAGGCTGGAAGCGCATTGTGGATTGCATTTCAAAGCTGCCGTCATCTGTGGCCAGTCTGACCTTTGAGTCTTGGTCTTTTCAGATAGTGGCCTTTGTTTGACCACTGGACAAAGCGCAGAAGGTCTCAGTCTTGCTGTAGAGCAGATTAGAGGAGTGGACCCAGCAACGCTCTGCTCCAGTACCCTCCCGGGACCCTCCACTGGCCACCGAGGCCTCGGGGCCAATGTCAGCGTCCACTGTGACCCTTTCGGACCCCTGTCATGTTTGGACACATGCGAGCACAATGCTGCACAGGTCCTAATCCAGCAGATTAGCATACGGGGAGGATAAAAGAGGGCATAAGGCTACGGACCTGTGCACCCACCACGGTGAATGCGGGGCCAGAAAAGAGAGTGTTGGCATGGAGATGGACAAATTGTAAGACAATAAACACAGTCTCATCTTCTGCTCTTTTTAAAGATGGATTTGTGGGGATGTTTTATATAAGGAATCATCCTGGGTCTGTATTCAGCATGATCTTTCAATTGTATCCCAGGTTTAAGATGAATTCAGTGATCGTGGTTTAGTCATGCTGTGGCTTGAGCCTTTTATTCTCTGTGAATCGTGAGATTAGCTAAAGATTGTGCAATATGCAATGACTGCAGAACATGTTCATTTCCACATTTGTTTGTGTGCATGATAAATTGAGAAACTTTGCTACCAGGGATTGCTATTAAATAAAAAAAAAATGCAAACTGTTCTTTTGTATAATCATCATTTAAATAAATATGACAAATGATGTGACAGCTAGATTGCACTAAAATTTAAGTTCTGTGAATGCACAAAATGCAAAATTCCTTGTTTGACCCTTGGACCCATGGTAACTCTGCATCATCCTCAATGGAGCCCCTCTCCCCACAGACAGCAGCCGACCAAGTTTGCCCAGTTTAATTAAAAACATTAATAATAATAAAAAAAAACATAACATCAAAACAAAAACTTTTGGCATTTAACCACATCTGTTTCCATTGTCCAAAGTCAATGGGTTTTTGGTTCAATGCCTGAAATAAAATCCGTGATTAACACAAACTCAAGATATTGTCACTTTTTATTCTAAGGGATGGTTACGTTGAAGTCATGTGTACCGTTGTTTAGGTTTTTGTTGAGGGTGATGCAAACTTCCGGGTCAGCACAAATCTCATCCCATGACGTCATACAACTGACGCTTTTGACCATACGTTAACATCCGCCGTTTTAGGTACCCTTAAACGTCGGTTAGGTGACGTTTTCTAATCCTAACCCTACCCCAGACCTAAACCTACCCCGTCACCTAACTGACGTTAAAGGGGTCATGAACTGGCTTTTTAAATGTTTTTATTTTGTTGTCTGAGGTCAACTTATGACGTTCTCTTGGTTTTTACCTTCAAAAACATGATTGAAATGAATAAGTTATGGGCTATTTTCTTAGTTATGACTCAATTTTAACAAATGCCATTTTTTGTAAATGGGTTAAAAGTGTGTGTTTCTGTTTATATTACATTGTGTGGACCAAATGTCCCCACAAGTATAGTAAAACCTGTAATCACCTACATTGTTGGGGTCCAGCCAGTGGTTTTTTTATGTAAAAATGCAGAATGTTTCCTGTGAGGGGTAGGGTTAGGGATAGGGGCAGGGTAAGGGATAGAATATAGGCCTACAGTTTGTACAGTATAAAAAACCATTACGCCTATGGAGAGTCCCCACAAAGATGTGTGCGCCAGTGTGTGTGTGTGTAAGAGAGTAAAGTAATGGGATAATGGGACATCAAAGTGTTCTATAATTGTGCAAAGTTTCCATACTGACCCGGTGACTGGGTCCAATCTCTTACCCTGTAAGCTGGTGGTCTGCTTGGTCATTTCCTGTCAGGAATGTAAAGCCAGAGGCTGTGAGGAGGGGGGTGGGGTTGAGGGTGAGTCTCGCTCTGACGCTCCTGTGTGTTCTCATTCAACACAGGGGTCGTGTGTCAGGGGTGAAAGGTCAGGTCTGGAGGTGTGGAGGGAGTGCAGAGGCCTCGGGCAGGTAGGGTCTTAATTGGTCCTTTGGGAGAAGGGAAGATTTTCTGTGCCTGTCGGGGAGTCTGTGATGAACTTGGAGCATTAATGGTAATGACTGGAGGAAAGAGAACCGTCATAGGGTGAAGACTTCAGGGAAAAGCCTATGGGAGTTTTTGTATATACTTCCAGAGGAATGATGCAGGCAGATGAATCCTTCAGGAATTTAATTGGAATTTTATACAGCATTCTCAAATTTTGAATACTGTGTTATCATGGGCTCTCTATTGCCAGTGCTCTCTTCCAAGCTTTAGCCAAACTAGCTTAACATTAACAAAATGCTCTATTCTCCAAAACGTCTGACCCTCTCTTTCAAAGTTCACTCCCTCATCTCAGGCACAAACAATTTGTTGACATAACTCTGCCATTACCTCAACTGAGAAGCATCACCGAGTGCTGGGTAATTTCATTAACAAGAGAGGACCTGCAGCTGGCAAGAGGATACGGAGAGATGTAGTGAGTGTGAGGAAAAGGTGGGGGGGTCACATCACTTGTTTGTCTCCAGTGAATGACAAGAATGTGTCCGGTTGAAGAGAAAGAGTGTGTGAGGGGCAGCAGACGCAGCTGTGTAAAGGCAATGGTATGAGAGGTTAATAAATGCTGTCATATATCTCAGCTTTTCTATAATGTGCTGATTGCAAAATAAGAGCAGGCCTTTCTTAGCTCATTAACCATCCCATCCCAGGGCTTGGGAAGCGGTGCATGGGAGCTAGGGCTTGGTCACAATGAATTTCTATCTTTAGGCCAAGGAGTGTGTGCCTAAGTCAGCGTGACTCACGACAAAGAAAACCTTGCTCATCCTGAATGGTCTAAAAATATTGGTTACGCTTCCTTTTACAGTACAGTACTTATAAAGTACTGTAGGTACTTTCTAGGTAAGTACACTGTAAATACACTATAGTGTATTTACAGTGTACTTACCTAGAAGTACTGGCTAATATAAGGTAAGTACATGGAACAGGGGTAGGTTCAGGGTTAGTACTAGTTATTACCCAGTAATTGTAGTTACTAAAACAAGTACATAGTATTTACATGGGTAACTGGACTGTAAAAGAAAGCGTTACCAAAATATTTACAGCATTGTTTGGAAGTATGATCATATGACTTCTAGGCTAGCTTGACCCTTGTCTAAGATATAGATGCAGGATGCTAATGTTTATAATGTTCCTCATGGTCTGAATAAAGCTTGATTCATATATTTATGCATACTATGCAGTATTTAGCACATAGTATGCCTTGTCATTTTGAACATTGCCACTAATAAAGATGACTGGGATTTGCCTCTAATAGGTTGCAGATGGCACATCCTGGTGGAGTGTGATGTTCTGGAACGTGCTGTGGAAGAGAGCCAGTGGATCGCCCTGTTTGCTCAGGGTGAGTCCCGGCACCCTGGGAGCACATTATCCACCTATTAAAGCCTTGTAATTATTTACCTTCCCCATCCTAAAGAAGGGCAACGTCTTCTCAGATAAAGAAGAGCCTCTTGCTTTGCAAGTGCTGTTTGAGTTAAGACTGGAGAGGGCTTGGACTAGACAGACTACAGTTGCTGTCTATTGTCAGAGCAAACATTCCTGAGCACAGGATCACAGCGATGGGTACACAAACTTGCGATCGCCACCCCCGTACACACAAACCAACAGTCTTGGCACACACCCACCCACACACATATTTACACACAGGCATTCTTGTCCCCTGGCTGCAGAGGGCAGGTCCTGGTCTGGTGAGGGGCACAGCAGTCATCCTGGACAATGAACACAATGGCCATTAGGCAGCAACTGTCAAAGGCTGTAGGGTGTGTATCAACCATCCCCATGGTCCTAACCCAATATTAGAGCAGGCCTGTGGGTGTGTTGACAACAGAACGAGCATCCTCATTACGGAGAAGTAGTATACGTCCAGATCAAATCAGGGGTGTTACACCCCAACAAGCAGGTGAACAAACATGGTGTCCACAATATCCATGGTCAGCGCCAGTGATGTTTATCGGTCGAGTGCTCTGGAGCACAAAACAGTTACTGGGACATTTTGTGTCTCACGAGGATAAAGGAGTAATCTTGTCTAGGCTCACCCGCCACACGCGTCATATGACACTTCTTTTGTAATTCCCTAATGGAACGATACGCTGCAAGGTATGTTGTATCTAAATTAATTACAAATATATGCAGTCGGAATTTAACATACAAATGATGTATGACTGATGTATGACATCCTATGAAATCCTACACTTTTCCATATATACCTTTTTCGTATACACACGTTTTCGTCGCTACCGCTGAAAAAAAATAAGTGATTTAAAACTTTTTTTTAAAGTGATTTTTTTACTTTTTTTATTGAGGATCTTAGTGGGATAGTGTGGGAAATAGTGCAGATAATATTATATATGATGTACATTACAGTATATACACTACCGTTCAAAAGTTTGGGGTCATTATGTTTTTTTTTTTTTTTAAAAGAATGTAAAGCATATATTCAGCAAGGAAGCATTAAATTGATCAAAAGTGACAGTAAAGACACTAATTTAAATTTATATTCATTAAAAAAATCAATTAGCAGCAGTACTATTTCAACATTCATAATAAGAAATGTTTCATAAGTACCAAATCAGCATTTTAGTGATTTTTAAAGGATCGTGAAAGCTAAAAAATCAGCTTTGCCATCACAGAAGTCAACTATATTTTATTAAAATAGAAAACAATAATATTAAGTGTAGGCTTGATGTGCATTAGAGACTTTAAAACAAACAAACAATAGAAACACACATATACAGAATAGGTTAAAATTAGGGATAAGATGTGTATCAATTTAACTCTAACATGGTTAATGTTACATGTAACATTATGTAGTAGTGTATAAATGACAATTTTCAACTAAGTTCAATTTGGTCTGATCTAGTGAGCGCTGCTAAGCTACAGAGGAAATGCAACCAGCATTCAGTCTTGTAAAGAATCTCTGCTTCAATGCAAAGGCTCTACACTTGTTTGCCAAGGGCTTTAGCATCTGCTAAGATACCATTCTTGCCAATGAAGTAATGTCACCAGACTTCGTTTGGTGCAGACACACTATACCACTTACACAGTGAATGCGGTCCTTAGAGTCCCCAACGCTGTAGTGGTAAGGCCCTACAAGAGCCACTCCGCTAGGAGGGATCAGCCTGCCTGTGGATACACTTTCATCCTGGCAACCGATCCCCCCTTCAGTCCCTTCTCCATACCAAACATCAGTGTTTACCTAAAGGATGAGGGAGCTGAGCTAGGACCTCACCTGCTGGCCCCGAGGTTGCCATGAATACCCCAATAATCCCTCTAAGTCCATGCAAATTCACCCAGGCTGAGTCGCTTCGGCCCAGCAGAGGCGGCGCTCTGTTGTTGATCAGTTTGCCATGGCAGCAGCCCTTATCTCCACATGAAAGTGGGAGCCTGTCATGATGCGGATCTCATTCGCTGCCTTCACCGCCTCCCGCCGTCTCCGAACCTTTCACGGGATGCCGCATGTTTACTCCCAGCGCTCGGCGTGTTCAAATTAAACCTCTAACAGTAAGCATTCGTGTCCCTTTATGAGTGAAAGAAAGAGCCTGGCTTGTTTTGTCTTGTGAGTGGAAAAGAGCCACCGAGGGATTAGGGAGCCGAAATATAGATTTGCCATTGGGAATCCATTAAATGGCCTCATTCCCCTAACAAAGGAGCTAATTCATTTATGACATTCCAGGCCATGAGACAGTGAGGTCATCTTATTGATTTTTCCCACTTTTACTATTCAGATGAATAGTGAAAGCAAAGAAAGAAAAGGGAAAAAAAAACGAACACATCCAGTGCTTGAGAAGCAGAACCGTGGATCTATTCAGCCTGACCCATAAGCATTAGAGATATATGTGCGTCACAACCAGTGGGTAATATCTATGCTAAATAGTTATAGTAATTTATGGCTCATCCTGAGTCGTAGGCCAGGGGGATGGGAAAGAAATAAGTGACCTTTGTGCTTTGGCCAAAATCCCCATGGGCCTAATTCAGCTGGGGGAATGGACCCCACAGCAGCAATGGGAAGATGCCTCAAACATAATGCACACAATAGCCAATTGTGCAGTGGTTTCTCTCCTCAATATAAAGCAAAGAGCCCAGGGGACAGTAAAGGGTGAATGAAGCCTGTTGCTTTTCTCAGGCATGATGACACTCGGTGATGAAGGGGTGTCGACTCAGCAATCAAGAGTATCTCATTGTGAGATATACAAACCCATGAATTTATGATAAACACTAAAGCTGCAGCACGTTTACAGTAATAAGAGTGAAAATAAAAATTAGCGTTCTTAAAAGGTTGAGGGCAATAATCACTTGGCTGTAAATTCAAGACAAAAATTTTAAATTGCTGCAATTGAAAATCAATGTTCCATATGTGATTTGAGTGTGCACCAGTGTTTTCTGTACAGCAATGCAGTGCAAGTCATGACGTCTGATTGACAATTTTTTTTGCACCTCAATAAAAATGATTCATGAAACTGCTTTAAACAGATAGCTGTTTGAATCAGACACTCACTCATCGAGTTGTTCGAAACCGTTACTTATACGGGAGCCATTTATGTCTTGAAATTAACCAGGAAGGAACTGTGATGTATATTTTACGTTTGTGAGACTTACATTAGTCTGTTTACTACTGACTCACTGTTCATGTGACAATGTGTAATTAAACATTACGATTAACAAAATAGTATTATGGTAATAAATAGTCAAGATAAAAACATTTAAATATTTGTCAAAAAATATTGGTTATTGTTTAGCTTTCAACAGCAAATTTAAATTGAACTATCCAACATTTCCAGCAGAAGTTGAGCGTTACTATGGTACTGATAAACAAACCTGAATTCCTGAACTTTTAAAAAATAAATAATGATTTTATAACGATAAGTTGTGTCATGTATTTTTTTTTTTTCATTTTCATGACTTTTTAACGTTATTAGGGCAGTTAATACAATTAAATTGCAGGCAGACAATTTAACTTTTACGACGTCCGTTGGGGGCGTATTGCGGAGGTGATTTCAACTGCCAGTGTGAAGGCGGCGTGTGAAACAAGCAACTGACACTTATTTTTGTGTTGAGAGATTCCATTACATCCCATGTCCCATTCCAATTGGTTATAATTGGTCAAAAGTTACAATTGGATCTCATTTGCTAAGCTATGCATTCAAGGAACTGAAGCGCCTCAGAACAACCATCTTTATCAAGCGATTCTGTAATTTGTCAACTACTAAAGTCATATGGCATGAAAATGTTCCATTTTTAAGGACATTTTGGACAAATCTTTAAGGACAAATCTGGATTTAAAGTAAAGCTGCTGTTCTATTTCCACAGAACAGATCAAAAGGTAAAATATTTACAACACCATAAGTACAGTAAAGATTGTGACTTTTTTAAATAAAAAAAGAAAATCATATAAAATGCTAAAAATAAAAACACACCACAAACTGATTCACTCTAATTGTCATTGGATTTCAGCCATATTAGTGTAGTAAAAAAAAATTAAATCCCACCCTGTCTTGCACCCCTTTATCAACTGCGATCTGTATAGGACTGGGACAGCACAAAGCCCAGAGGGGCTGTCCCGTCCCAAAAGACAAGCCTGTGAACAAATGGTTACATGGCCAAAACAGCCCAAGAGCTGAACTGTTGAATTTATTTCCTTTTCCCAAGCTTTATTCACAAAGTGACTCTGCATGGCCACCCTCCCCAAAAAGGGCGGGCGGTGAGGTAGACAGGAGGGCGATGACAGAAAGGGCATAAACAGAACAAGTCAGTGTCTTTTGAGGGAAAAATAAAGCTTTGTGAGCATCGGCAGTGGTGGCACATTTGACAGGTCTTTACCAGTCTTCAGCTCCTTTGTGTCACAAACATAATGGAGAAAAACACAAACTGAGCCACTGTGGCGTTGTGGCCCTGGCTATTAGTCAACGTGACGGCCTTTGGAGATGCTAATGTCCATATAGTGTCTCCTCCCCCGTCTTCAGAAGCCAGTTATCTGATAGCACAAAAGGCATTTCGCTGGAGGTTGACTTCTCCTTCGCCCCTATTGTAACACAACAGAGTCATTAGGTTAAAGTCTTTCTATTTTTTTCCCTCCAAACACTCCTCTCCTCAGACTATCCTTTTTAACAAACGGTGAATATGAACCATTCTCCGAGACGTGAGAGAGGCCGGAGCATATGTATGCGTGCGGACCCCTCAGGTGCTGGAAAAGAAATAGAGCGCTCTCTAAAAAACAGACACCCCGCAATTCCCTCCTCACCCCTCCGGCGAGGTAACGATGCCAGTAACAATCAAGGCCTTGTGAAATGGGAGAGGATGCCCAGGAGTTAAAGACCTCTTGCCCACTGTGTTATTCATCAGTGTGGGCTGGAGCCGAGAGCTCAAGGGCCCCACGCTTCCACACATAGCCTCGAGGTCCAGCTCTGACAACCCTGCACTGATGAGCACAGGCCACAGAGAACAGAGTCATACCTCAGAGCAAGGGCCACTCATACCTAACATACATCATCTTCCAGATTCATTAGTTGCAGGAAATGCACATTGACGTACAAGCACTTGAATGCATACGGCTTCTAAAACTGGTCTTTATTTAAATATCCAGACTGATCTCATGAAATGGCGTGTATGACACGACAATTCGTATTTCCATTTTTGGCGTGCTATCAACACGCATAATCGCTTTTCAGCGTGTTTATGAACGCAGTTGACTTAACGTTACATTACTGTATACATAAATATATGACCTACCCCATCCCCATCCCTAAACCTACCCGTCACTGGGGTTAATACCATTTATGAGTCTTCCCCTACCATCCTAGGAAAAAAATATTGCTCCCCAGATGTAGATCTACATTTTGCTTCGTTTCGCTTGGACATTTGACGGCGTTTACGCACACGCTGAATCACTCGGACATTTAACGGACATACACGCGGATAGCTCAAAATGCATAGAGAACACGCCACTTGACTCGAAAGTTGCGTATATGCTTACGCAAAAGTCATGATGCCATGTTGAAATATCAGTAAATTGAAAATTTAATTTGTACACTAATCTAGAGCAGTGGCTCTCAACTGGTAATTTAACATCAGATATTAAGCGGCAACCAAACACTACCAAAGTTTGTTCAATTGTTTTTTTTTTTTTTTTAAAGATGCACTTGAAGCAATGGTCTGATAAAAGTTTGGAAGAGCGAATGAAAATTCTGTCTTTAACTACTATGTACTAACTTCATGGTGTACATTTGGGGCCAGATTTACTAAATGGGGCAAAATTACCGCGAATGCGCAATTCCTCAAATTGCCAATTGGACGGGCAAGTTTTGCAGAAGCAGTCAAATCATTTACATAATGACCAACACAATCTACCAAGAGCAGCGCAAATTAGTGTTGAGACCATGGATTACCCAGGTGTAAATGTGAACTGTAGATCCCAGCTAAAGAAGCCACAGCACAAAAAAGAAGGGTTGCAAGGAGTCGAATGCACCAGGTATTGCGTGACTTGTGATTGTGGGTTCCAAGTCTTTCTTTTATTTCCTAAAAATAACATGGCTTGGAAAACAATGTTTAACGATAACGATAGCATTTTCCTCTGGCATTCCAAAGAAATTAATACGATTTGAAAAAATGTTCTCCCTTCTACCACGTGATAGACATTTGTAGCACCCAATAAACGGCATTTGCAAACCACAGCTCAAATTCGAGAAAATTAATATGTGCTTCCCAGACCACGTCTCAATGTCAATGAGATGCGGTCTGACATTAGCCAGGCTAGGTAGGGTGGCCCACCAGTTAAGGACTTTTGATTTAGTCTTTTACAGCATTGGAATGAGTGAGAAATTTTGAGTTTATTCTAGTTATCCTGTGTATTTAAGTATAGAAACTACTGGACAGAGAGAAAGATGAGTCAAGGATACGGCCAAACTGTGGATCTTTCAATTTTTTTTTTTTCTAAAGTGCAATAAATGTGTTATGATTTAACCAGTTTATAAAAAAAAATTAAAAAAATACACTGTGATGCCTGACAAAAAGTTAAACAGCAAGCAAAATTCACCCATCCTATATCATCTTAAACGAAGATCTGTTAAACATACTTTTAAAGTCACTTTTATTATTACTTTTCTTTAAACACCAATTTAATAAATAAACCACATCTGTTGGGGAACAACATGCAAACATTACAATCTACAACAAAAACGTGGAAACATTCTCAAATCAACCGACAGATTTTCTGTTACAAGCACCACACTCGTATATTTTTCCATTGTGACAACAGATCCATGATTTCAATGAACTTACTCAAGATACTTTACAAGTACATATATATTTACCCATTTACATGTTTGAGCAACCAGGAACAATGGTGTGGTGTCCCTTACACTGAAAATTATCAGGACATTAAAGTGGATTTTATACAGTATAAAACCCAATCAGACCACAAAAATTCCAGGAAGCGAGATACAAAATGTGCAAGCAAAAAATAAAAGTGCACTAAAGCTGAAGTTGACTGATGAAAATCAGAACCATTTGAATCTCTCTAAGTACATTATAGAAAAAGACAGAAAACAAAGTGAGAGATGAAATGGTGTGTAGGCCAAAAGTACGGACCGGATATGCCATTGCGTTTTCATTCATCTGTGTGAGCAAATGGTGTAATCTGGTTTTGTAATGTCTCCATGTTTCGTCTCTTCAAGACCAAGTCTCATAACGTTTCTTGAATAAACTTTAAACTAAGCTAAGTGTGACAAACAAATGTTAATAACAAGGTGCAGATGAGATCTACTCTACTATTACTATCAGATTCTACAAAATAATAACAAAGGATTTAGATGGTGGTCGATTGTTAAGATGTTAACACATATAATTTGAACTGTGATCTCCCTAACTGTGAATATGTCATAAGAGAGATTTTGTCAAAATGTTGTAAAATCACAGCTCCAAAAGATGAAACAAAGGCGGCGATTAGTGATAAGACATTTTTGAATATTTTCTCTATTCATAGCAAGGCCAATCAATAACAGATGCATTTTAGCATTTGGATTATCCAAAAACAACCCCTTAAATAATAAAGAAAGTCAGGGAAAGAGAGACCCGGACAAAGTCATTTATTAGGAAGCAGGGATGGGAGATGATGTATGTGCATGTCTGTCTGACTGGTTTCTCTGAGAACATGTCTGGTGAACACATTGGTGGCTTTTAAGCACTGGAGGAAGAAAGAAAAAGCCTGACGTGTATCTTCTCAGTCAAGTAAGTGCTTTTTCACCAACAGTGAATAAATATGCAGCAAATGTTAAGGGACTCCAGCTCACTTCACTTACTTTCACTGTTGCCAAGGGGGAACTCTGTGTGTGTGTGTGTGTGTGTGTGTGTGTGTGTGTGTGTGTGTGTGTGTGTGTTAATAACAGAGAAGATAAGAAGCTGGGAAGAAAGTTATAGATTAAGGGTGAAAGGAAAAAAGATGTATTTAATCAGTGCATTTTCTTCTGTAAGGGCATGACTGTCCAGAAACAAGATGATCCTGAAAAAAGACAAAAGGACATCAGGAAATCCAGCAAAAAGCATAAATACATTTTAAATAATAATAAGGATAAACTTTAATACTACGGTGAACACTATATAACACCATGTGCTTTTTAATTATCCATTGTTTTATTTAACATTTTGAATGAATTGCTAACATATGTTGCATAACTGCATCTCATTCAGTATATAAAAAGAGCCAAATTAAAATACTTCATTACTTAAGTACAATTAGATGATTAAGCATTGAAGAGATGAAAAGTGAATGAAAAAGAGAAGATCACCCAAAAATGAAAATTGTGTCATCTGCTGAACACAAAAGAAGATATCTAGAAGAATGTCAGTAAGACTTGATGGGCACCACTGACTTCCAAAGTATTTTTTCCCCTACAATATAAGTCCAATGTGGTCCATCAACTGTTTGGTTAACCATATTGTTTAAAATATCTTCTTTTGTGTGCAGCAGAAGAAATAACTGCATACAGGTTTGAAACAACTAGAGTATGGCATGACAGAATAACATTTTTGGGTGAATTACCCCTTTAAAGTCTTTTTGAAAGTCTGTCAGCCCTCATTTTATTATTATATATATTTTTTTTAAATAAAATGATACTACATGAGACTACAAAAATGATTACATTATATTTTTTATAATATTTACACTAACTAAAGAATAAATTATAATTCAATGATTAATCATAAATGCCATCATAAACCATTTCTATTATTTTCCCTCTACTGTTTTCTTTATCCATGCAGTAGAAATTAAAAACCACCTACTAATCTATTTCTCTTTGTGAAGAGCTTCAATGAAGGCTTCAAGTTTCTCCTGAATTTCACGTACTTTTTCTGTAAAGAGAAATGTGAGTGTGAGCAAACCACATAGTAATAATGATGCCATTTCAATTACCATTCCATCTCCCCTGCGCTGAACTGAATGAAATTGACTCATCTTCTCAAGTTCAAGCTTCTTCTGGGAAAAACCCTAACCTGGCCACATCATTGCAGAGACGCACTTTCAAGTGGACTCGTATGCATAAGAATGTTTTGCAGGTTTTCTTGCATTTAAAGTATTAAGTCGCGTCAAGAGCCACTGTGGGTATATTCTCTGTCGCCCAAACACCAGATGGTGACCACTGACAGTTCAGCCCTCAAAGGTGCGTGCGGTTGAGGAGCAGATGATGAAGAGGCGGTGTTCTATTGCACCTCCTCACCTTCACATGCTACTGTACTTCAGAAGCCTGTCCCCTTCAGGAGTCATGGAGGTGGAGTGGGTATAGGTGACAACTTTATGCGAAAGAGAGGGGGAAAAGTAATGAAGATGATGCAAGATAATGTCCTTTAAAATATGAAATTCAATTTCATTCTCGTTTAGAATTTTGGTTCCTGCATGGGTAAATCTCTCAAAGAGGTGTTCTGGTCTCAAAATTTAGGCCAAAAGTTCTCTCGAGATCACGCGCCGCACGCTCTGTCCACTCAGCGCCGCTAGCTCAGAATGCCCGCAGTGACATGAGGGTTAGAAAATATGTGAAATAAGTAGGGCTGCCCATGCACGATTAAAGTTTTTTTTTCTAGTTGACTAGAAATAGCTCATTTAAGCCATTAGTCTAATCACATATTTATATTGATTAAATTACTTAAATATATATGGGAGAGAATGTTACACCATAATGAGCATTTTTGTAATATATTGCCTATTCCGCATCTCAAAGCACGCATAAAGCTTGCCACAAAGAACCGGCAAAAGTAATTATCATGCATGAAACATTTGAATTGTTTATTAATAAACTAGTGTTTTCTATGTCAGTGGCTGCAAAGATAAAGTTGACGATGCAAACTGGCATCTTCGCAGTAGTGAACGCGCATAGAGAGTAATGTACACTTCATATGAATTAGCCTACATAAGCAGAGAGCAGCCCATTTCTTTTAGTTTTTAATTGTTTTGTTTAAAAGTAGACATTTCAAGCTTACTATATATATATACACATATCTTCTCAGATCTTTAAGGCATGTCTCTTATACGCTGAGTTTCGGTTCATTTATGAGACGCACTCCAGGTCACGCGCCGGCGCCTCCGTGTTCTGATTATATTGTCTACTATATTTTCTTCTTATTTATTAATCCAGGCAATTCGTTGTTGAAAGTTGAAAAATGTATTAAAATGAAGATACAATTTATACAAAAAGAAATTCACTTTAAAAGAAAGGCTTTCTACAAAACAAAACGTAAAAAGTGGTCATAGAGTGTGAATCATTCCAAATGTTTTCCAATATTGGGCATTTTATGATCCTATTTTATTCATCTCATGCAGTTCCCTTTTCATATGGTAAACATAGATGAAATATAATCGTGATGTGAAATCTTTTCATTTCCAATCCTAACCCTATGTTGTTAATTAATATTGCTCAAAACGTAAATGTATTACACTAACAATGACACCTTAAAATAAAGACTATTTTAAGGTGATGTAGTTCCATTGTATACTTATGCTGCGTTCATGTGCTATGGTAAATACCAAAAGCCGACGTGGAAAATGCACATGAACACCCCCTCATGTGGTATTTTCTACTGGGCAACTCGTAGAATATTTTGATGGACGAGTTGCTGAGATGAGATAACCTTTGACCATTTCAAAATGGCGGAGAGCACCGCGAGAGTCGTGAATGGTAAAAATATATACTATTCATGATCTAGAAAATATATTAGCATATTATCTACCTTTTGAGTTTTGATAAATCATTTTCTTGCTGTTGCAGAAGACAAGCAATATAAAATAGTTTTAGCTAAATAACAGGTCTGAATCTCCATCTTTTTACCACATTACGAAAACAAAAGCACTTGAACGCAACACACTGGTAAATACCAGTTCACAAGTGGAAAATATCCTATGCACGTGAACGCAGCATTACTCAAATGTATTCTGAGTAATATGAATTAATAACATGTACTTGCTATAGTTACGGTTTGGATTAGGGTTAGTTACTTGTAATTATGCACAATTTACTGTTATTACTATAGTATTACTTACATGAACTTGTAAGTATGTCACCTTAAAATTAAGTGTTACCAAATAAAGTGTAACCTTTAGTGCTTGTTATATCTTGCATCACATACATGGAACTCAAGAGTTGAAAACCTCATAAGAGGTCCAAATCAGTAATTTATGAGGTTTAATGGGCAGTTGGCAGTGAGGCAGCTCACTAGGTTTAAGAGCAAAGCTGTTATGCATGTTATATATTTATGCAAGACCATTTGTGGCCTAATAGTGTGGGAACAAACAATCTATGGTCTCATATGACATCAGGTTAACTGGGCTTTTAAAGTGGACACTGGCTACAAGTTTGTGGCCGTAACGAAATACTGTCACCCGAGGCTTGTGCAGCCGTTTTAGGTGCATTTGTGGTGTGGGGATTCCCCATTCTCAGAGATGTAGGATAAAAGAAATAAGACATCCTTTGTGGACATCTGACATCTCTAAGGTCTGAAATTCAATACTATGATCCACACAAAAACGCACACGTGCTCACACATACAAACACATAAACTTTCACAAATTTCCTCAAGCATGGAAACATGACCCTTAAGCACCTTCTGAACACGTACGCAATCTCATGATCTTTTTTTGTGCCTAGGGACAGAGTAATGGTGAAGGTTAGAAAATATAACAGGCATTAAGTTTTGGAAAGGGCCTGGTGACACGGCAGGTGTGGAGATGAAACTCAAGCCACCCTGTTCTTTTCTGAAGAATGCAGGACAGCAGCAGGAAAAGATTTTTGACAAATTTATTCAATCTGAAGTTGATGATACCTGACCTAATTGCCTGACAATAAAAACAGAGATATGTGCATTTATTATGGATGCACAGATATTTACTATGTGCCAAGTTCCAAGTAATTCCTGAAGAATTATCTAATAATTATTTATCAATAAACAATTAATTTCCTTATATTTTCACTTTCGAATACTATTTCAGGTTATAAATAATTCCTGAAGAATTATCTAATAATTACTTATTAATTATTAATAAGTTCCCTATATTTTCAGTTTCCCTCAGTCATTGCCTCAAATACATGAATTTACTCAATGGCATTCCAATGGCATTCTCAATGGCATTCCAATAAGGTTCAGTTATGGCAAAATTTTAACTTTAACTTTAACATTACATGTATCTGTGACTTGATCCCACCTCTCTAAATCCAGAAATAAGTGTTAACAATTAAATATCCAGATATTGGCAGATAGATATACAAAATCTGCTAATAAAGAGGAACAAAAATTGTTTCAACAAAAACATAAAACCCAGATAAATGGTTCAATATATCAGCCTGATATTTTATGCATCCCTAGAATTTATATGATGTTGAATGCTAAAAGTTTTTGTTTGTTTGTTAATTGAATTTGTGGCTTGTTTTATATATAATACACCAAGAATACTTTGTAGCACACAAATAGAAACTCGCCATGGAGACTGGGCATTGAATGAATCAAGAGGACGTGATGTGGGGGTAACCGCAAGTCCATGGAAACTGTTAAATCGAAAACGTGTACGTTTACAGCCAATGAAGTTTTAAAGAAGAATGAACAGCTAAGGATGATGCGAACTTAGTGTGTATATGGGCTTAAAGTGTCTGAAAAGACTGTGAGAAACAGATATTTATTTCTGGTCACCATCTGTTTGTTCCACACGCAGGAACGCAGAATGACGGCTAAGAAAAGGCCAAAACAAGACCGGTCTTTTCAGTGCCTTGCAAATGTGAAGCAGGAGAGAGAACTGCTCCTTCCCCTGCTTCTGTGAGTCCGAGAACAGGTCCAAACTCCATTTAGACCCTTGTTTACCTAAGAGATGAGCTTTTGGACACATCCATTCATAGGTCTTCTCTCTTTATCTGGTCATGAATATTCCCATAATCCTTTGGCCCCTGTCCCAGCAGCCTCCTTTTTAGGAGGTGTGTGTGGCTTTCTCTCTTTCAGGATTCCTCCTCAATCCCTTCTTTGAAAGGGGCTCTCGCCTGATCTCCACATGAAATGATATCTCTTTCACTCCCACTCTCGCGGGCCTCTGAGCCTCCTGGGCCGGAGCGGCAGAAGGCTGGAGAAAGCCCTTAATTGACCTGTAATTAGACTGTGAAACAGTGTGGCCGTGGAGAACAGAAGGACGAGGAAAAAGCGAGAGTCAGGGCACGGGATACCGCCAAGGAGATGGAGTTGAAGAGAAACTCAATCCCTTTTGATATAAATGGTGGCCTTTGGTATTTGCCATCAAGTAGCACGACCATTAATGGGGAAAATGGCAAAGAAATTAAAATGTGGCAACAGCCTTTTCAGCAGCTCACGTTTCCCACCATGCCTTCCCGGAAACAAAACTGCTGAAGACGGTCTACAGAAAATCAATGTCACATCACGTGTGAACCTGTGTGACAAGCAAGATCAAAAGCTTCTCAAGCGGCAAACAGAAAACCAGAGAGATAGATCACCCTGAAATGTTGTTCCAAACCTGCATGACTGACTTTCCTTTGCAAAGCACAATATAATATATTTAATAACGTTAAACATAGTACCGTTATTTATTTTTTTTTTTGAGAACATGCAATGAAAGTCAATAGGGTTAAAAATAACTTTGGGTGTGTGCAGGTGAGTAAATGATGACAGAATGTTAATTCTGGGGTGTCACAACACCATGGAAAACAGCAGTCCCACAAATCGGCACTCCAAGTTATCTCTAAAACATATGGTCAGAAGGAGGAGAGGAACTCCTGCCGGAGCTCTGCTGTGGAAAACCTCAGGGTTCAAGATGAGGGTAGCTTCCAGCTTACCTCAGATAACTGGCTTATTTGAGTGTGTGAAATCTAACAGCCAGTTAGAATGAAATGCATAATTTCTTAAAGTTGAAACACTTTCCCCATCACAGCATAAAGTGAAGAGACAACCAATAAGTCACTAGTAGGCTGATTTCCCAGAACTTCCATTGACATGACTGGCTAAAAATTACATTCTTGACAAACAAATCTTACACGTATTCCTTCTGTCCAAATATGAAAAAGCCATCTTTATGGTCTTTCTACAGTACCTTTAGATCCACTCATCTCTTAGGCTGAGTGAGAGACTCTTGCTTATAAGGGCTGTGCAGACAGCCTTGTGTCAACCCAGGTGTATGCTGAACTCCTCACCTACCCTTCACAGCCTCCCTCAAGCCTGGCCTCCAATAAGCATTTAATTACAGGGCTTTGGCACAGGTAAGACAGGGGCAAGTCAAGACGTGGAACAGCCAGAAAACAGTCAACCGGACAATAGATGGCCGCCCCTCTACCTATATTTGAGACCAAAAGTTACCCTCGCTGGAAAGAACAATCTCATAACTGCATGTCAGTCAGCATAAAGTTCCAACTTTTAACCCTGCACTCACAACTGCAGGTGGTCACAGTGCGTTTCCATCCCACCCCTAATTCCTTGCACCACTGATGGGCATCTAAAAGGGCACTTTTCTTCTTTGGAGTTTAGACCAATGTTGTTTTGGACTCCCAGTGACTTTCATTATAAAGCCAAAAACAATCAAATTGTGTGTTCCAAAGAAGAAAGAAAGACATACAGGTTTGGAACAACCTGTATTGTGGTTGTTCAGTTGTTTGTTATACAGTAAATAACCAGCATACTGAGGGAGAGTAAATGATTTTAATTTTGGGTGAACTATCTCTTTAACTCCACTTATGTGGAACCGGATCTGTCTGAATATTACGGCCATATTAACTGGCTAATGTGTGTGTAGAAATCAAGAGGCCTTTCATCAGGTCCTGATTTAATGGATCATTAGGTTAGACAACATATTTTCTGATGGATGTTGTGCTCTAGGTTAAGGGTTGAATATTAGAACTCTGGATTTAAAAGAGAAAAACACACTTTGTTGCCTCAGTTTGCAGAATATATTAAAGTGATGCCGGGGACAAAAATTATAGCTACAGTAAATCCGTTCTTTTAACTATTCATTGAGAAAAGACATGATAAAGGAGCAGCACTATGTCATGCAGTGTCATCGTGACTGGTCCAGAAGGTGAGGCATTGCAACAAGTGCTCTGTTTTTCCTCAGCGAGGAAGGAAATGTATGGTTTTCCTATTACCTCATAACATACTATCTGACAGATAGATGTATAGTGTGGAGTGCAGAGGCTTTGAGAACAGCCTTGCAGGAGACCGACTAACAACGGGACTTGATCCTGCCAACCCCAGAGGTCCTTTTTGTGATGGGACGAATGGTGAAATGGAAATGCAAGATCAACGGCCCATTTCCCACTCATTTAACTTCCACTTCCCCAGGTTCAGAGGTAGGTGACGGTAAAAGAGAGAAGTGGGAAAATACTTCCTTCACTGGGATGACGAGTGTTGAGAGATTAATGTGTGGAGAGCAGGACCTCTGAGAGCACTTGGGTGGGGTGACGGGGATACGTTTGTGGGAGTGGGCGGCCCATTATCGGCTTGCATGGGAAGACTGGGGCTACAAGCCAGCTTCGGGGAAGGGGGCTCGTTCCAGCTGTTTTAGAGATGGAGCGGTTTCCTCTCAGCCTGAAAGAAAGGCATAATCGTCTTTCTGTCACTCGAGGGGCAGGCCAAAAATATGCTTTTCACATCAGAGCAACGGGGTGCAGGGAATATGGTGGGAGCGTGTGAGAAAGAAGAGGCGGGAGTGAGAGGAGGAAAAACATAGAAGCTGGCCACAGATGAAAGGCAAGTGCATATAGTTCTCCAGAAATTGATGTGTGACATCCTAAAGCGTGCGGTTTTGTTTTCAATACAAGTTTGTTGGCTGAATCAGTTTCTGGACATGTCTTTACTGAACCGAACAATAATTTGCATAAATCAATAAAAACAAGTTATAAGGTCAAAACAGGGTTCAACAGCAAGAATGACTCAATGGTTTCCAGTTAAAGAGACCACCACATGCCCAATCCGGCTTGGAAAAGAATATTAAGTGGCCTATATGGAGTTACTTATAGCAGTATGAACATTATTTTACTATAAAAAACTGAAATTTATTTATTATATTATATTATCAAAACACATCCTAATTTAGAAGAAATAAGCCATTTAGTATTTTCCATCCTGATTTTGACCCTCAGTCTTCTGTGATTTATTTTTTTTTAAAGCTGCAATACCTAAGATTGTATGCCGCTAGAGGGCGCTACATTCAAAACAACAACACCGGCTTTGCTTGATGACGACATGGAGGAACGCGGAATGAACTAGTGATCACAGATATTACTGTACGAGTCACTGGACGAAGCTATGGTGAAGAGGGTTTGAAGTCAAATCGTTGCTAATGGATCCTGACTTCGTTAGTTTTGCATTAATTTACAGAAATCAGCTGATTGAATGACAATTGCATAGACCAGATTCGAACCAGAAGTTGGCAACCGGATGATTACGACCATGGCAGCGCGCATTTAGAGCAGAATAAGGTGGATAACAGATGAACGTCGCTCAGCATACGTCATCTCCTTCATTGCTCTGATTGATTTTAGGTCTATCCAATTGCACCCAGAGGCCTTTGAGCAATGTCCGTTGGTGACGCCTGTATAATCTAGCTACCAGGGCAACATCACGAACAGATGATAACACTCACAAGATCAACAGTTCACACCTGAGTTGCACCATATGTGCAATGTTTCATAAACCCAGCTCTAGATAATCCAATAAAAGGCAAGAACATACAGTCAAGGGAATGATTAGATAGAGGGCAAAGAGAGTGAGAGTGAAAGACACTGTAAAGAAGTGGTACACCAGCTTCTGTGATGACCTAACGCCTCATGCAAACACAGTTAAACCCTCTGTATACAGAGCTTAGGGGCAGCGACAGTACATCACAACGCTAGGAGGAAACAGAGAAGCGGTTTTCATTGAGCACTTAAACTAGTTTCCATTGAGCAATTCAACAAGTTTCTATGTCATCCTTTCATGAGAGAGACATAATGATGCAAAGGTGATGAGGGGGAGAGACTGAATGTAACAGAGCTTCTTAAGGACCTGCATAACACTGATCTGGTTTAGCTTCTGTATAATCCTAATGCAGTAGGTGAAACTGTGGAGAAGATGTAACCTTCAATTAGGTCTGGATTGACAATAATAATTAAAGGTACAATATGTAGGATTTTTGCAGCAAAATATCCACTAGGCCAATGTTATATATTTTGTAATGTATAACCCCAATGTTTCCAACTATTTGTAAATCGTGAGAAATTGCGATTTTAACCAAGAAAACGGGACGTATCAGCAGGGGTGAGGAGTCGCCAGACAATGGCGTCATATCTGCATTACCCCTCGGCTTCCACTCGTACTGCCATCGTAACCATGGCAACAGACGTGACAACTGGGTCTCTCATTAGCAATCGTGCCCTGCTTCATACCACAGTCATGTTACAAACATAAACGTATTCGATCATCCATTAAAAAGATCCATCAGCTTGATGAGAAGATCTATATTTCGCTTAATGCTTTGCGCGTCATCTATTTATGCCCTTGTTATTTTAAGAGGTTAGCGACCCCTGGCGACAAAAAATCCTACATATTGTACCCTTAAATTATGTCTAATTCAGTAATGGATACCAAAAAAAAAAAGTAATGGATTCCAAAAAATCAATAAAAAACAACCACGTTTACCATCACATGACTTGTAGTACTGCTGCAGAGTTGCAAGTCTGAGCCCAGACTATTTTTGTCCTGCTCTCCCCTCCTCCCTCCTTTTTACAATAATGTCCTATCACCCCATAAAAAGTGAGAGTAATGCTCTGATAGTGGGAAAAAGACATCCACACTTCAGTTGCCATGTCTCAAAGACTAATGTTGAAGGCCCCTAAAAAGTAAGCACTTAAAAAAGAATTACTCTGATGTGCTGTTTACACATCAATTTTCCACCATTCAAAAAAAAATCAACGGCAACTAAGAGCCAAGTCTACGGATGTCATGACAAGAAAGGGAGCCCTGCACGCTTTGGATTGCTGTAACTGAATTGAGTCTATTAGGTAAATCAAAGACTCATAAAGCCGTCGCCTGACGTGCCTGCAGTTGCATATTAGCGATGTGGGCAGAGCTCCAGAGAAAGGCACAGTGCCATACAGCTGCCTCGGCACTATGCGCGCACACAACATCACTCACAGGCGGCAGCCACAGTAATAAGCCTGAATGCAGCCATCTTGCACATCTAATCCCACGCATTCCCACTCTCTCACTCACACATGCTCAATCCCCAAGTGTGAAACCAGAGCAGCTCTCTGCCTGCCTGCCTGCCTGCAAGTAAGGGCAAATCGCTCTTAACACCAGACTTTGCCCCAGGGGCTAAATTTTTTTCTCTTTGTTAAGGGAAGTGCCCTTGTCCTCCCCCAGCTCCTCATCTTCAAACAGGCAGACAGGTGAGGCCAGGGTCAGCAGCTCAGCTCCCTGCACCTGTGGGAGTAATAGCCCCTCATGGCCTCGTGTGAGCCGGACTCAACCCCTGGCCCAGCCCCAGGTTCCATGCGCCCATCAATACGTCTCTCGCTTTATGAAGGGGGCTGTCAGTTTTTCCAATCCGTCAAAAAAAAAAAAAAGAAGGCAAACAGGGAGCAAGACAGGGAGCGTGTAACAACAGCTCATAGGTGATTTAAAGAGCATGGAGCTTGAAATCCCCCTGCTTCCTAACCCCTCCCGGCCGCTACCTGGATTCTGGAATCTTTTCCTGTTGGGTCTTGTAAGGTGGGCGACGAGGGATAGATGTGGCTTGGAGACATATACCCAAAATAAATCCCCTACTTTTCCACCTTCTAAAAATCACCATCGAGGAATATATCAATGGCCTAAAAGGTCCAATTTTGTAAGCTCAATACAGTCTAAGATTGGATCTAGCAAAGCGTCAGCAAAGTGAACTGAAGCACAACGCTCAGAGTGCTTTGTAAAGAGTAATGGGCTTCAGTGATTTGTAAAAAATCTCAAGAAGTACTCCAGAAGTCAAACATCTAAGAGTCGCTTGTCAAAACTGCTGGTCAGAAAGTGATACTTCAAAATGAATGGAACTTTAGCAACTGACTGGCTACTAATGTTATACTCAAACAGCGTTGGCATGTTTACGTTCTTGATCAAATCGAAAATAACGTCATAAAGCATATATACATGAAAAATACGTTTAAAACATTAGTACTTATAGAAAATTCAGGTCCATAATGTTTGTACGCGTTTGTCGTAGACACAAAATAGCATAGTCATGGCATTTGAAAAAAATTAAACACAAGGCTACGTCTTGAATTATACATGCAAATACATTTAAAATGATTAAGTCTTAGCCTACTTACAGACTGTGGCCCAACACTGCAGCCTCTTGTTTTAAAGTTGGAACTGCTTCATGTTTTAGTAACAGTTTCTTGTTGAATCCGGTGTTGAACTCGCTAGATTACGATCGTCATTTTCAGGAACATAATCAAACATAAATTGTATCCATTGTTGAGGAAGAATAGCGTCCATGGGAAGCCCGAACACAGAAGACCTGACAGCTGCGTGAACAACACACTCGACGAGTCGACGCGTCTCAGAAAAATGCGCATGCCATTTCCTGCATATTCCGGAGGGAGGGTTGATGCAAATGTGTAGGTTAGTGACGTACCATAACCTAGCTGTTGTCCCAATCGAGTCATTTTTGTAGGCAATTATACTTCCTGATTTTTAAAAGACAATATCTCTGCTTACACTGAACTTTCAGCGCTGCAACTTTGCCCAAAAACCTTTCAGTAAACAGTTTCTAGATTCTAAAAGATTCTAACAAACTAAAGAACCTTTTTACACTGATAAAGAACCTTTTTGTGCAATGGAAAGGTCAAGGGTCCTTCGTGGAAACATACATGGCAATGAAGAACCTTTATTTTTTAGAGAGTTGGATTCAGCTTGTAAGATGACAACTGGTAACGGGGGGGATCACTCTAAAAATCATTCAGCTGTTATCATATTAATTTGAGATCCTCTGAGACTAGCATACTGATGCTGAAACAGGGCCAGATTGAAAATGGTATGGTTTAAATGGTATAAGAATTCAGGAGGTGAGTGCGGTCAAAATAAGATCGTTTGTTCTCTCAGAGAGGAAACCGAGACAGCACATCAAAATACATCAAAAGCTCCAGGAACCCTGGGAACATGATGCCACCTCACGCAGGAAAGGCGGCAAGGCCAGACAGGCCCACAAATTCCTCCCTGCTATTTGAAAAGGCATTGGAAATAGCCAGGATTCAGTCCAAACTCATGTTCTTTGCATATCCCTTCAGGATGTGGCAGAAACCACAAAACTGGATCAAAAAGGTGGCAAAACTAATGCACTACAAAAACACCATACTGCGTAAATTGTGTATACACAGAACAGACAATGTAGTATGTTTATACTTAACACACATTGGCAAACCTCTGGCCTGAAATCTACACAAACATGCTTTTGATTTAACCCATGTACGCAAAAAAATGACAATACTGTACATACTGTGAAAGAAAATGGAAAAAAATGAATATAATATGATACTGTACATGATCAAGCCATTATGATTCCTGTAAACTTGTGCCAAATAGAAAAGCCTTTTAAAACTTCAAACTTAAAACAAAATGCATCACATTGATGACAGGATGAAAACAGCTGGGTCTGAAATTATTTATAATAAGAAACAGTTTCTGCCTCAATTCAAAACATACAATTGTCTTTATTAATAGAGTCAGACAAATCCTTAATGTGTCTATAATTCAAGAATATTCAATGTATTGTTATAGTTCTTTCAATAGATTTGATTATGAATCTTCTTAACAATTATTGAAAATCATTATCAAATAATTTGCTTTAAAAAGCTTTTTTTAAGCGCAATTGTCACCCGAAAGCGCAATTTCACTACTACGAGCGTATTGGCTTCGAAAGTAAAAAAAGGAAGCATTTTCAAAATGAAAAGTTATATTTTAAAGTTTTATGTACTAACGCAATTTATACTATTAAACATTTAATTGATCTCATATTTTAATCACTTTGGCAGCCCTAATTGTTACTTTTTACTAAACGCAGCCATTGTTTTTCATATCATGGCAACCATTATTAACAATCCAAGACCTGTCACTACAGCGTCTCTTTCTTTCATAAAGACTGACTGCACCTTAATAGAGTGACCATGTGTTTTGTGCAGTGGCAACCACTAGGGCACTGATGCATGCATGCATGCCCAGACTTGCTTTTATTAGCATAACAGCCACTTCTTGGGAGGTCATGCTTGTGTTTTCCCTAAGTGCTGGTTATCCACCAGGCAACGTCATGCTTTACAGCACAGGAATCCACTCTAAGGATTACCCAACGCCAAGCATCGGACTTAAACAGTGGAGGGTCAGACATCTACTAGGACTAGAGGACATGCTCACTGGACCAAAAGAAACATCCTGGTCTTTACATTCGGGCAGATACAAAAGCACTCTTGCTGGTTAACATGGTCCGTATATGTCCTAAAAGACTGTGTCCTAAAGTCTTAGTCTCTTAAAACAGGCAGAATGTATAAAACGTCTGTATGAAAGCTTTGCAAAGCTTTGACTGCTAAAAATATTCTTGGAAGATATGTGTTAAGTTATGGGATAAAATCACTGCCATCATGCTTTTTCCTGTCCACTGCAAAGACATTTACGCAAGTCATCCTGATCAAAAGAGACAGTGCCCACTAAACATTTAGAGAGGCCTCTTAGATACACAAAGACATACTTCATTTAGAAGGCAGAGTGGCTCTTTATGACTCGAGACAGTGTATGGGCAGTTTGACCATTGTGTCTAAGCACACACTAACCTGGGCGGCAGGGCCATTACCTCACTCTCTGTTATCACAGTAATGACAGCACTGAGATTTACATGTGTGCGAGTCGTGTGTCTGCACGAGATCAAGTCTGAGCATGTCAGTCGTGCCTCCACAAATTGCTGCTTTAATCAACAGAGTGTTTAACAGTAACCAGGGCTGAAGACATGACAGACAGCAGGCAGTGTGCAGCCAGGAGCTCTCTCACACTGTCTCCCACACTGTGAAGGGCAATTAAGGGTTCAAGCCTCAACAGAGGAAGGAACAGGAAAGAAATGAGAGGGAGTGTGTGAGAAGAGTGTGCGAAAAGCTATCAGTACCCTTTTCTGAACTAATATCATTTAAAATGAGGAGGAAGGTACAATGCAAATAGGATTGAAAACAGTGGAATTACAGTGCATTTTTGAACAGTGCATTTTTGAACAAATGCAGAACAAATGTAGCCTGACTTGATTATAGTCATAATATGAGTCTTATACTGCTCCATAGGGCTTTGATTATGAGGCGTGTCTTAACCGAACCAGGGGGAAAAACTGCAATCAATTGGATAGACCAATCAGAGCAATGCACTACTTTTTTTTTTTTATGAGCTACGCAAAGTTGTCAAAAGAACTCTGGAAGTAGTAGTAAAATAATGAGTGTTGCTTCTTTTACTTGGTCCTCCATGAGTGCGACCAGAGGAGAAACCACAACTACCACAGGGTTTTCATTGCCCCATCTCAGCGACCATCGGAGCCAGCTGATAAAATAAACTTTTGCCGGAACTTTGTGTGGGCATTGGGCAGGGGAGTATTCATGAAAAAATTAAATATTCCTCAATTTGATAAATGGACAAAGAAAAATGGAAATTTAATGCTGGAGTGAAATTTGACAAATGGATAAATTACCCACATAGACCAAAGGAATGGTCTCTTAAGTGCAAAACAACACTGCCCTCTGGTGATCGACCTGTCTTGCTGATGTTTCACTAACTGAATGAAGTGAAAGTACGAGGCTAAACTTACTGAGGTCTTCTGCCAACTGAACCCTCCTGCCTGTGATCAGCTGGACTTTCTTCTCGTTGTCCTCTCCAAAGTCCTCTAATACTTCTTTAACGTTCTTCTCCAAGCGCCGCACTGTACACAAACACACACACACAAATGCTTGTGTTTGACCATGGAATGGAAATGCTACCAGTAGTCGTCACTGTTCCCTCTCACTGAAGCATGTTTAATTAGTAATGAGAGACAACCAAAACTGAAGACTTTGCAGGAAAGCCTACCTTCGGTGTTAGTGAGCTGCTGTCGAAGAGTATTGCCTGTGATGGCCAACATCCTCTGGATCCTCCAGAACAGAACTACATCATTGCACTCAAGCTGGAACACAGAGAAATACGCGAAACTATTAGCAAAATTAAAGCTTTTAGAGAAAAACAGCTATTTTACAGAAATACTGTATAAAAAAAAATATTTAAAGTAAGGAAACAACAAAACTTTTCAGTCTTTGGCCGAAAGAGCGAGAAAAATGCTATGATGATAATTCAGCTCAGTTATACAATGAGAGCAAATTACTTTTGTTTTGTTATGAATAATTCATAATTTCTGGTTTTCCTTTTTAAATAAATTCATAATTTTGGAGTGCTGAAAACAGACACCAATGGTGGTTATACAATTGTGATTAATTAAATGTTAAAATGCACTTGATTTATTTATTTATTTTGCACTTTAAAATGTTTCATTTTGTTGTATCTATTGGTTTTCTATAACCAATAAAAAAATAAGCATATAATAAATAAATTGAATCAAACATTTCAAAAAAATAAAAACTTCTACATTTTACTAAAAAAGGCATCTTCTCTACCTCAGAATCTACAAAGTGTCTCTGGTAATAGTAGAAACCTTGCCGGCAGAGGTTACAATGTGATAATGCCTTTTGCAGGAAGTGACGTCGATAGAGCTGGTGCCACGTGTCCTTGATCTACATAGAGAAATCAGTTATATACACATTAGCATAAAAAAGGCATACATTCAGATGTGCAGACAGCGATGCTACATATTTTCACTCAGGGTCTCACTGACCAGTACAGGGTCCACCTCCACTCCTCGGCCCTCCAGGTTTTTGCGTACTGTAGTGACCTCATCATTGGCCAGGTAAGCTGTGTGATCTTCATGCAGCTTCAACAGACGCTCCAGCTCATTTTTGGTTTCATTACGGATGTGCTATAATTAGAAAAGAAAATTATGTTGACTCTAGAGCTGTACTGTCCCAATTGATTATTTGGTCCGATACGTTCTGGTTCGACCAATTTTCTGATTGTTCGATTTTTTTGCCGCATTCATTTCATCAGTATTGCAGCGCTCATTTCATCAGGTGGAAAGCACTTACTGCTAATGGGGGTGTTTTCAGAGTACCCCTGTTTCACAGGTAACAGTGTGTCTTCAGAAAACCCTCCTTGTTTTCACCTTTTTTTGGATTAACCCAACTTTTGGTTTGAGGCTGAATATTATTTATTTCATTGTGAGAGCATTTAATAGTCAGTCCTCAGTGTGGCAGCATTTTGTTAAAATTGATAACGGGAAAAAGGATCAAATCCAAAGATTGCAAGCAACAGTTTTCCACAGCTCAGCGACAAACATGACATATCATCTAATAGCTGTAAGCTCACTTGTCTGCATTGGCTTGCCCTGTCTGTTTTGAGTAGGATATGAACATATCAGAACATGAACATTTGAACATATCAATAACTTAACTTTTTTATGTGCTGACCATGTTTGTTTTGGGCCTATGATGCTTTATTTTTCAGTTAAGCACTTTTTCGTTTCTGCTATTGATCTGGTTTGTTTATTAAATATTGTTTTGTTTTTTATTATAAAAGTGGACATGCCTTTTGTGTTTAAAAGCTTTAAGTTAATAGTCTATTCGTGTCTAGACACGACGCAGAATTCCAAAGCCTCGCTCTGAACGAGGACATGAACAGTGGTTGAAATGATTGTGTCTGACAGTTATAACTTATTATTATAACATACAACAAAAATAATTGTCTAAATTATGTAGCATATTCCTCAACAGTTATATCACTAGTTGACAACATAGTACTATTTTCTCGGAAAACATAGGCTATGATATTGCGCAGATGCATGTGATAGAAGAACGCCATCAAATTCGAGTGTCAAACTCATTTCAGTGCAAAATAATTAGATAAAAAATGATGTAATATACTGCAAATAACCTCCTAATATTAATTTAGGAGGACAACAAGGCTACCAAGTACTGCGCATTTTTTTAATGCAATTTTTAGTCGATTTTTGGTCTAAAATTTCAGGACGAAATTTAGAAAACTTCAGTCGACCAAGATTTTCTTTGGTAGAATACAGCCCTACTTTTCACTAGTACCTACAAATACAGTGACACTTAATTATGGCTCCATGATCATAAAAATTATATATACATAAAAAACGACTGTGGACAAATATGTAGTTTTGTCAGTCGAACCTGCTCTGGTGATCGATTTTTCCAGCTCAGCCACCTCTGCTTCCAGTCTGGCCCCACCATATCTGCTATTACTGACTCAGCTGCAACACAGGAAGATGAGTCACACACTCCATGCACAGAGAGACAAGAAATGTGTTTATGAGGGGTAGACATACTGTCTTTAAGACGAGACATTAGAGTTTCCTCCATGAACTGAATAGCAGCGTCCCACTGGGGCTTGTCTGTGATGGAACGATCCTCCAAAGCGTTGTGTTGAATCACTCTCTGTACCGAACATACATGAGTAACATTTACCAACAGCACTCAAGAAACCCTTGTGTTCTACATTAGCACAATAACAATGAATTTATGGTGTTTCTGGTATTGTGCATGATATTTACCAAGCTGTCCATGGCTCTTTCATTCCACTTGTGTCGTTTTATGCTCTCATCTTTGACAGCTTCTTTAAGCTTATCAAAGATGTCATCCTGATCTTTCCCTTTGTATTCTGCCATGAAACGGGCAAACTCCTCCTGCAATGTTTCCCAAGCAACCTGAGTATGAAAGAAAAGAAGACAGATTTAAAAACTGGACGAGAGAAATTGTATTTTCACATGGTGTTAGAGTTTGGGGTCAGTAAAAACTTGTTGCTGTTTTTTAAATGAATACTTTTATCCAGCATTAAATTGCTCAAAGATTTTTACACTGCTGCAAAAAACAATATAGTATTTCAAAAATACTATTTATTTCTAAAGACTAGAGTAATGGCTACTGAAAACTCGAATTTGCCTCCAAAGAAATAAATTACATTTTAACATATAACAAAATCGAAAACAGTTCTTTTAATCTAATAATGTTCGATAATATTACTGCTTTACTCTAATTTTGATCAAATAAATGCAGTCATAAGAGACTTCTATAATATATTTATTTATTTATTTATTTTACAGATCCCAAACTTTTGAATGGTAATATAATATCATATAAAATTTTGAAGAGAGCAAAGGGGATGTCAAAAAACATCTTTGTAAACAAACACAATTTCTACATTTTGCATAATCTTAAAACCGTATTCACTTTATAGCCCTTAATTGTGGACAAATGTAGGCACAGAGGACTCAGGTGTGATCCTAATTTTTATTAATTATAAATGTCATATCACTGTCTTCAAAAAAGTTGTCTATCCATTTATGGTGGGGTTTTTTTATTATTTTGGGGGTATTTTTGAATTTATTTACTTATTTAGTACCATATTTTCTATGTAAATTATGCTTATTTTTATGTTTAAAAATTGTAATTGTTTTTAACTACATTAAAATATCATTCCAATAAATTCTTAGAGCTAAAACCTAAAGATGAAGTGACTTTGCGGTCACCTGGTGTCTTATTTTGGCTTATTTTAGAATGCTCTAAATTACAGTTTTTCCATTCATTTCTATGGGTGCCCATTTTTTGATCCAAATACATGATTAATGAGGTTTCTTTTTTACCCACTTAACATAGTAGAATTGAGTCAAAAAAAATGTGTGTTCAGGAGGCAAACTTATGAAAAGTAGTCAAGTCTTGTACCGCTGAGATCAAAAGAAGTATTTCTTAAAAATAACTTTTTTTCCACATTTGTCCAGATACGGCTTTAGGGATACATGTGTTTCATTCGGCAATGATTACCTCTAATGCTTTATGAGGGAAGTTGTTTATCAGTCCATTGCTTAAGTTTAATGTCTACAGTGGTGTTGAAAGTGCCTGAGTTCATGGTCTGGGCGGCAGGCAGGTAGATGTTCTCAATAACGTGTGTTGAGAACCCTTTTCCAAAGCTTTTCTGTAAGATGGACTCCCTACAAAGACAAAACGTATGTACATGAAAACTACTATCAAATAGAGACTAAGAGCAGAATTAACAATGTTAATTATGCTGTTTTCAGTCCCTTCAACTATATAGATAACATCAAAAATGTACTTCATAATTCTATTCTAAACAGTCATGTGGAAAGTACAGTATAGGACTTGACATTAAGACAAAGACGAGATTATTCTGAGGGTGACGGCCAAGCTCATTTATCATAAAAGGCACCATATTTCATAGCTTCCTGTTTGCTTTGTTCTATCGTGGCACATCAATATACACACATCTTCAATAACACCAAACTAGCGCAGCCCAGAGAAGCCACCCTCCAGCTATTCATCATGCCATTGATTTGAGAGAATGGTGGAGCACACTGGGCCGCCTACAAACATCTGATCTATTTCATTTAGCTTGCTCCTCTGGGTTTTGGGATCATAACTCCAGTTACAGCTTGCAGCTCTACATCTCTGATGGTAGAGTCAGCCCTGAAGCCATGAGATGGAGAAGCTGAGTTTAAAGTCAGTCAGCCAACAATGAGTCAAAGAGTGAGTCTTCCTCATTTGCTGTGGTTTTGCTGATGGACAGGATATATGCTACTAACACAATATAACATGTTCAATATTATCCATGGTTTTTGACCTTGGATGTGTGATATATAAAAGGTATATATATAAATGCATGTATATTTAAGAAAAAAATATTATTTTTATATAAAATACTTATATTTATATATAATATAATTATATATAAATCTATTTACAGAATATACATGAAAATATTTCTTAAACATATACAAGCATGTGTGATATAAAATAATTATACACAGTGCACCCACATATATTATGTAAACACAAACTTTTATTTTGGATGCGATTAATTGCGATTAATCGTTTGACAGCCCTAATAAAATTAATGAATAAATGACTGAATGAATGAACAGACAAACACACTACTAAGAAGAAATAGAAGTTGGAAGTATCACCTTCATGTTTTTGTAAATCCGAGGTCAATTAAGAGTAGGCAGAACAAAATTAGTAAGATGTCATCCAGACAGCATGCATTATCAATTTGAGTCCGACATTTAATTTTATAGCTAATGAAAGGAGACGTGCTCACCAGTGTTTTGGTGTAACTTGACTCAAGCTGATCACCTCATCCAAGATCTCATTTTTGGCCTTCTCATAGAGTTCATTCTATGAATAAAGAGCATGAAAATACACAGTATAAAACAAACTTAAGCTCTGGTCAGATGCACATATGCTTATTAAGGAGCTTTTACAGTACATTACAGAATAGTAAGTAAGTCCCACTTTCTTTTGCAAGGACAGCATTAGCAACATATTTATATTAATAATACTAAATGTTATATTGGTTATATGCCATACTTAAATTAAAATACACTTAACAAGATGTCCAAGACTTAAAGATCTCAGTCTAGATCAGCCAGGAGCTGATTCTTACCCTGTCAAGCTCTCGTAAGCGAGGATAGTTGTTCTTCCATTCAGTCTCCAAGTTAAATCGAGATGCTGGTCAACAAGGAAGGAAAGTTGAATTTAGATCATTTTCATTAAAATTTGTAAAGGAAAAAAAATCTGAAGGGTTATAAGTATTAAGACATTTTTAATGTTTTTAAATCTAGGGATAGTCCAAATCTGTTATCATTTATTCACATGTCTTTCCAAACCTGTATGACTATGATTCCCTATTGACTTTCATTATATTTTTATCCTTCCACTGAAAGCCGATGTAAACCAAAACTGTATTGAACATTCTTCAAAATATGTTCTTCAGTTACAAAGAAGAAATTCAAACAAGTTTGGAACATTTGACATTTTCAATTTTGGGTGGACTTTCCCATTATATAATTTCATGGACAGTATGTCTTACATAAGGTCACAACAGTGAAATCTCAGTACCTCGAATATGCAGTAAAAAGTGTTACAAAATTCATAACATTTCAAGGATAGTGAAATCTTAGTACCACTAACATGCAATAAGAAGTGCTACAAAATTCAAAACATTTCGATTTCAGTTTATGACTGTAGCAAGTAGGTCAGATGTACAGAAGGTTAAAACATTAGCAACTTGGCTGGCTATTGAAGTAATACAAAAATATAGATTTTCTATAAAACAATGTGTTCAAAGTTCACTTAGCCACCTAAAATAACAGAGTGAACTTTGACTAAAACTTTTCAGCTCTATTCTTCAGACACTTCCCATCTCTGTCTCGTTCCCCGAACCGTGCTCGTGATCAATGCACCTGGAGCCAGACGTGCACTGTATCAGCAACCCCACGTCCCCTCGGGCCCGCGTCCCAGCACACACACGGGCCGGACGTCTCGCTCACACAATGGAGATGACGCTAATTGCTCTGGTTATCGGGCCGGCCCTGGTGCAGCTGTGGAGATCGATAGCCCACACAAAGGTTTGAGGAGCGTCCCGGGTCAGGTAATAAATCTAGTGGTAGAGCGTTCAGCAGGGGTGGCCTGTTAATTGGCAGTGTGGAGGTCTACAGCGCGCCCTGCGCACAACGTCTGAGCCGAGGTGAAGTGTGACGGGAATCAGCACGCACAGGACTGGGGAAACAGCTCTGCTGAGGTGGGTTTCAGAGTTAAGTGGCTGTCAAGCTGTTGGTTTGGATTCTATTAAGGTTTATTTACTGGGTCTCCTGAGAGCTGATGTGTACACTTCTCAAAATGCCCTTGAAAATCAACGTCTTATTAAGGGATAAAAATAGCAATAATCAAACTAAACACTTAAAAGCACAGCCCATGTACTTTTTTATTTCATGGTTTTCAGATGTCATAAAGTTGTGGTTAACAAGATTTTTGACTTCAAGGCTCCTCATTGGTTGTCCATAAGAATAATCAGAGGACCCATGACTTTTTCAGTTATTTTTGATATACAGAGTAAGGATGGACCTTTTTTCATAGACTTTGATGATGTGTTTGAATTTTTTATTTTGATTGAAAAATTGTGTGCATATGTAATACTACACTTTGTTATATTAGCTTGGAATTACATTTCAGAAAACCTGCTGTGAGGGTGTTTGTAACGCAGGGAGTGACGGCACATTTGACACCTTCTCTTCCGACAACCGTAAAATCATTAGAAATGCTATCAGGGATTTTTCCTTTTGCTAATGCTTCTCAGAACTCAGAAAGGAGAAAAGAGTAATATTCTTAAAATAAACAAATAAATATATGTGTGTGTGTGTGTGTGTGTGTGTATATATATATATTAAAGTATAAAGTATTAAAATATTAAACATTTTTAATATTAAATATTGAATGAAGTATTTTTTTATTAATACCTGAATGAATAACAAGAAAATATTTAATTAATTTACATGACTTTTCCAAGTCTAGAAAATCTGATTTTTTTAACCTTGTGGGATTCTTGTATTATTATTGTTATTACTTATAAATTTGAATAATATCAGATTATTTTAATGTTTGTTTTGAATTATTTTAAATTATTTCAAGTCATCTTTGTAAGTTCAATAAGGTCCCACTAATGATCCCTGGCTCCCTGGTTGCGAACCACTGTCCTAAAATGATAGTGAAGACAAAAATGACCTATCTGAGAGAGAGGGCGAATATAAAATGTTTCTGGGAAGAAAAAAAAACATTCTTTCAGTCTGTTTGTCGCAGAATGCTATAAAGTGGCTTTAGGAAAGTGATTTTCTGGTCTTGAGGACACGCCAATGTGCACATTTTGTATTTCTTTTCTATCTTACCTTTAAAGGCATCTGCTTGTTGTTCCACTGACTCTCTCACCATCTTCCAGAAGCAGTCTGAGCACAGCAAGACTCAAGTTCTTTGTGGTCACCTGATGAGCTTTCAACATGCCATCCCTATAGCAGTTTGGTTAAAGACTCTCCAATTAAAAATGTGACAGATTATAGAAAAGGTAAGGCAGAAAAATGCATTTGAGTCATACCTCAGCAGTCTTGAGTTCTGGAAGAAGTCCTCCTCGTAGTCTTTGATGGAGTCTATGCTCTCATTAGAACTGCCTACAAAACAATCATGGGTTTGAATGACAGCTAAGCCCAGCAAAATGTGAATGAAAAATCTCATTTTTTACCTTTGCCGGTTACTACCGCAAAGTAGCCCAAGGCCTTCATTGGGAATAATCTGCCTTCAACAATTTGCTGGATCTACAAATAGAGGATAAAAATGAGCTCCCTCTAGTGACTAATACAGCAGGTAGCACTTAGTATTGGGAGTTTGTATAGTGAAATATCTAATAGTCTTACTCTGTTCGGACTAGCTAGATTTTTTCTGCCAGGTCAACCTTGGTAAGAACAAAGATGGTCCTTTTGCCCTGAGGGTCCATCTGACTGACAAGATCAGTTACTATACTACGCTCTGCATCTACCGAGCCATCTGAAAGAGAGAAACAAGTGTCAGAGAAATATTAATAGTGTTGGCTGAGAAACAGTGATCGAACACATATTTTAATGAAAGATTGAAAACTCACCCTGAATGCATAGGATGATGGCATTTGGATTCTGCATGTAGGCTTTACTCATGCTAAAAATGGTTTCCTTCGTGTCAGCAGCCATGCCGAGTCGTCACAGTCTGTACACAAATGAAACAGCCAATGACATAATTTTAATCAAGTCAAGAACCAGTGTGACATGTTCTGCATAGGTGCATAACCTATTATGTGTGATGAGTAAAGCTGAATGAAATATACCAAAAACTTACACTGATAACCCCCGGCAAGTCAACAAGCACCATTCTCTGGATTCCTGGGCCCTTTACACTTAAAGAAATAGTCTGAGACAAAATAGAAAACGCATGAATGATGAATATTAAATCAAATGTTTTCACAAAGCACTGAAGGAACAAGGGTCTCACCTCAGGGCTGACTGTCTGACCTTCCTTCACACTCTTCCTCATCCGGAGTTCAATCTCGTGCCTCAATGCAGCAAGCTAGAAATTTAAAGAACCTCATCTCAGTGACCTGACAGTCAAATATAGAGACTCACAAACTTGTACTACATCATTTTAATATACTTACGTCCTCCTCTTTCCAAGGTCAAACTCACGAGTGCTGTCTTTGAACATTGCTACATGGTGAGGGCCTTCACTCAATGTCACCTTCAGAATAAAACAAGTCATGTAACGCATCACTAATATGTAGCAGCACAACTGTTTTCAACATTGATAATATTAAAGGAGCAGTTCACTTTTAAAAAACATTTGCTGATAATTTAATTTGCTGTGTCATTTGATTTATTCAACGAACAAAATGAACGAATTGACTCAGAAAAAGATGTGTTCATTTTGATGAACGAGTTCGAACAGTGAGTCATGAACGTGCATCGCAGTACAGAGCAAGGCGCATTTGAGCTTATAAAACTTAAACTTTGTTTTTTTGTTGTTGTTTTTTTTAGGAGTGAACGTTTCGCTTGATAAGACCCTTATTTTATCGTCTGGAATCGTTTAAAGCCCTTTGAACAGTTTGCACTGAAACTGTCTTTGGACCTTGAACCGTTTGGTTACCAGTAAAGTGCATTATATGGAGAAAAATCCTGGAATTTTTTCATCAAAAACCTTAATTTATTTTCGATTGAAGAAAGAAAGACGTGGACATATTGGATGACATGGGGGTTAGTAAATTATCAGCAAAAGTCTTTTTTAAAAGTGAACTACTCCTTTAAGATTTGTTTAGCATCAAATGAGAGGTCAGGAGAAGTTCAGGAAGTGAATTAGTTTAATGCACCTTGACAGGAGACCTGGTCATCATTTTCTCCAGAGCCTCTGGGAAAGATTCTAGCTTGAGCTATCATTTCCAACACACTAGTCTTTCCTGAACTCTGGTCTCCAACCACTACCACCTAAGGAAGAGAAGGTGTTACTGTTTTATGAGGCCATATTACAGGAAATAATAGAACTGCAGAAATGTTATGTTCAGATGAGGGAATGTGAGTTTTCTGTAGAGAATTAACTTTTACCTGTAAAATGTACTTGGTGTTTGTTAAAGGAAAACTCAGGTGCAAAATTAACCTTTGGTCTAATAAAACATTAGATACCTACTCAACCGTTCTCTGAGATTTGTTTTCATGATAATCGAATGTAAAGAGTTGTATCTCTAAAAACTGTTTAGCACATAATGCTAGTAATGGGGGCATATAATAAGTAAAAAGAAATTGCTAGTTAATACCACTAACAACGCTTAAAGTAGCCCCACATTAATACAGAACTTTAACCACACTTATTGAAAACTTTTAACCAGTCGAACCATGATAAGTTTGTGGTTCGACTTATCAAGACTGTTTTCCAAAGATGGCTCCTGCCTGTATACACGAAGTGGACTGTCTTTATCCTTTATAAAGTATCTTCTTATTAAACTGCCTGTACATGTAAAAAGTTCTCAATTGCTTTGTTTTGCATGTAGGGACCCTCATTATGTTACTCTCTGTAGTGTGGGGCTATTTTGAACCTTTTCTTTTACTTATTAAATGCCCCCATATACTAGCATTATACACTAAAAAGTTTTTAGAGATAAAACTCTTTACCTTCCATTATCATTAAAACAAATCTCAGAGAACAGTTGACTAGGTACAAATGTTTTATTTAGACCAAAGGTTCATTTTGTGCTGGAGTTCTCCTTTAACTTTTTGACTTTATATTTTAAACCATTTTGGACTCAATGCAGCTTAAAATCTATAGACATTTTTGCATGGAAATATTTAATTAAAGATTACGTAATCTACAAATTAATTTGTTTTAAAAATAGTTACTAGTCACTAGTCTTGTGTAAATATTTGACATTCTAAAAGAAGCATAAACAAGAATAACACAAACCCTTGGCAGGTGATCTTGAGTATTGTAGTTGGAATCATAATCCGAGAGAATGTCCAGGACTTCAGAGTACATATCAATCAAAGACTTCTGCACAAGATCAAAAACAGGATGATGCTTCAACAAAACCCAGTGATTTGTTCTTTGTGTTCACCAATAAAAAAAAGACTGACCTTGACTTTTCTTTGGTGAATCCCCTTGTCATCTTTCTGCAACACGACTTTCCTCAGCTCCTTATTCTCTTTTCCAGTCGCTCCAGCATCCGTTGGTACTTCATCTGTACAAACATGAGAGAAATGGCATATAAAATGATAATGAACAACTTAAAAATGAACAACTCAAAATAATTGATTAAAATCAGTGCCATTTAACAGTTAATACCTGAGTTCGAAGAAGTTCTTCCTGAAGCTGATCAACTCTTTCTTTATCAGATGACTGTAAGCACAAGAAACAATGTAGCAGACTATGATCATGTTATTTCTTTTCAGGCCAGCTGATCATCTCCCTGTAAGAGTCATTGCACAAACAATCCACATCTCATGCATTCAATTCCAGCGAGTATCCCAGCAGAGGAAAGGCAAGTTAATGCAAGAGAAGAAATTACACTTCCAAGCTTTAATCAATCATTTCTTCTTGATTGACACAAATCATCACACAGACACACACAAAAAACAATTGGTGAAAAATGCTTAAATTATAAATCAGCGCATCAAAAGTGCTTCTTGAATCATTTATTGACCCAGCACCTGCAATGTAATTGTTGAGCACACACACCACAAACTACAGGGCAAATCACTGAAAAGCAGTGTATGATTGGACACAAAGGAAAGGACACAAAAGGTAAACATCAAACATACACAAACACACACGTGTCTACATAAAAAACTAAAATGTGTTATTTTTCTGCTAAATAACATGTCTTTTGCCTATGTGCAGAGAGATTATGTAACTGTTTCTGGTGTTAGGCAGGTTAGTTTTGCTGGCAAACAGCTGAATTTAAGTGCATTGCACTCCATGTGGCAGGACGGCACACCACTCCATGCAGTGAATATAAACTGTACACGTGGGACTGTGTAAAGAAATGGGTTTTGCATGAGTGAGGCAGAATGGATCGAGTTTGAGCTTATCGCAAAAATTATGAAAATGTACAAGACTCACTTTTTACTACTAGTTTTAGATGGACTGCAAGTTTGTTTTTACTTTCATAGTGACGATTTGTTTAGAATAGGGGTCTTTTGAAAGCTACTTGAATGAAATGTTGAAACATATCACTGTATCGTTTTAAAAGCATAACGTTTTTAAAGTCACTCAGTTTGATAGTTAGAAATCAATGTCTACGGCATAAACCATGGGGTTCAAAAGTCTGGGACCACAATAAAAATCTGAGATTCAAAAAATAAAGTTGATTTAATCTAAGAAATAAATGTTTCTTCTTTTTTTAAGTTGTAGCTAAAATTATAAACAAAGAAACAGTATAGCATTCACTGCATGAGAAATATTATATACATAAAGATTCTGCTCTATTTCTAGGTCACTAATAAAATAAGCAAACTTCAGATTTAATTCCATTGAAGATCACAAAATGCTCTTTGGAACATTCTAAAATATATAAAAAAAAAATGTGTTTATTTTTTTAATGTGAAATTAAAAAAATATATTTTTTTCTATAAAATTCATTTTGCCATTCAATAGAACCATCCATAAAAATACTATTATAAGCTTTTCAGCTAAATCTAAACAATGTAAATTAAATCTAAAAAACACTTAATATTGTATTTACATTTTCAGACGACATAATTCAATAAAAGGTATTCTAATTAAAGGCAGTTTTTAATTTGAAATTTAAATAGAGTTTAAATAGAGACAGGCTATGCGACAACTAAACCCAACTAGCCTCAGTATCCCCCATATTTTGTAATGAAAACATATTTTGTAATGTAATAAAATGTATTAAATTAAAAAAAGGTTTGATCTAGTGGTCTTTGACTTTGAACCCCACTATATAAGCAATGAGATCACATTGAAATCAGCATTTTGGTGGGAAGAGCATGTAACCAAACAAACGCTTAAATTAAAATACAATAGCGGATTAAGCTAAATTCTCGCTTAGGACATATCATTTCCAACAGGCGCCTGTATGGCTGGAGCAAGTTACTTATTTGGCTTCTAACTTAAGTATATTAAAACTGTATTTCTCTCACACCAGTCATGAATACCTCCATCATTCTGCTAGCTATATTATAAATATAATCATCTTCCTATAGTCAGCTAATAAGAACTTGAGAAATCTGTATTTCTGAGTGTCAGAAATTCAATTTATTCTTTCAAAAGCACACCTTAGCTAAAATCGAATGGTGTGGGGCAGTCAAAGACTGGGATGAGAGCCACAGCATCAAAGGGGTGGTGGGGAGTGGACCTTCACCTTGCGTTTGGACTGCGAGGGGCTGGGGTTCGGGGCCGGGCTGGGACGGGGTTCAACGCGAGACGGAGCATTATGGCTGCCGCCCGCGCATCTCCTCTCCTCATGCTGCTGGATCTGCTGCTGAATGAGAATGAGCTCGCTGAGCAGCCCCTGCTGGGGACGGCACAGTGACAGAGAGGGGCAGTCAATCAACCAGCTTACCAACCAATAGGACATGGCAGAGCCTTGGGTAATGGTCCGCTTTCACTGCTCTTGATAATACAGTAGTTTTGAACTCGGTTATTAAAGACCGTAAGAAAAGACTATAAAGGTCTCTCAGCAAACGGGAGGGGAATAGCTGAACTGTGCACTTTAGAGAAAAAGAGAACATTTATTCGCACTAAGTAAGTAATGTTGCGCCACATTCAAGACCTGCACTCACAGTCAATGTTGTCAAGCTGCTATAACTGTAGTAAGGTCACATCTAAGTTTTAATAGATGAACTAGTATCATATAAAACTAGTGCTACAAGGCAAAGCAAGCATTTGAGGAATAAGCGATTGAGTAGCAGAACAGAGCAAAGCCTGAAGCTGGAGTGAGCAAATATTTACTACACATCACCACTGCTTAATATATGTATTAGGCTAATTCAATTGGATCCTTTGTATTGCACACACTCGTACTTTCATTCAAAAAAATCAGGGTAGGTTTTTGTTCAACAAGTCTGCATTCATTTGATCAATGACGTTGTGAAATATTATTACAATTCCAAATTACATGGTCCTTCAGAAATTATTGTAATATGCTGATTTGATGCTAAAGAATTATTTCTTATTATTATCAATACTGAAAACAGTTGTGCGGTTACATGTTTTGTGGAAACCATGAAGCATTTTTCTTTGATGAATAGAAGATTTAATTGAAATTAAAAACTTTTGTAACATAAATTTACTGTTACGTTTTATCTATTTAATGCATCCTTGATGAATAGAACTTATAAAGTATTCAAAATAAATTTAAATGTAACATTGTCTGTTTAACATTGTCTGCTTTTTTTTAGGATATATGCTCTTTTAGGAATGCTAATATGAAAAACTTCAGTGTTAATCTGTGATAAACTGAAAGGTACATAGTTTTCCACTGTAGACAAAGAGTGATTTATGAGTGATGAAACAAAGAAAAAGAAAAACAGAAGACTGACATTAAACATTTGCATATCAAGTAATAAATCATTTGCTCTCAGAGAAGCAAGTTTTGACAGAGAGTACAAAATGGCCATGGCAGACAAACATGGAGTTAATGAGAGGGAAGCTTTTAGACTGACAATAAGCTGTGAAAGACAGAAATGAATCATCAATCTCCAGGAATAAGGACAAACGATATGTGAACCCTTTGGATCAGCATATAAGTTATACAAATGGATCTGACCTTTAAAACACCTTGGAAAAAGAACATTTTAGAACATCTAAAATGAATTGTTGAATCTAAAAATGACAAAAAATATCTGTCAATGTTTCAGCATGTCAAACAATAAAAAGAGACATACACTGAGAGAGACAACTCAGTACCAGCTCGCCTTTTATTTGGTTTTCCACTGTGTAAAAGGTGTACCTGTTCCTGCTTTCAGGTACTTTTTTTGTATTTCTGAGTGAGCTGAGGCGATACTCAAATGTGACATAAAAACAATGCCGACTGATGATTGGTCAGAGAGAATTGTCACTATTCACCACGTCATCATTGTACGCGCCAGATGGAGTATCCAGAATAACCCGCTATTTTTAAATAGTTTGGTTAAGATAGTTACTAAACTACTATTATTATGGCAACTCAGAAGAATACGGCGTAATTAAACAAGGAGGCGCAGACTTTCCTTTGTTTGGTTGCCGAAGACAGGATCCAGCAAGAGCTTGATAAGGCAGACGAGAGAAAAGGCATCGTTATGATGACTGGATACAATATTTGTGGCGGTACTGTCTGCAATGGAAAATGAAGCGAAAAGCGAGCCGAGGCAAGTCGGATACCAAAGAGTAAAAAATATCAAGAGTAAAGAGCAGACTGCTCACAAACAACTACATCAATTAGTTGAGTAATGAGGCAGTTTACCTCTTTCCAGCTTTTTTTATGTTGTTGCCAGAAAACGCCAGCTTTTTTTTTTTTTTTTTTAACAAACATGTCATGGCCCCAGAATATTTTGTTGTATGAATTTCTGAACATGCAGTATATCAAAAGAACAGACCCTCTGCTTTTAAAGCTGCAGTCCGTAGCTTTTTTGGGTTTTAAAAATGATCCAAAATACATATTTAGAAAATACATAACCAGCCAGTGTTCAAACTATCTGCTTGCCGTAGCAAGCATGTAATAATGTTTTAATTTCAGTGGTGACTGAGTTGATTTCCATGGGAGATTCGAGCATGTCTCTGAGTCATTACATCATATCTGTACACATAAAGAAGAGTCTCGGCTAGTAGGCTGTATTGAGTCATTTCGTCACATCTGTGCACATAAAGAACATAGATTTCAAACATACTTAAGATATGCGAACAAAAAGGAAAAAAAGCCAGACTGCAGCAAAAACAATCCATTTTATGCCAATTTCATGCATTCTTTTTTTTGTAACACTTGAATGTGGGTAAGTTTCAGTTATATAAGCTAAATTATGAGCAAAAAGCTGAGAAAAATCACATTTTCATGTAGAAATCACAGTACTAGCCTAGTTCAGGAGATGCGTAACAGCGCCCTCTATTTTACAACAGTGACTACACAGAAAGCAGTAAAATATTGTCAATGGCAGGGAAGTGTTTTCTCATAAAAGTTTAGAAGAACTCAGCAAAGGCAGGAAAGAGTAAATAAAAGAGAAACTTAACTTCAGCATAAGCAAGTTGTCTTCCACAAGCTACTAAAACGGTGTCTATACTTACCAGGACTGCAACAACTGGATAGCCATCAACCAATAGTGGTTGCCCCTTATAGTTAATAGTCAAAACAATAGCAAAGCAACTGGCAACTCAGCTAAAGCTGCAAAAAAGCCCAAGCACTTTAACTGTTATAATGGCTGAATAAACTAAATGGTGAAAAGAGCCGTCATAATATTATGATCTAAACTATCATTCAGAAAAGCCATTTGAAACATCATTTATGCAATGAAAGAGAGACATTTACCTTTTTGAACTGTTTTATCACTGCTGTCAGACATGGTTGCAGACGTTGGTGGGATATCTGGTGCTCTCAGGGCTGAATCACCTGTAGTTTCTAGAATAAAATAAATACAACATACAAATTATTGTTCCCCTTCTTCACATTTAGAAAAAAAACTGTCATGTGACAACAAAATTAGCATGAGAAAGCATATATTTAAAGCAATTACATCAAGTCACCATATCCCAAAAGAGACTTTGAAAAGTAAATGGTGCAAAAATGCTTGAGAAATAGTTTATCAAGGCACACTTTAAGGGTGTAGTAATGAGAATATATACTGTATGTAGAACATATGTGCAATACGCTTAGAAAACATGAACAGAAATAAGACCATTATTTAAAAATGCAGTTCTAAGCAATCAATCCCTCTCTAAGATAGCAAGAATTCAGATTAGATACAGTCAGTGTACTTTTCAAAACTCTTGAGCTTTAAGAACTTCACACATAGATTAAATCACACAGAGTCAATTAGTAATACCAATGGAAAGAGAGAAAGTGACCAACACAGGGAAGGGCTCACAAAAGCATTAGAGAGGGGAAGGTGAAGTCAAGGGACCAAGTGGCAAGACAATTAAAATTGGAGAAATCCACATTCACAGATACTGTTAGTGTCATTAACTGCATCTCTACTGTAACTGTAAATCAATCTGAAACTTGACTGTGAGTGACCTATGTTAACTGAACGCTGTAAGCATCCAGTTAAAAGATCTCAGCTAAGAGTCTATTATAAAAGTCTTTGTGATCCAGTTTAGACTAAATAAACACTAGCCTTAAAAAGTTTGGGGTAAGTAAGTTGTTTTATGAAAGAACTTAATACATTGGTTCAGCAAAGATGCATTAAACTGAGGAAAAGTGACAGTATAGGGCCTAGTCATTTACATTGTTACAAAAAACTATGTTTGAAATAAATGTTTCTTTAAATTTTTTGTTCATGTGACACTGAAGACTAGAGTAATCACTGCAGAAAATTCAGCTTTGCATTACAGGAATACATTTAAAATATATTAAAATAGAAAACATTAGAAAAAATATAGCCAACCCCATACTTTTGAAAGACAACGCAACACTGTTCACGCAACTGCAACAGGAAGCTTACATAAAAAAGCTCTGTAAAGACAATAAAGCGATTTCTGACTAACATTATTATAATATTTAAAAGATTTTTCCTTGTTTTGCTGGTCCATCCTTCTAGAGGTGCACACCCAACCATCAACTTAAATCCATTTTACATCAGTGCAGCGGATCAGGAGGAAGTAGAAGGCACGCTAAGTGAGGCATTTACACACCTAATAACAGACGCAGACCAGAAGCTTCATTGACTTTCACTACCCAAACCTGTGAAGAACGTGGAGGGGAGGGAGAGGAGAAGGGGGAACAAGAGGAACAAATGAAATGAAAATAAAATAAAGGCTGTAGAATAAGCATGAAGCGCTCATTCCATTACACATTGGATTGGGATTCTAGCGGACAAGCAGTGTCAGCAGAACTGTACACTGGAAAACATGTTAAGCAAATAAATAACCCAGACTTGCGTGAAAAATCTTAAAATTAGGAAGAAACTGATTGTGAATATATGAAAATGATTATAAGCAATGCAGTGTCTAAGAATATACTGATCCATTTAGTTGACAAACCACATGGGCCACATGTTAAAATAAAGATTTTAACATCCAAACACATTCACAAACGGTCTGACATTCACAAAAAATGCAGTAAACTACGACGGCAAAGCTGAGCATTTCTCATGTGTCACATGATGCTTCAGAAATCATTCTAATATGCTGATTTGGTGCTCAAGAAAGATTTATCAATCTTGAAACCAGTTGAAAACAGCACAGCTATCACTTTCACTGTCACTTTTCATCAATTTATTGCATCCTTGCTTGAATATTAATTTATTTTCCTTTTTTTAGTCTACGTCATGTCTCTTAATTCAGTTTGTATCCATCATGAGGTGTGTGTGAAAGACATTGCTTACCGCTGGAGAGGAGGCTCTTCAGGAAAGTGAAGTTCTCCCCGACCTTTTCCATATCAGGTAGTAGTTTGGCTATCTCTTCTAGTTCAGGCAAAGCTTTGGCGAGGCTTGTCTTATTCAAGGAAGCAAAGAAATTACATAATTAGTAACCCAACCAAATGTTTCCAATGCACATGCACTAAAAACATAAAATTATAAAATGTAGAATCAGAATAAAATAATATATCAGTATAGGCCGATGTGTGGCCGAACTACCATTAGCACAAAGCTCAAACAGCAATGCTTTTATTTTAAAAATGTATATTAATTTTAGATGGGTTTTTTTGCAAGAACATTGGTGCATTATTAATAATAAATTGAACTTTTATTTTTCTCACATTTTTTTCATCAACAAAATAGTTTAATTCATTATTGTCCATGTGGAGGCTGTTCCATTTTTTTGTAATTGTTGTCTTATAACTTATTTGCATTGTTTAGGCACATTTTTGTTAAATACAATTTTTATTTATTGTTTGATAAATGATTTTGACTCTAGGAGTGTAAAATCTTACACTTGTTTTAACTAGGCTACTGTATGTTTGATTAATGTTGAAGTGCTTGGTACATGGCTTTTAATGGTAAGCCTTTTGTTTTCGGTAACCAGGCTCTCAAAGAAATATAAAAATATGGATTTAGATTTATCTGCCAATATACTGGTTATTGGCTTTCATATCAAAAAAGGCTCTCTGAATTACTTACCTAAATCAATATTTTCACTCAGCTCCCAAATGAAGTCTGGCACAATCCATGTGTATTGGCTCATATCAGGAAACATATCCTTCCATTCATCGTAAGTCTGTAAAAAACAGAACAGACAGTATTTATTGATTAGTAGTTGACTAACAAACATTTTGCCTGAATCACATGCTCAATCTGCTAAAACAACAATACATGATGACATTGAAAACCAAATATCTGCATCTTGTTTGAAATAAGACATCCAGTGTTCATTCCAATTGAGATTTAAATTCAGACCGCATTTGCAAGTAAAATGACTTTGATGTCAGTCATTTCAAGTGGCTCAACAGAACCAAATAGTTAAGCGTACCTTTCGCTGTATATCCACCTCCAACTGCTGACCCCAGCAAGATGTACCTCAGCTTCAGCAGTCTGGCAGCAAGTCGTGCGACCCAGAATGTGCGGTGCTGTTGATGGCCGTGTCCTCCAGACCGGGATTTGGGAGGACGCATGGGGAGCCTGGAGAGAGACGTGTAATGGCGGGCCGCTGAGCAGTGAGGTGGTCTTTGTGGATTGCTGTTAGCAGAGAAGCGGTGATGGATGGCACGAGAGAGCGGGTGCAGTTTCTGCAATGGAACTCTGAACTTTACCCCCAATCTGGAGGGAAGCAGATTCTTGCAGGCAATGCTGTGGAGAGACAGACACACTGTGATCATTCTATATTATAACAATTAGGGATGTACAATATATCGGCCACCATATCAGTATAGGCCGATATATGTTGCATTTTCAATGTCAATATATATATATATATATATATATATATATATATATACATACATACATATATATATATATATATATATATTATTATTATATATATATGTATTTTTTTTTAAATTGGCCAATATAAAGCCGACAAATAATGGACTAATTTTATTTTTAGCTGAGACATTCCGATGCGCACATATTTTTATAACAATTTTATATAATTTTTTGGTTCTCAAAATACGTTTAAATTGCTTGAAATATGATTGGAATCACTTTGAAAGGAAAATACAGTTAAGTGCAACATGTGCAGTGCGTGTCTGTCATATAGGCTACATAACATTATAATGTGTGTCTGGGACAGGGCTTTTAATGATAAGACTTTTAATTTTGTAATCAGGCTCTCAAAAGTTAATAAAAAATTGGATTTATATTTATCAACATATTATAGAATATGATCTAAAGTGCCAAATTTGACAGCTGTAAACATTTTAGGTCTTAAAAAGCAAAAAGCATAGTTTGAAACTATGGAAGATAGAGTTACAATGGGTTGAAAATTATAACCCAAAACACTAATGGTTCACGCGGTTGCTATCGTTTTAGATTAAGTGACAATATATGTGTGCCGCAATTGACGAACTTTAGGGTTTTTTTTTTTTTTTTTTGTAAATAAAACTAAGAAATAAACATTTAACGAAAGATATCAATTCATTGTAATCTAGCTAACCTAACCTAGCCTAAATGTTGACAGGTCTCCGTCAGGCACACCCAGCATGCAAGAACACTGTAAGATATAGCCTAAAGTCCCACATTTGACAGCGGGGAAACTGACCAACAAATGCCTGAAAATGTTGCCTTTTAAGTGATTAAAATACATTTTTAAGCAAGAACACAAAACTAAAACTCTTGGTGGTTCCTATTACAGATGTTCAAAGGCTAGCTTTAAAATGGAAGTTAATATGTCAAATCAGACAGCAATTAGTACTGTTATATTTCAAGTAACGTTATATATTATTATTATTATATCAACGTAGAATTTTGATATTGTCGAGGTAATTTATCTAAAAACGTGAAAAGTGAGTCAGTGTTCGGGTAGTGTCTATTTACAGTACGTTAGTGTCAGTGTCATTTAGGAAACGATACGCACGTATTATTAATCATTAAGGGCGATTATTTACAGTCCAACAGTCATTTAAAATTATAAATAAGTGTATTTACATCACACATGGGATTATGCCTTTTATTTATATACCCAATCACCTGGTTTCCAGTCTGTTTCTGCGTTAAATTATGTAGCTGCAAAAGAGCTAACGTTACTGTACTTACCAGGTAACTACACTTCCGGCTCGTAACATCCTGCTATTGGCAATTACGGAATATGTAGGGGTCTATCAGATATCTTTCCGATATAAAATTCAATTCATCTTTCCAAATGTGGCACTCAGGTTAGATGCCGTGGCTTACAAGGGCATAGCAAGTAGGCGATCACCAGTGTCAACCTGCCTATGGTGTCATCTGCTGCTGGAAAGTAGTTCCTGGTCCACAGCGCGACGTCAATGCTTTCAAAACAAAAGTCAGCAAAAATAAAAGTCACAGTCTGGGAAATGTAATGGAAAATGTTCTTATATTTGTAATCTGAAAATGACATGATGTAAAGATGTGACTTTTATGAGCGGTATAACTGGAGAAGAAATACTTTTAAAGATTTTTTTTAAGACACTAAGGTAAAACATCAACAAAAATTAAAGATTTCTTAAGTACATATTCTCAGAAAATAAAGTGTCTAAGTAGAGAGCAGTCAGATTTTTGGCTATAATAGGATTTCATCACAGTGTAAACATGACATTTGCTATGTGTTCAGTCAGTAAAATGAAGTTACTTCATTTTTATTTATTAATATCTTTGCTCATTATGAGAGGGTAATGAGACCTATAAAGTGGGACATTGTAAGATTTGTAGGCAATACCTCTGAGATTAAGTTTAGGTTCTAATTGTGATTGCAATACAAATAAATTCCACTAGAGGGCTAGTGATGCTAAATTGAACGACTAGCATGCCTTTAACCTTTAAATCTTTAACTTAAAATTTACCGAAATGACTGTAGAACTATAACAATCATCCTCACAGATAAAGTTATATTATTTATTTTCTATTATGAATGTCCCATGTTACACTGTCCCCCTGAACCAAGACTGTCTGTACTGAATGTGTATTCTTCCTCTTTTAGTGTTTTTATTTGGCACAGTCAAATTCTATTACACTGTCAGTGCATTTGTTCTGGCTTCTGGACTGTGAATAATGTAGGCTAGACAAGTTGTCTGGGCTGAATCCATGTGCTTATGACGTGTGACCTCTTGGGATGATGGCATGATATTGATAGACCGTCAATTGAGAGTGAAGTAGGCTATTTCTCTTTAGACAATATCTGAAAGAGAACTTCTCCAGAGTAGTGTGTCTTGCTTTTGTGCTACAATAGGGTAAAAAAATATGAGAGTGAAACTTTCGTTTTTGTTTTGTATATTATATAATATTTTAATATTCTTCTCCAATCTTTCGCCACGCCATAACTCCAAACTGCAGATACCAATGGGAACGTGCTACCACTGAATATAAAATATACCACAAAAAAAAATTGCAACTTTTTATCTCACAATTCTGACTTTTTTTCCGCAATTGCAGGTTTAAATCTTGCAATTCTGGCTTTTTTTTTTTTTTTTTTTTCAAAATTGCTTGATATAACTCGCAATCAGGGTTGGAGAACGGGGTAGACGGAATACATGTAATGGCGTTATGTAATCAGGATACAAAAATCCAGTAACTGAAATTCGTTACAGTTACATCAAAAAACGTGGTAATCAGATTATAGTTACTTTTTGAAAAAGGGAGGATTACTTTCAGGATTACAATGGTGTCACTGTCATTTAAAACTAAGTAAATCTGTATTTTGGCATAATAATATTAATTAATCATATTAATGACTCGCGACACGAGTCACGTGTGCCACCCGCTGGTGACTGTGTTCAGCTCTCAGACACACAATCACTGCTGCTAGAAACGATGCTGCTCACAGGTAAAAATGCTTTCATTTCTTGGAAATTCCGCTGCTATTTTGTTTTTAAAGAGGAAAATTCTAACAACATGGTTTTACAGGGCAAACAAACTGTGCCTTGTTATTAGCGTAGCGTTTTTACTGCTTTAAAATTCAGTGGTTTTGATCGCAGTTGTAAGTTTTCAAGCGATACTGGAATCTGTAGAAATTAAGAGAGTAGCTTTTTTAGTACCTATAATGTCCTTTCATAATCTCTTCATTCTCAGTCTCACTTAAGGAGATGTTTACTGCTAACGTAAGGAGAGTCCTGCCAACGGTCCAAGTTCAGTCAGGCAAATTAAGAAAGATCACGGCATTAGTTAACAGTTTATTTCCTATTTTAAAATAAACTACTATGTAGATTGTGTAGAATTTGTAAATGTTGTGTTTTATTATTTCCTTGTAGCCTGCATAATGCATAATAATCTGTAAAACCATACTGTAGCCACCAGATGTCTCTATAGCTCTTTAAATAAATATATTTCAGGGATGTGAAATTCTTAATAAGTAAAGTTTTTTTATATTTTATAATATCTGTCCTTGAAGTAATCCAAAAGTAATCAGTTACATTACTTTCACATTCTGGTACTTGGATTACGTTACTGAATACTTTTTTATAAAGTAATTTGTAACTGTATCGGAATACATTTTTAAAGTAACCCTCTCAAGCCTGCTCGCAATTGAGACATATATATACTTAATGGGGTGGTTTACTGCTTTTTTTTTTCTTTTTTCTTTGCATGATTGTGTTTAGGGGTGCAATACATCATGTATTTGTGTTTTTTCTTTCTTAGAAAGTCTTATTTTTCATAAATTTCCCCTTTATTGTAAGCCGCTTTGGATCCTTGCAGGTCTTAAAGCGATAGCAGCCTAATATTCCTGCTACTGTCTGTGTTATTAATGTCAATACAACAACAAAAGACAAAGATAAAATCACACCCTGCTCTTGTCTGAATAACATTTTTAATTTGTGGATTAATTTATATTTAATTTATACAGTGAAGACCATTAGTGTTATTTTACATTGTTATTACTTTATTGAATTTCTGTCTCTGAAAACTAGGCTACTGTTAGACTGAAAAACATTTATTTCATTTGTATCTTTGTTCCATTTGTTTGTGCTACTGTTTGTAATTAGATTTTTTGTTCTTATTTTATTACTGACTGTTTACTTGTCTTTAATATTTAAAGAAACGGTTTCAGCAGTTTAAAAGGCTGCTATACTGTATCTAGGTTTTTTGGTTGACACATGATGTAAAATGTCAATTGAATGCACACTGACATTACAAGTTTAGATCAATCATAGCTCTTAGCCATGATCAATTTGCATTTGTGCTAGTAACGCAGTTATGAGACAGGAACAAAACTGCTGTCTCCCTGTATTGCCATATGTATCTGGGTATTTTCACTCACTCATTAAGTCAATAAATTTATGTTAAGGCCATTCAAAACTCAGAATATGATTAACACACTGATGTTGATTCTATAGATGCCTTAAGGACAGTGGTTATCCTCAAAAGATACTCTCACTTTCTCCTTAGTGTTGTATACTGAGATCATGAGATCTTCTAGAGGCCTAATAAACACTTTCTGGTCAAGTAGGCTACACACTGCAGCTAAATGTGATTAAAGGGTTAGTTCACCCAAAAATGAAAATTCTGTCAGTACTCACTCACCCTCATTTTGTTCCAAACCTCTAAGTGTTTATTTGTTCTGCTGAACACAAAAGAAGATATTTGGAAGAAAGTTTTAATCAAACAGATCTCAGTCCCCATTGACTACCATAGTATGTATTTTTTCCTACTATGGTAGTAATACTATGGTACTACAGTGTTCAAAATATTTTTAGTTAACTGCCACATTTGAAGGCTGTCAGTCATCAAGTGTGTGTATGGTGTGTGTATGTGACCTCCTCTTTAGATAAATATATATACAAATATAGCGGATATTCTTATATTCTGTGAGAGTATAGAACTAGGACTATTTTAACATAAGAAAACACCTAAAAATAGAACCACAAACAGAGCAACCATTTTTATGGTCAAAAAAATCAGTTGTCGCTAGCACAGAAGTTTGCACTGAATCTGGGAGGGAAACTGAATAATTCTCTTATGTACGTATACATTTTAAGTGCACGTAGTTGAAGAAACACATATGCACATTGTGCAAATCTGTTTCTGTAATGACTATAATGCAGGCAATTTTTTCTTTGCCAAACACAAGGAATAAAATAAATAAATAGGCATATAGTGACCCAGATTTCACATAACAATTAAGGGACAGAGGATCAAACATGTCCACAGGTGCTGTGTTTTCAGTGTCTCTGGCCACTCATACTGTACGCTCTCCTGCCCCAGACTCCAGCGGTGGGAACAACTGGAGCAGGACGAGCAGGCGAAGCTTGGGGGTGGTTGTGTGCCCCAGATCGCTTCTTCCTGAAAGGGAGGGGTTTTTATCATATTCTAAAATGGGGTCAGCTGAGAAATACACGTGTTACTGAATGCACAGATGCAACATTTGGAATGTGAGAATAATTTGCCTATAAATGTTGTACTTTTTTGCAAATATCTTTTTGACATAATCTGTCAAAATGATTCATAACATATTTAGGATTCGTTTTGGGATGGATGGACGAATGGATGGATAGAATTCATAACAATGTACATTATGAAAATCTATTTAATACATGTACATAAAGGCTTCAAGTGAAGGGTTATCCTCTTACACTCCAAAAAATGCTGGGTTGTTTCAACCCAAATTTCGGGTCAAATATGGACAAACTCAAATGCTGGGTTAAAAATGTGGTCCCACTTTATATTAAGTGGCTTCAAGTACTATATATTTACATATAAGTTACTACTTTGATACATTGGACTTATGTGTACATACATGTTTTTACATTGTACTTATATTTTGAAAATACCTGCATGTAATTACAACTGTAATTAATTGATGTAATTACACAGTTGACCCTTCCCTTACACCTTAACCCACCCTGATACCTACCCATACCACCACACCTGTCCCTAACCTTACCCAGATCACACCTCAATAGCAGCAAAAGTGTTTTACAATAAAACCTGAACACAATACGTACATTGTACTTATTTTCCTGTAAGTAGGCTACATAGTACTTAAAGCCACACTGTAAAAAAAATATTTCAAGATTTGTTATCACAACATTTTTTCTTTTGTCAAATCAACTTCAATAATTTATTTAGTTGAGATAACTTATTATTTTGAGTTTCTGGTGATTAAATCAACACTGTAAAAAAAATTGTTGGTTTAACTTAAAAAGTAAGTAACGTGGTTGCCTTAATTTTAAGTTGATTGAAGTGGAAAAAGTGAGTTAATACAATGAAGGAGATTAATTTAATCATTCGTAAACACAAAATAATAAGCTATATCAACTAAATAAATTATTTAAGTTGATTTGACAAAAGGAAAAATGTTTGTGATAACAAATCTTGAAAATATATTTTTTAACAGTGAATCTCCTTCATTGTATTAACTCACTTTTTCAGTTCAATCAACTTAAAATTTTAAGGCAGCCAGGTTACTTACTTTTTTAAGTTAAACCAACAATATTTTTTACAGCAGTGGGACCAAAAATTTAATTACAAAAATGTACAGCTGAAAGTGAAATTTCAATTTACATTTTTAACTCAACATTTGGGTTTGTCCATCTTTGACCCAAATTTGGGTTAAAACAACCCAGCATTGTTTAGAGTGTATGGTTTGTTGATTAAACTGCTGCAATACAACTCACATGTGGTTATACTACAAAGCATTTGTGATTATCAGAACAAAGTCTAGCCATCACGCTTGATCATGCCATTCCGCACTGATTGGTAATCTTGCTTTACTCATTGTCAGACAGTATAGGTATAAAAACACGATCACACCAACTCTCATAACACATGCTGGTTCTCGCCTGCTGCAGTCCATAATTATTGACAGGTTTGATGTGCTCATTGAGTGGAAAGTATGGGAGAATTGGAGTTGCACAGAGTGTGTGTGACTAACACCCACCCTCAGGCCCATTGCTTGGTAATGGAAAGATTAAAAGCAGAGCACCAACCCAAAAAACACCATCCCCTCTCTCTCTCTTTCTCTGTTTCTGTCTATCTCGCTCTCTCCCTTGCTTTACCTCTCTCCCGCCCTTATAGGCTATAGCCCCCTCCCTCTCTCATGTTAAATAGATTACAGAGGATTCGCTTACTTAAAGTCTTCGACAAAAAGCTGTGCATGCATGTTTTGGGGGCTTTGAGCAATTACACCCACACACTAACTGGAGGAATTTGATTTCACCCAAACACAAAATCAAGCCCAGCCTATCGTCTACTGTCTGGAGTCTGGACCGCACATTGCCTTCAACGAAAGAGTTCCTGAGAAGCTCCAGGACAACATCAGCAGCAGCAGCAGGAAAAGCAGCCACGTCTGACCCAGCTGGACCATCTTATCACGTCGGCTGGACCCTGCTCCGTTTTTTCTTTCCAGGAGACAGGAGCCTCACAGAGAGCTCCACACATCAGCTCTCACGCTGTCTCTTCGACTGCTTCCCGCCATTCTTATGGACAATGATGAGGACGATGATGGGAACTTCACCAAGTGGATGAGCAGTTACTGGGGGCACGGGGAGGAGCACGACAAAGAAAGAAAGAGGAGCTTCAAGAGGCCCTCACGCAACAAAACTGACCGCCGTGCTTCTTTGCCCTGCATGGTAAGGTAGTTGATCATACATGTGGAATGATGTTAGGGGAATGGGATTAGTCATAAATGCAACAGATGAATGTAGCCTATGTTAATCAAATCCTACATTGGATAAATGGATAGATTCAACCTTTAATTCTGATTTTAAATGTTCAAAGTCATTGTAAAATGAACCAACTGTTAGGATTATGAACTATATCTCTTGGTGGGAATAATGTTGAATATTATTGAATGTTATTTAATTTAACTTATTTTTATATAACTTATTTTGCAATGAGGTACTTTCTGTGAACATGCAAGATCTCACGATTCATTAGCCACTGAAAACATTCTCAGCTCATTATATTTTGTTTCTTTTTTGCAATGGGCTTCTTTGGGGTTTTACTTAACTTCCAAATTTTTAGATAACTTTTTATTTTTTATTTTGTCAATTCAAATTTTTGGGACAAATCAATTGGACAAACACAGTAACTACAGTCAACACAGAATAACAAAACTAATTGGACATGTTATCTACATATATATACAATATCTATATCGTTATCATATATATATATACAATACATGTTTTATGATAATAACAAAGTGCAGTATATGGTAAAAATGTGTTGTGCTACAAACCAGTGTGTTTGTAATTACGACAATACATTAGCATAATATGATAAAGGAACTGGAAATGAATTTGCCCGAAGCCAGACACGTTCAGTTTGGTAAGGTGTATAATATAATTTAATTTAATTTAATAAATTAACTATACATATTTTATAAATATAAATGTATAGTATAACAATAATACAAATGTAATATTATTTATAATAATTAACTGTATTTTTTTAATAATTTAAATAATTTGTTATAATTGTAAAAAAATATATTTTTTAGAATTATTATAGCTGTCTGTCTGCTCACTGGTGTTGTTGGTGCCATTTTTCAAATGAGTCAGTTAGTGATTTTACCATTAATAAAAAAGAGCAACCCTAATCATGGTAAAATCACTGTAATGCAGCCTTGCCTTAAATTTTAATGCTTCTGGGAGCAAGTGAATCCATTGACAAAGTCCAGTCTAGATGTCCAAATGGGGACTATTTTTGTGTGTTTATGGCTTATGGCTATCCTGACGATTCCTGTCAGAATGTGAGTTTGTCACTGCTCCATTGGGCTGTGATTATGGGGTGTGTTTCAACTGAACCATGAAAGACATTTAGGCATTTTCTATAAAAGACGCAATGACTGAATCTACACATCCAAATTATCCAGTGGCAGCAATGACTCTTTGTTGTAAACTAAATCCCAAGCCCTATTTGGAGAAGAGGATGATTTCGTCAGCGGTTGCTCATATGTCCATCATCATATAAAGCCCGGCCTGCAATTTGATTGGTCCAAACAGATTTGGTTTGGGCAAAGCCTACTTGCTTCACAACGGATTAAGTCTAGACCATAGACTGTAAATAAAGATGGACGACGCCCCTTCGCTCTCTTCCATTGGTCAGAACTAAAGTCTGCGCAGTAGCGATTTCGGGACCAGACATGCGCAGTAGTGAGCAGGGAAGATACGAGCGAGCACTCTCGCAGTGAAAGATATTGCTGTCAAGAAAATAAGTGATTAACTAAGTGATTGTTGAGCATTAATGATGAACACCTGATGCTAACATCACTGAAGGAAAGAACAAGAACTACAACTGACTTCCAACCACAACATTAGATGAAATCAACTGAAGATTAAATATGTTTAAATCTCTCAAGATCTCAGCAAAGGAGGATTGAACAACTCCACAAACAGCATTACCAGCTTTACTTATTACTGAACCAGTTTGACTTTTATCATGCTTCTACAGAAGTTGTTATTGTGAATGAACAGAGGTTTAGATGAAGATGATTTATTGAGGTTCATTTAAAGACACTATGATAGTGGTCAGTGTTTGCTTTAGTTGGGCTCTTGACCCTTGACTTTTTAACACCAGTTTTTCCTCTGGCGGCTGTAACCGAGTGTTTATATAACACATTTGTTATGGCACAAAAGCCAAATTAAAATTTTGTTTTGATGATGATTTATGGAATGATGAATCAACATTTGGTTTATTGATTCTCTGATATTTTCTAGACAATAATCTCTGATTAAACAGGGGACATATAACTTGTATTATTCATTATAATAGAACTGTGTTTCTGCTCCAAGGCCCATTTTGACCCAACAATCTGCTAGATTGTTGTTTCAATTAGATTTTAAAAACCTCTATGGTATCATGCTGACTAATACAGACATCAATAATCAGTATATGAATCTCAACAATGGTGACCACTAAGAACAATTCGTGCTGGGAGCCATAAGGTTTGTATTATGGTAGTAACTAGCATGCACTGCAGTATGACTCATTTTTTAATGGTCACCATTATTGAGATTCATATGCTGATTTTTGATATATGTGGTAGTTTTGGTAATGAATTACATTTTCTGTAAAATCCTACATACTATCTAATAGTCATAACATTAGTAGTTGTATGTTACAAGTTGTGACATGATTATATTTGTAGTTGTATTTTCGAATATTTCTTGTGTTTTTCTTTCCTTCAGTTATTCTGCTTGTTAACAGCAGGTGTTCATCACTAATGATACACTACATCACTTAATTGATGATTAATTAACTTAACTATACAATAATTATTCAATATTCTGGGATCTAGAAATGTTCTAGCTCATTCAGTTTGAGTTATGTTTCAGTCATTCAAGCCATTTCAAGTTTCAGTATTATTTGAGTGCAGTGAACTCAAATTAATTGAGTAAATATTACTGGTAGGGTTTACAACCTAGCAGGATTGAAGTACTTATAACTATTGTTTTTTTATTATTTATTTTTCTTAAATTAACGTTAGTTAAACTTGTTGGGTTTTACAGTGAGGGCTTGTGCGGCACGCTTGGTTCAGACCAAACTTCCCATCTTCAAATGTTGTGGACGGGATAAATTCGACTGGCAGTTTATGGCAGGATTTTCACTGTGTTTTAATATGCAGTCAATCTTTAAAACAAAGCTGGGCAAAATATTGCATGGGTTTTGGAAGAGAACTTCTGTGAAAACAGGAAAGTGTGCTCTAATTAGAGAAAGTGACCGAGCAGAAATGTGTTCTCTTCCCCCACAAATCGGTGGATCAACATGCTCTTTCTCAGGCCTCGCAGCCTGTTTAAGTAAACAATGTAGGCTGGCCTACTGTACAGCAAGACTGTTTATTCCAAAAGGTCGGGAGAGAAGAATGAAAAAAATGTGTGATGGCTGCCTGGATTACTGCTAATTTAAAATAAAAACAGATGATGATCTGCAATGACAACATATTCACATGTATTTTGTTGGTGAGTCATATAGATTTAAACCAGAACTTATTATTTAAGTGGAATATGCTTTACTTTTTCCTGCATGTAGTTAGATTTAAATATCTTAATTTGTGTAAACAGTAAAATAAATGACACGTAAACAAAAGAAATTTGAGGCTGACTTGTTACTTGACATGGCACTTTGAGCTTAGCATGGTTTGTCATTTCATAAATGTTATTTATTCCCGCTAACTTTTATTTAAAAAAAAATAATAATAATAATGAAAATAAGAGTGGACATCATCATTCACATGTGGATTTACATCTAAAAGTTGTTGAATTTAAATGCAATTACTGACAACATTGTACATTACTTTAACTCAAAATAAGTTGATCAATTTTTTAAGAAGTTATACTAGATTCGGCTAATTATTAAGTACTGTAATTTTAATGTATTTAAAGTTGAAATGATCTTAACATACAAGGTGATTGTAAAAAAAATTAAAGGCAGCTGGTGTGCTTGCAATATTTATGTATTACATTGTCTTATAACTGATTACATTGATTACATATACATTAAAATATACTGACTGGAGAGCAGCTTTTTCTTTCAAATAAAATTAACATTAAAATATCGTGAGCTTAGAATTATAAGGTTCTATTTCCGTTTCAGGGTAGTTCTGAGATATTGAGCATCAAAGTTTTTACATCCCACCTGGCAAAACTGTTATGTAGTATAATCTTCTATTATAGCTTTATCTATTAATCTTTTTTTACAAAAATAACACCACACAGGCATTAAATAAACACCTAATGGATCAGATTATGTCAAAAACTCAATTTCGACCAAAAGTGGAGATAGAACCTTATAATTCTAAGCTCACGATATGTAAAAATCTCACAGATAAGTTTAATGATTTGTGGTACATATGCATTCAGAAAAAACTCTGGGTCAATAAACAGTTTTTATTATTGACTTAAGGCTATAGTGTCATATTAAATAGGTTTATACGTTTTCTTCGAATGTGTCAGTTCTCTGTTCACTTGTTTAAAAATGTGTATTAATCTGCAGCCATTTTTGAACTATTATGTCAGGAAATTAGTTTTGGCTATGCTTATGCTCAGTATGTGTTGGAAAATAATATAGCTATTTGTAAACAGTGTACATGTCCTAAGAGAGAGTAGTGAATGGCAGTAACTCCAAGATTAATAGGTAAAGCTGATTAGCTTGATTTCAAGTAAAATGATGTCATTATGAGCTGCATGTTCAAAAATAATGAATCTATATTTGACCTCTGCAATGCTGGTTTATACTGAGCCTTACAAAACTAATGTCATCCTTTCCTATAGGAAATTATAACTGATGGTGCTTCATATTAAATATGCACCACTTCAAAATGTGCAAACAAACAATAATCATTAATGAAATCATTCCTAAATTAGCTTTTAAAGATTCTGGTCATTTTAATATGTAGCTTATCACTTCCTATGCCATTCATAATGTTTTTCTCCTTCTCTGTCTATCTTTGTATTGAAAAGTCCCAGCTAAAAGCCATGCAGGTGAACCATCTTCATGCTGACAACATGGCCCCTGCCCCTGTCCACCTAAAGAGCCGTGAGGAGAAGGAGGTGCGCTCTCACCCTCGTGTCCGCCGTGTGTCTTCAGATGAAAACAGCCACACCAAAGTAGGGGGACCAGAATGTCACATCACCACCATTCCAGAACTCTCCGAGTGCTTAGAGAAGAGGCTGCATGTCCACAACCAGAAGCTGATATCAATGGTGGGTAAGAGGCCAGATCATATGTCACATACAATAGACCAAAAAGGTTTTGAAGCTGTCATACATAAACATTTGAAAACAGCTTCCCCCACCCCCCCCCACCCCCCACCCCACTTTGCTGGTTCAAAGTTGGTTGCGAACCTGTTTGTTTTTCCACTGACTAGATCGCCCAGGAATGACGTCGTTACGTCACTGTGTACGTCGCCATACGTCTTAGCTAGAAACGCTTGCAAGTACAACATTATCTAACTCGTGTACCAAAAAGGGTTTAAAAACAATTGAAATATGTAAGTCTTTAAATCTTTTCGTTTAATATTTTCTGATAAGTTTCCTTTTTTTTGTCTTCAATAAAAAAATTACAAAAATGGAAACACTTGCGTTAACTTCAAGCATAACAATTACAAACTCTCTGGAAGCTGACCGGCAGGGAAAACACACATTAACGCAACGGAGACTGGAAAAAGACTGAAAGTAAGGCTGCATCTTAAATAGCAAACAGAAACGATAAAATTAATCTCGTAAATCTCTCCAGGGGCAGTTTAGGGTTAACAGGCAGCCACAATGCCGGCGCTGGCAGTTCAGGGCCGATGTAGCCCGAATGGACCACTATGGCCCCCCTTTAAATTTTCCTGGGGAGAGTTATGGGACTCAGGGACTGAAGCCATCTCTGGGATGAGCTCGGGGACTTAAGGCCTCTCTGGGTCCTGGATAGGGACTGGAGACTCTGGCATGGCTGCTATCTTGGCAGAGGGCTTGGCAGAAGGCAGAAACAAAGAACACGCATCCCAGAGGGCCATCTTGGGACGAGAAGGAAAGTCCTCCAGGAAAGTCCTCTGGAGGGTCAACTGGAAGTAGTTGGCCCCAATCCAATATAGTGTTCTAAAGGTCTCGTCACTATAGAGGGATGGCAAGAACTCCATGGAGAAATCTACAAAGTTGAGACCCTTTCGGGCCAAATCACCGAGCTAATAGCGGCATGGCCAAGATGCAGAAAGCTCTAGATGTAATACTGCAGTGTGTGTTATGTACCAAACCTGCAGTTCATCAGGTAATCAGCGCCTGTCCCCACCCGTATTTAAACGTGCAAATGAATGGGCCTCCTCCTCTCACTGCTGATGCTGTATTTGAAATGATCCTGATGCCAATAATTGTAATGTAGTGAGGAGTTTAACAATTGCTGGAATGGAATGTGAACGCTAAATTGGAAATAAGTAATTCCAGTAACTGTAATATTGCGTAATCTGTAACGCTTAATGATTTTGTTTTCACTCAAATTAAAAAGTGGGATTCTTGTGGCAAAAAATCTTTTCAGCTCGTCTCCTTAGCCTATGTCTTCGTCTTGCTTGGATTTCTGCTGCCATTCCACCAGGAGTCATATGCCAGCAAACACGCAAAATTATGCCAGGAAACAAATGAACAAAAATACAAACAGAAGGTCCACACACAAAGTGAAACGTGACATTAAGGCAGATATATAATTTTTTCAGAAACACCCTTTATTATACAGCTTGAAACTCTTTTCACATCCCAATAGCAATCAATAAAAGTGGTCTAAATATTTAAAAAAAAAAATAATAAATAGGCTACATACATCTTCTGTGCAAGGATGAAAAAAAAATCTCTGTCAATCTGCCTGTCAATCTTAGCAATCAGAAGATTAAATTCGTCTCAATCATCTCATGCCACGTCATCAAACTCTGTCAAAAGACGTTTCAATTTGAAGGATTATTGGAAGGCAAGCTTCATTTCGATTCAATCACCCACAATTCTTTGCACACATTCCAATTCACAAAAATAACTAATGGGAAATAAGTCAGCACTGAGCAAAAACAATGTTTTTTGCAGATATCTGTGATTCATGTTCTCTTTGTTTTGTTGTAAATTAATTAAATTAAGCCACTGGGAGACTGTATTGCATAGAAGGCCAGATGATATACACATTGTAAAAAAAATATTGCTGTGGTTATTTATCAAAACATGACACAACAATATGTTGTTTCAACTTTAAAAAAGTATGTGTTTGATTTAAGATATTAAATTTAGTGAAGTTGTATATATTAGTTATCTCAACATAAGTTGTGTTGATAATAATTGCAGCAACATTTTTACAGTGTTCATTTATTTATTAAAGTAAGTTATCCCTATAACACCCAGTTCCCTGGCTTATACTGTATAGCCTAACTGTAGTCAGTAAGATTTATTTTATTTATTTGTAATTTTTTTTATTGCATTTAATTTATCAAAAGTGACAGACACAACACTGTAAAAAATATTGTTGGTTTAGTTTAAAAAGTAAGTAATCTGGTTGCCTTAATTTTAAGTTCATTGAAATGGAAAAAGTGAGTTAATACAATAAAGGAGAATAATTTGAATCATCATAAACTCAAAATTATATGTTATCTGAACTAAATTATTTAAGTTGATTTGACAAAAGAAAAAATGTTGTGATTACTAATCATTTTTTCAACTGATTTTTTACAGTGATATATCTCAAATAAAGTCCTGTTCTCTTGAACTTTCTATTCAAGAAAGTATCACTGTTTCCACAAACATATTAACTGTAAAATAACTGTTTTAACTGTTTAAAATATGTTACAATCAGCATGTTTTAAAGATATCTGAAGGATCGTGTGACATGGCTATTCAGAATTCAGCATTACCAGAAATAAATAACATTTTAAAAATATTTTCAGATACAAAATATAGTTATTTTAAAATAGTAATTTTTTAACTATGGGGAGAACAGGAGACTTCTTTTTATAATAATAAAAAAAAATCTTACCAACCTCAAATTTTTTAACAGTATGATGTTAGTGTGTACTGCAACAAAGTACAGTTATGTATTAGACAAAGTGCATCAATGCCCGATAATAATTATATTTTAAGATGATTTGGGCTGCTTTATTTGTAGGGTAATGCAGATAGCATATGTCTTGTTTGCCATGAAGAACTCCGGAAAGGAAGGGGTGCCATCAAAGAGCTTCACTGCAGCCATCATTTTCATAAAGAGGTAAACGCATGCATCAATTCTTTCCTCTGTTGCATGCTATCAGCGTCAAATCCATCCTATCAACACTTGTGCAGTACACATAACGCTTGATCATTATCTCGCATGTGTTCCCTCCTCCTCAACATACAAGTGGAATTCAAAATTCTTCCTTGCATGCATGTTTATCTTGTTACTTGCTGCACTTGTATCAGATGTGACACTGTATATTCTGTCTCTGGTTATAGATTGGGCAGACAAAATGGCCAGAGCAGCGTCCACGCCCACGTAGTGTGAGTTCTGGACCTACATGTGAACTAGGGAAGGTGACACCGTTCTGCCCTGGACAAGAGGAATATCGCTTGCCCTGCCGTAAACTGTCTTTACGCAGACAGCGTTGATTGTTTCCAGTAAAATATACCATGGTACCAAAAGTAGTTCAACTAAACAGTAATCACTCAGTGTATTATCAAAAACCATGTTCATTTGAAATTGTCATTTTTTTGTTTGTGTTTATCTCCACAGGCTACTTTTGCTTAAAAATTAACCTTGTGATATCTTGTTTGGAGGACAAAACAAAAAATTAGATGCCTTTTTTCAAATTCCAAGTCATTTACATTTTATAAATATTACAATTGAAAACGTCTTAAAGACTTTTTGTCATTGTTTTTTTTTAGTGAACACAATATGGTTATGCGTGTTAATGAACTCTCGATCAACTTGTTAACAGTGGATATAGCTATTTTGGATTAGAAAACCAGCTGTGAATATAAATTATAAGGGTTATTTTGGTGCTAGGATGGATTATGGATGCTGAAACTGGTATCCTGGATTTGCAGGTCAAATGTCAGGAGTTACTGTTGTGAAGATACAGTAGACTGTTAAATGCACGTGCTGGAAATAAGCTGGTGGCTAATCTCACCACTGTAATGGAAATCAATGTTGGGCCACATTTTTGCCCCTCAAAGGTCAACAGATCTGTTTTTCATGCATGCATTGTCATGCAGGTTCCATCATGCCTCCATTATGGCTCTTGTAAACTGCTCAGTCATAGACAATTGGGTAAAGATAGACATTTTTTCAAGTCTTTTCTTTGGTGGAGAATAAACATAACATTTCATTTAACATTGTTTTCTTTAGCATTTATGTCACAAACTAGTCTTTGTTTAAGTAATGTACTGTTTATATGTCAAAAAAATCAACAACAAAAATATTCTATGCATTTAATTAAAAATAAAGGTTTCAATGAAGTTTATTTCATTTCATGCCATGGAAGAACCCCTCTTGCAGTTCTTTAAAAACAAAATGTGTTCAGTATTCTAGCATGTTTAGATGCGTGTTCCAATAGTTTTCCATTTTTACATACAGCCACGCCTAGACAATGAATAATGCTCCATAATATTGCTTTCCTTGCAGTCCAAGAAATGGCTTTGGCAGATACAGTCATGTCCCACCTGTCAAGTTCATGTGACCATGTTTGAGCCCCTCCACTGGTCCTCTGCTCCTGTCCAGTTTCCCTATAAATGTCCATATTTCTTCACTTTCCATGTCTGTCTGCTTCCTGTGACCCCAGAGCACTGATTTAGTGTGTTTATATGTAAATAACAACAAACCAAGACCATCATTTTTGGGTGGAGGCATGGGTTAAAGATTTTAAGTACAGGCAAGTGTGTAGAAATCCTGCATGGAGATTATATGGTCTGTTACTTGCATACACTAAGTTATATGAGTATAATGGATGTGCATCTTTATATGACTCTCAAGAGCCTCAGCTCTATGCATTTCTTTCTGTCTGTCTTGCTTATTTTCCAAGTGTCATGAGGACATTTTTGGCGATTGAAAACGGCATGCTAAATGTATGACCTTTTTGTTTTCACTTATTCCATCTTCTCAACTTTTGTGTATTGCACAAAATGCAATCTGCATACCCTAACATGCCACATTCAAAGGCAGGGAGTTTTAGACTCTGTCCAATGTATTGTGATGTTTCTGATGATCTATAAGCACCAAAGATGTAGAATAGGCTATATTGTTTGTATAACTATAACAGATTTTAAAATTTTACACAAATAGAAATACCAAGCCTACATTGTTGCAACGTTTTTATTTTGACATTATTGTTTTGTAGGTGTCATTACTTTGTTTTTACAAAATGATTGCATTTATAGATTTTGTAGGATGTCATAGTTGGATTCAATTTCTATGTAAGTGAGTGCACGTTATAAACTGTGAAATAAATAATGAATATATACTGTTAGATAGATGAAATTATGTTCTTCTCTCCTCGTTGTCAGGAGGGACCGTGCCTTTGTGCACGTAGGCTACATGTCCCGCCCTACTGTACAATTATATAAAAAAAGTTCCTATAAAACAGTATCTCAGCAAAATATTATTCAACTTTTGTAGCAAAAAGTTGCCTAGTTTACCGAGAATTGTGGTCTGTCTATTCACAATAATTGATTTGTCAAGGTTTTCAAAATATGTAAAAACATAGCAAAAAAAATACACTATTAAATTTTTTTAATAATTAGCCTGCTTTTAGTTTCTTTTTAGTTTATTAAACCGCTGGACTCACATTTCCTTGTATTGTAGCCTAGTGGAGTCTAGACTTCTTCGGTAAGAGAAAAAATGCACACGTGGAAAAGAGACCAACTGTTGATTGACATGTGAACTAACCAATCAAATTCGAAAACAATGACGTTTAGTGGCTTGACGAACGAATCGTTGATGGAATGGGAGGTTCCCTTAGTAAGACTCTCTGAAAAAATCAACCCTACAAATCTGGTTGCGAAACAGCTGGAAAAGTGGAAAAGAAGTTGATACGTGAATTCCTGACGGAAAAAAATGATGATGGTCAAGAGGTAGTAAAACTAACCGTGTGAGGGTGTCTGAACATTTTTATTGAACTGTTGCAGCATCAAATGCAGACACTCGATAAAAACATCGACTGTGAGGTTCCTTCTTATTTTTTTCCAAGACTATCCTAATTATTTGCTCAATCGATAAGGTAAGAACTCTTAAATTATATTTCAGTGCCTAAATGAAGTTATTACTTCCACTTTTGATTCTTAAAAAAATAACGGACCCACAAGGCTTTTTCTCTTAAGTCTAATTAAAGTGGCATCGCAGAGACTTTTATCCAATAACATTGAAACGTTTAGCTGCTAAGTTGTTAAAGCCATTACGGTGTAGGCTGAATCGTTTTTCAGGTAAGATTTTAAACTATTTTAAACAGCCTAACGCTATTTGTTTTTGTCATCCTTTCGTGAAACCTGCTGGAGAAGCTATTATGCCATATTTGCGTGTGTAGCCTAAAAGTGCGCTGCGGTTACTTTTTGTATTATTATTAGGTTCAGACAAAATTGACTTTGTTTTTATATACAATTCATATAATGTCATCCTTATGTAGTCATAAATGCATGAAAGCATCGGGCCTCTTCACTGGAGAGACTCTCAAAGCTTTAGTTTGTCTCTATGGTAACAGAGCATCCTGAAAAACAGTGTGTTTAGATCAAAGCTGCAGAGATGCTACCCATTGCATTTATTTTCATTGTCATATAGCGCACAAAAAAATAAAAATAAAAAGTATTGCATATGCATAAAGTCTAATATGATTTTATCTCAAACTCATTATCATCACTGTGATTTGTTTCCCCCATTTTGAGCTTGCTGTGTCTGCCTTATTGAAGCTGTTACACAGCGTCCTTTTCACGTGTTTGAATTTAGATTTCTTTCTGGAAGCAATTGTAAGGAGCAATTTTGGAGCGAATCTGAAAGCAATTTTATATCCGATAAAAGGTCTTGGTCTCATGGACACACTCTGATTAGACACTCACACATCTGATTATGGCAGTGATGACCACCTTCCTTTTGATTGTCATTGGACCTGAATGACATTGAGGCCGAGTACTGATCCACCTGTTGATTTAATATTACCCAGAAATCATCCTCTACCAGAGAAAAAGAGGGAAAATGCTATTCCTATAATTTCTTTATGTAGGTATGTGGACAAAAAATTAAAACTCAACAAATAGACAAATGGATAGCATATGTGGAAAGACCTGGGTACCCCCTTTACAAAATAAAAAGAAAAAGTAAATATGTCAAGTATGAAGAAAGTTACAACATTTTATAGTTCAGTAATCAGCACCTATTTTTGTCTCATTTCTAAGGTGAAAACAATAGAATTTAGTGTGACCGAAAACAAGTTGTTTTTTCACAAAAATGCTCATAACTTTCTCAATATTCAAGATATCTTAATGAAATTTTCTGTGGAGATGGGTTTCATATAGTTATTTGGATCTAATGTGGGTTTCATATAGTTATTTGGATGTTTACTTGATTTTAACACACATAAAGACTGATTTGGCCTATCTTTTATAGTATTTTTCTGATGAGCAGTTGTTGAGAATACAAATAATTGAATGGAAAACAACGATCCAAGGAAAATTATATATCCTTAATTTAAAAGATGGATTTTGGTTGATTCATGCTATTTCCAGTTGTGTAAGAATATAGAGTTAACAATACTAACGCTTGTGGAGGAAAGAAAGTGAAGGAAACCACACAAAAGTTGAGTGTAGCCTACACGACGCGCTGCATTTTGACAGCTTTTCTACAGGTAACGTTCAGTGTCGGTAGTCATAAAAAAAGTGGGGGGAGTTTGTACAGCACACCACAAACATATGTTCTTCATGTCTACCTTCCTCTGGAAAGTGTCTAAAGTGGGTAAAAATAATTTTGTGACAGTTGAATTCTTCCGTATTGTTTGAAATCGCCTTTCAGGAGGAAAATGCAGCCTGACTAGAAAAAAATTAAAACAAATGTGCAGTCGAAAACCCTAATGATGTCATTGGCTAAAAAATAATCAAGGATTCCCACAGCGAGTCAATGAAAACAGCGCATTTTAGGAGACCCGCTCAGAGTGATCCGGGAAAATCCGGCACAGAGATTTGGAACACAATGGCGGCCGCTATTTATTGAAATGTCCACATACCTACTTTATGTACTGCTTTGATTACGTACACTGATAATAAGAATAAAAATAGTTGGCATTATTGATCTTTAAAGTTAAATTAGCCTTTTATGCATTTAGCCTTCATGTGGATGGTGAATGTTTGAGACAGGAATATTTTTTGTAGTTTTATACTTCCAAGCTGAATGGTGTTTCTGATTTGCCTTGGTTTGGGCTTAAAAAAATCTATCTTCACATTGCTGTTTAATATAACTCATTGCTAAATATCTAGTGTGTTTAATTGATTGTTCAGCAAGGCAGTACATATGCTATATACACTTAAAGATTCATTAGTTAACTAGTTAACACGAAGAATGAGCAACAGCATTTATTAATCTAAAATAATGTTAATTTTAACATTTACTAATGCATTATTAAAGTTAAAAAGTTGTGTTTGTTAACAGTAGTTAATGCACTGTGAACAAACCTCACTAAACAATGAACAGCTGTATTTTTAACTGAACATTAAACAAATGTTTTGTTCAATGTTAGTTCAGGTCAGGTAATACATTAACTAATGAAACCCTATTGTAAAGTGATACCACAAAATCAGTGCCAGAAATGATGTGAGAGCTGGCATTGATATGTGAGTCCTGAGGATAAAAGAGTCTGCTAGGACTCTGTTATTTTGTCTTCTTGCAAAGTTGCCTAGTTTACCAAGAATTGTGGTTTGTCTGTCTATTCACAATAATTGATTTGTCAAGGTTTTCAAAATATGTAAAAACCGTAAACACATATAAAAGACACACACAGACCCAGACACACAATCTACTAAAGAAATCCAGTAAACATTGTCTTTTTCTTTAGTTGGCACTGTACATTTTGATATGAAGTAGAATTGTTATTATTATGAGGTATTTTGGTTTTGTAGTTTTTATTGATTTATTATCAATAAATAAAATTCTTATTCTTATTTCCAGGAAATCATGGGAAGTTTTAAAGGCCATGCATTGCCTGGAAGTTTCTTCCTGATCACTGGTCTGTGGTGGGCTGCAAAGCAGACCTTTTTGTACACCACCCGCAGGAACAAAAGTGCTGGTTCGGGAAGACTTGCATCTCAGAGCTACACAGCGCCGCATAGAAATCATAGAAGGAGCTGTCATTTTATCATTTTCTATTATTGGTGAGTTTTTGCCATGCTTTCGTCAATATAATGTGAGGTTTCGTTATTGATGTAGAAAGGTTGTCAAATGTACAAGTTTCCTACGCCCCATGAGGCCTTGCGTCAAAAGTGGGCGCGTCTTCTGATTCGAAGTAAACAAAGCGGGATTTGACACTCATTCATTCAACAGTTGACAGTCATTCAAAGTTATAGCGATCCAAACTAGCTAATTTCAGTATTTTAAACTTAGTACTTTTAAACTTAAAATTGTCATTTTAAGTTTAAAAGATCAAACGGTGTGCATGGGGTACATGCAACTCCACACTCAGGTTCCCGAGAGGCTGGGTGATGGTTCAGGTTGAGTATCGTTTGAATTTAAACGATTCTGATTCCAAATGTCGATTCCTTGTTTCGATTCCGGTTCCTAACGATTCTCATTTCGAATTCTTTTAAGAGGCAGGGTCAAAAAAGTTTAGCTAACCTTGCTAACCAACGGTCTTTTCTGAAGGAAATACTCCTTCTGTCACAAATACTCCTTTGTCACAAATTTTGCATTTTGCCGAGATTTTGTTATTTTTAGAAAGTGAAGCCACACTTTGGACCGCCGACGTAAGCTACTCATGTTCAGACTTGACGCGGTTATGCCAACACTTTCGGTAGGCGCTTCTTGTTGGTGTTGTTCAGCGGTTTCTTCTTCCGGTCGGCGGACTGTGAATATCGAAACTAGGAATCGAAATTTTAACTTTTGAACGATTTGGGAAAAGCGAAAGTTCAGTCCCGGTTTCCAATCGATACTCGATTCTCGATACCCAACCCTAGTGATGGTGTGTATTTTTTACCCTGCCCAAGCCACATCTAAGCCACATAAGTGTCTGTTCTGGATTAAGTTATGCGATTAAGTTATGCGGTAGACCACAACACCAACTAAACGTGGATAAATTAAACAAGGATGTCTACATCTATTCTAAGTTAAGTCAATAACGTATTTGAAAGTTATCTTTAAAATCTCTAATGTAACGTTAGCCAAACATTGAGAAACGTTAACGTTCAGCTTCTAGCTGCGTTGTACAATATGGCACTTATCTTCATTAATCGTATCTGTAAATAACCGAGATAACAAATGTTAGGAATGTTGTGCTCAATGATTCATGTAAATACTGTAGCACCAAACGGTGATGGCAGCAATATGCTGTTTATCACGTTTACACTGTGACATGTACATTTTTGCCTGGGGCTGAAGCTTTTCAGTCGAACTTCTCGACAATAAAATTATTAATATAACCCTCCAATGCATAGTTAATGCCCTTTAGGTGACTTCAAGATGATATATCATCTTACTGTCTCCAAAAATCACCAATTGCCTCCAGTGAAATGTCTCCTACTGTGACAGCTGCCATATAGCGCCTGTCCCCGAATGTTGGCTGTTTGAGTGGAGGGGGCGTGGCTTAGCCATTGGTCAATTGGCTTCACTTTTCTCCGTTGAAATCTATGGAGTCGCTGTGTCCATTTCTTTTACTGTCTATGTATTACACTTACATTCTGACTAGAATCTGGGTAAGACGATGTTAAGCTTGACGGTTCACCCAATAGCCTCAATGCACGATCGCTTCCGGGTTTGTCTCAGCCCGCCCAGTTACATCCAGTGCTGCATCAGTCTATGGTCAGAAGCCGGTTTTGCGTTAGGTGGAGATAGTGTCAAATTACCTTGCTGTTTATAAAAACGTCCTGCGGTTAATGTGAATGATGTTAACAACACTGTGAGGCAGTTAGCTGTCACACAAGAGTAAAAAAGAGAAGTTATTTAAATTATATATGTCGAGCTACATCAACAACTTTGAGGGTTAGTATTCTCTCATATCTTACGAAATTCGACTAGCGAATCAGCGTTTCTAAAATCGTTGTCTACGTTTCTGAGAAAACGGATTTTATTAAAGTTTTGCCTCTATACACTTGGCCTGCAGAATGCGCTTCCGGAAGTAGAGACGCTGACTGAGATTCTTTCGGACACACGTCATCAGAGGTTCGTGCATAGAGGCTATTCAAAAATCAAATCAAAGTTGTCTCAGATCATCTTCAGACCACGGTGACAAAACGTGGATATCAAGTTGATTTGTCAAACTGTTCTTGAATAACGAGCGAATTTGACAATGAGCATGCCAAAATGAATGTGAAATTATCTCTCAGTTTTGACACAGTGCCACCTAGTGGTCACGAAATTTGACAAAAAAATTAGCTTGTAACTCCTGAGCCGTTTGACCAAAAATCTCACCAAAAAAAAAACCTAAAAAAAATTGTCACCCAACATTGACCACACCAGATCAATTTGGTGTCAGTGCCTGCCACCTGTTGGTCAAAAGTAATAAGCAGGCCATATTGTATATTTATGGGCTTTCAATCATTTTGCTTTAAATCACTCAATCCTCACTCATTTTTGCAGTTGGTCTGATGCCTGCTCTGTGGTGTTTGGCTCTGTAATTGCTGCTTATCATTTTTGTTTTTCTTCTGCCATTTACATAGGTATGTTAGCAGAGCAGCTTCTAGCAGGTGGGCCCAAGTTTCAACTGTACGATTCTTCCACTCAGCACTGGGAGCAGCTGATGAACTGGCAGCACACCACCATGTACCTGTTCTTTGCCATCGCAGGGGCCATATCTCTCACTGTCCACAGCACTGACATCGCCCCTTTGGCTTTAGAGCCGAATGCTGTTGGGTCTTGCTTTCTTTAATGAGGGTATGTTCTTGATTTTCCCCATATTGATGTCATGTGAAAGACTATTTTGTAAATGCATTTTTAATATTAGAGAATGTGTGAATTTTTACCTAAATTGGCTTTATGCACATCTGCACTACTTCCTGAACTTCAGCCAGTTCCTTGTTTCCTGTCTACCATTATTGGACAAACTTGATTAATTCAGGTGTGCCTGATTATTGTTGTTGTGAGGTCAGACACACCTGGATTAATCATTTTTGTCCAATAATGGCAAAAAAATTATAATAATAATGGCTTGAAAATCCTCATTTTCTATTTTTGTGATAATCCAACATATAAAATTGACAGTACATGTCTGCCTCTTGCAGGATTTCTGTTCCTTTATCATCTCCATGGTAGAGACCTGCTTGATGTCCATGTGCACACTCTTCTCCTTTATGCCATCTTTGGACAAGCTTTCATCTGCCTTCTGGAGGTTTTCCACAGGGGGAATATTCTGCTAGAACTGTTCAGAGCCACTCTCACTGTACTGCAGGGCAGCTGGTTTTGGCAGGTCAGTGTGTGTGCCTGTGTGTACTTGCGTAAGTGCATACATAATCTGTGTGTATTTAAGTCATTTTGACTCTTATTTTGACACTCTTTAACTCTTTTTTTCATGTATTTTTCTAGATTGGCTTCATACTGTATTCGCCCAGTCAAGTGAAATGGGATCAGACAGACCATGGCAATGTTATGTTTGTCACATTATGCTACTGCTGGCACCTTGCGTTTGCATTGTTCACTGTAGCTGTAGTGTACTGGTCTGTTCTATGGTGAGCACAACATATTCTATCCATTCTAACATGAAATATATAAACCTAAATTAAATCTAAAGGAGCATTAAGCCTTTTTAAAAGATTAGGGTCAGTACTTTCATTTTTTGTATACTTTTATTGAACAAGGATGCATTAAACTGATCAAAAGTGACAAGTAAATACATAGAGTATTGTGTTACAAAAGATTAATATATTACCAGTGATCTTTATATTCATCTAAGATGAAAAAAAAAAATATCATGTGCATTTCCACAACAACATAAGGCAGAAACTGCTTTTTCAACACTGACAATAATAAGAAATGTTTCTTGAGCACCAAATCAGCATATTAGAATGATTTCAAAAGAATCATGTGACACTGAAGACTGGATGAATGGCTGTTAAAAATTCAGCTTTGCCATAATTGAAACAAATATTAAAATAGAAAACAGTGATTTTAAATTGTAATATTTTTTCACAACATTACTGTTTTTTCAGTATTTTTTATGTAATAAATCCAGCCTTGGTGAGCATTAAAAAATACTGACCCCAAACTTTTGTTGTGTATGTAATGTATATTGCATATGAAATCATATTTTTTTAATGGAATTTCCTTTCTGTTTGTTAAATTTATTGAATTCCTTTTCATTTACCTTCATTGTTCTCCCTCCAGTGCTGTGCGTTCCAGACTGCGGAGGATGCCACCCATGGAAATGGGGCTTTTGAAACCAAGGGACAAGGAAGTAGAGTCTGAAGACGAAATGTTATGAGTCCTTACACGTTCAACTGCTGCATCCCAATTCATTTTGGCCTCAGACCAAAGAAAAATATGGAGACAGAGAGTAAGAGATAGAAAGTAACAGTCGAGGCATTGCCACTAAATATTAGCTTTGTCTTTCTGAAGAGCAGATGAGAGATGACAAACGGTGACGGTCTTGCCTCCCAAGATTTTTTTTCATCAAATTGCAACAAGTGACTCTGAGTAAATCAAAAGAGGCGTAGTGTTAAATCTCTTGCATTGATTCCAGTACGATCACTCCAGTTACAACAGTATTATCTTTTTGTGGTCATTTCTTTATTTTCATTATCTCACTTCCAATTCATTTCACTGATGCACCTCAGGACCAATCTCTGAGAAGTTAGCTCAGACTTGATTCTTTTCTATACAAGTTTGGATTAAGTCAATCAAATATGATGTATTTGTTTACTCTTGAGTCATTATGTAGACTATTTGTTGGCATTACATAATTTTCTGTTTGACACATTTCTGTAAATTTAAGTATGGTCTTTGTGTGCCTTGTCAGTATTTTATATTGTTGTCACTCAAGGGAATATCATATTTTAATCATATTGTTTTTAATGGTACTATATGATCTACAGGCTGAAATATTTATGTTTTTTTTTCCAGTCATCAAATAATGATACTTTTGTGTTTTCTTGACAGCCATTACAATTTCTCAGTTAGTCTTTTTTGTTTGTTTCAATGTATTCTTTGGAAAAGACAAGGGAGAAAAAAAGCAGGATTGACCAATGTAGGAGAATCTTGACATTTTATCACATGCATTTATTGAATAATTTAATTTGACTTGATAAATAGATTTTCTAAAAACATTTTTTATTCAGTGTGCTGTGACTGTCTTTATTGTAATTTCTGTATTTGACATGCTGGTATTCACATATTTCTCTTTCTGCATAGTTCAAATCCAATTAAAGTGTTAGTTCACCCAAAAATTAAAATTCTGTCAGTATTTACTCACCCTCATGTTGTTCCAAACCTCTATGTGTTTATTTGTTCTGCTGAACACAAAGGAAGATATCTGGAAGAATGATTTAATCAAACAGATCTCAATCCCCATTGACTACCATAGTATGTATTTTTCCTACTATGGTAGTCAATGGGGATTGAGATCTGTTTGATGAGCAACATGAGTAAATACTGACAGAATTTTCATTTTTGGGTGAACTAACCCTTTAATTATGATATAGATATCTAGATAGATGGAAGGAAAGAAACCAGAGAATACACGAATTAACGAATACAAGAAATTGTCTCTCAATAAGTGTTCAAATCACACGAAAAACCACTGACTATCATCTTTCATTCTCTACTAAGCTACTTTTAGTGTACTTCAGATGGTAGGGGGCGTGCTTGAGCAAAATGTGATAATGTTCATTGAAAGCAGCCCAGAAGCCAAAGGTGAGCACGAGTGATGTCAAGTGAGTGCCAGCTGGACGATGTGACAGCAACACATTCTCTGGGATTTATTGTGAATTAATTCAGTTAGTACACAGAATTTAATGTTTAGTCATGGACAAACTCAGAGCGGTTCTGGGTGGTCGTGATGGAAACAATGACAACAGAAATATACTGGAGGTAAAGAACTGTGCTGCTCTGCTATAAATCTTCATTAAAATATATTATATTTAAACTAAAACAACTTAGTTGTAGCCTAAATCTCAGTTGTCTGTTCCATTCCACGTTCCACTCAAGGCGGCGAATGAAGCGTCCACGCTGGGATGGGGATCGCGCCTGAAAGGATTCCTCGCCTGTATGGTCATCGGTGTTGTGTGCACGATCCTGGTCAGTGACTTAAACTTTAATCAACCTTATTTTGATTATAAGCGATGTTTTACACACAGGTAGCTTCCTTTTAAAGTTGAGAAGGGATAGGCGACGATGAGTTGGAGAAATATGTTTAGAAGCAGAGTCACCGGTTTGACCTGCTCTCAGGAATGCGTATTACGTTGAAATGCCATTTTGCTGTGTACATCCAATTATTTTGAGTGATAAGTTTGGGAAAGAAACTAGTTTAATTTGGTATAACTTTCTGTACCATTATATTAATAACTAACCTTTTCTTCCTTTTTTTATCAGGGAGTATGTTGCCTATTTATTCCCAAAATAGGATTGATTCTCTTCATTGTGTTTTACACATTTGGCAACATATGCTCCTTAGTAAGGTCGGTCAACAAGCTATAATAAGTTGTACTAACCTTGTATTATTTTATTTGAATTTTCTCTGACATTACTGACTTCTCTGTTTAATTTGAATCCACCCTCACAGCACAATGTTTTTGATGGGACCATTAAAACAGCTGAAACGCATGTGTGACAAGACCAGAGCTTTTGCTACTACTGTTATGATAGTGAGTTATTCCTTTTTTTCCTCATAGAAAAACATGATAATCTAATTGTAAAAATAATGCAGACATGTTGGACGCGTCTTTGTTTTTCCAGAACATTTATAGTGGTTTTGTTTTCAAAATTAAAGGAAAAAAATCTCTTTTTTTTAACTTTTACTTTTTAATGCATGTTCTTGGTTTTATTTTAAACATTTCATTTGTGCACATTTAAAGTTAGTTTTTCCTTGTAATATTTTAACTAAAAAAGTTTTTACACCTGAAACAACTAACTTTTTTTAGACAATGACACCAAGAGGGACTATGGTGATGATTATAATGTTAATAATTTTCATGCTGCATTGTGTTTTCACATTAAACATCCTGTTTAATTCGGATATAGGCTACATCTCATTTTGAAAGTGTTTTTTTTTTTTAAATAACCATTATCTCAAAAACAAATCAGATGCACAAGAAAAAAAAATATTATTTTAGTTTACTTGCAGCCTTTAGATATCTGCCATTTACAGCAAATACAGATTCTGATTACAGATACAGTATTTGTATTATTAGTATGAATTATTTGTATTAATCTTTTTTTTTTTTGTCTATAGACATGTCTGGTCCTCACACTCTGTGCAGCTCTTTGGGTGAGTTCTCCTCCATCTGTATTGTATAATTCAAACCAACTCTGAATCAAACACAGTATTATTTTAACTTTTTATTAACACTAATCTCTGTACCACAGTGGAAGATCTTTGGACTCACTTTGCTCTTTGTCATTATGCAAGTCCTTGCTTTTGCATGGTAAGTTTCCATTGACACATTGCAGTAAATATTATAAGAATATTTTTTAAACCAGTAGCACAGTGTTCAGTGTTTATTATTGTACTGAAATAAATGTTATCTAGTAACATTTTTATTTCTCTATAGGTATAGCTTGTCTTACATTCCTTTCGCAAGGTTAGTCTGGAATTTCACAGTATTACAGATTGACATTGACAAATGTGTAGTTTTAATTTATTTATTTATTTGTATTCTGTTATAAATGAATTATTTTGCAATAAGCATATCTGGTAAATGACAGAAGTAATCATGCACAGGCTTTTTTGGACCTGGCTGCTTTAGAATATTGAGTCTGTTAGAAATTTTTTAAAAGGCCTTACATTCTCTTTTCCTTAACCAGAGATGCCATCCTGAAGTTTTTCTCGATGCTGTTCAACACATGTGTGAAATGATAAGGCTGAGGTTTGGCCTTTCACCACTCCAGATACGTTCTGGTCAAGTATTCTGTGATTCTGGGATCATCAAAACATCATTGACAGAATGGCACAATGGGACACTGCTAGTTTTAATGGGTTTAGTTCACCCAAAAATGAAAATTATGTCATTAATGACTCACCTTCATGTCTTTCCAAGCCTGTAGAACTCCGTTCAACTTCAGAACACAGTTTAAGATGTATATTTTTAGTTTTAGTCCAAGAGCTGTCTGTCCCTCCATTGAAAATGTATTTACGGGATACTGTCCTTATCCAAAAGGAAATAAAGACATCATCAAAGTAGTCCATGTGACATCAGTAAGTTAGTTAGAATGTTTTGAAGCATTCAAAATACATTTTGCTCTAAATATAACAAAAACTATGACTTTAGTAAACACTGTATTGGCTTCTGGTTCTGGTGACGTCATCACTGCGGACTCATGAACGCAGAACCGGAAAAGAATACAGTGTTGTAGTTGTAGATTAAAGTTGTAGTTTTTGTTATTTTTGAACCAAAATGTATTTTTGATGCTTCAAAACATTCTAACTAACCCACTGATGTCACATGGACTACTTTGATGATATCTTTATTTCCTTTCTGGACAAGGACAGTATATCACACACATTTTCAATGGTGGGACAGAAAACTCTCGGAATAAATCTAAAATATCTTAAACTTTGTTCCGAAGATGAATGGAGGTCTTACTGGCTTGGAACGACATGAGGGTGAGTCATTAATGACGTCATTTTCATTTTTGGGTGAACTAACCCTTTAACTCTGAACATAAAGAATAAGACTCCTTTTTACTGAAAGTGATTTATTTTAAATATGTTGTTGAATAGTTAGGAAAGATTTTAAGATATCTGAAAAGGGATATTTATAAAAGCAAATATTTTGGGGGTGGCTTTTGAAAGTTGCACTTTTTATGTTTCTCTGCCTTATATTGTATAATGATATCATCCTGTAAATAAAGTAAAGTTTTATCAGATTATTTGTCATTTTGTTTCCTTTCATATAGTATATTTATTAATTCTTTTTTTATGTGGGTTTATTCTTTTTATTTTTATCAGTGGCGCCTTTAAAGTGCACCATACGTAATTACATTGCCGACTACTCATTGGACAACGTCTGTCTTGTACACGCCCACTCACTGTTGCAGGAAGTAATCCGCTTCAAATTCATCTGGCGCGCGCAGCGCAAACTAGCATAACTTTAATATTCGACTAAATAAAGTGTCGAAAGTTAGAATTTAAGGAAAACGTAATTTCCTTAAACCACAACAATGTCAATATTTCTTCAAGCTGTCAGTAGCAACATACCAGAAAAGGACAAGTCGGACCTAACAGAGAGTGACTTGAAAAATGGGGACTAGGAGGTGAGGGAATGAGAAGCTAATATGTTTTTAAAAGTATTTGTGTTCCAATTTAAGATTCAATGCATGACAATATTTCACAAACGACGTGTAATGTGAATGCAGATATTTTTATGGAGTAACGTTACGTTTATGGATTTAAATGGAGTTTCAGTGTCTCATCCTAATAAGTTGCCCTAGATAGTGAGTGCTGATTCTGAATACTTGTATATTTACAGCAAATGACTTGATTCCAGTAAATTATCATTTTTGTTACTCAAATTTCACGCAGTACATTTCTGCAGTTAATGACGCCATGTTTCCTCATTTTGTCTATTAATAATGATACTGAAATTACACCAACGGCAATGCCAAGGGAATCTATTTGATCGCACAACATTTTTACGCGTGATTAGATTTTAATGTTCCTCGTTAATTTGACCTGCGTTTGAAATAGTCTATAATAGGTTTCTTGGTTACACTTTACAATACAGGTGCACTAATATGCATTATTCATACTTAACTAATGAATCAATAGGAGTCTATATGATAAATAGATTAAATAATACATGAATTGCTATTAATTAAACGTGTCATCATGTATTAATTCCTTGATAACATATTTTATTAACTAATAGTGTTAATTAATGTGTTAACTGCCACAATTAACTTCCAGTTGTCTGCTTATAGTCATTAGCTAATGATTTGGAAAGGTATAATTATGTTATGAGGCTTGTTGAGGGACATGACTATTAACTAATTGTTTAGTAATGTGTCATTATGTTTATGGGTTTGCCATCCCCACTAAAGGTCTGTGGGGCAGTTGCACATGCAGTGAGTGTAATGTGAGAGAGTGTTTGAAGGATGGTAAGTTGGGCCGCACAACAGAATCTGAAATACTGATGATGTTACACCATGTTTAAGCTGGAAGATACCATTACAGCTGTCTACACTGGACATGACAGACCATTGCAAGTCCATTTGTCCTTCATAACAGAAGTAGCGCAAGAGCTCGGAGCACGTCAGAAATAGAGTGAGGCATTGTGTTGCATCTAGTGTCGTATCACTGATGATAATGGGTTCTAGTTTCTTTGTCCGATCTAGACAGTGTTATGAAATAGCAGAGCCCGGTCGCATATTCTCAGTGTTCTCCCTTTAAATCCTAGAGCTCAAGCCATGAACTGGCACAGTGGAATCCCGGTTGTAGAAGGCGGGAAATTGAAATCCATAGTGTGGATGTCAAAACCAAAATTACATATTACTTAACAATTAGTTAATAGTCATTCGAGCCAGACATGATTTATCGGCAGGCCGATATTAGGGATTTTCCAAACTATCGGTATTAAAAAACTATCATTTATCGGCACTTAAAATGGCCGATAAATGAATATTTAAAAAAAAAAACAATGGACGAACACGCTTCAACCATGTCATGAGTGTTGGAGTTGTATAGTTTGTCTACCAGAGATCACTATACACCGTCCCTGTTGGCAACACTCCCTGTAGATCACTATACACCGTCCCTGTTGTCACGAGACATACGTTGCTTGAATAACAATTATAAAAACTGATGGGGATGATAGGGAAATCTGTTAATGTTTTATTGCGTGTTTCTGAAATAAAAAAATTAAATAAAAATATCGGCCGATATATCGGAATATCGGATTTAAAAACCAATAAATATTTGTATCGGTATCGGCCTTCAAAAGCCTTTATTGGTCGGGCTCTAATAGTCTTGTGCCTCAAGTAAAGTCATAACATGATACCTTTGCAAATCATTAGCTAATGATTAATTAAAGCAGACAACTGGAAGTTGATGTGCATAGCTTTGACTAGTTGTGGTAATTAACACAATTTACACTAGTTAGTTAATAAAATATATTATTAAGGAATTAATACACAATGACACATTGAATTAATAGCAATTAATGTATTTCTTATTAATCATATAGACTATTAGTTGCTAATGCAGTAATCATTAATTAATGGTTTAGCTCTTCGTGAGTCATACATTAACTCATGATTATCTGTGCATTAGTTAAACATGAATTAATGCATATTAGTGCACAAACATGTATTGTAAAGTGTTTTCTTACAAACTAACACTACAATACTTTATCTCCTTCCTAACAGCTATTAATCTGAGGTCTTATCAGTTGGATGGAGTTAGGTGGCTGTCACAGTGCTTGGAGATCCAGGAAGGCTGCATTCTTGGTGATGAGATGGGTCTGGGCAAGACTTGTCAGGTTAGTAATGTTATGGGCTTATCTTGCTTATATTGCTTGCTTTTAAGCCAAAGATTTATTCCAAGATATCAGATATCAGATAAGTGAGATGTCATCCTCTGCTGTAGACCATCTCTTTGCTGGCATATGCTCGTGGATGTCTTAAGATGAACGGACCATTCCTTGTGCTTTGTCCCTTATCAGTTTTGGAGAACTGGAGACAAGAGTTGGAACGGTAAGCTATAGACTTTATTCAGAGCAGCGCCATGACAGGTATGAAAATGAGGCAGTGAGGGATAGACTTACCGTGTTTACAATGGCATCCACTGTAAAAAGCTGAATAAAGCTCCTAGATTACTTAAAATTTTCCACGGCTTACAGATCAGGAGTTTTTTTGTCAACTAATATTTCTTGGATATTTTTTAGAAAATCCCTTAAATAACAGTACAGCCCATTGAAGAGATGCAATTCTATCCCTCACAGCCCCGCTTTCATTCTCACTAAAAATCAAAGATGGCGCTGCCGTGAATAAGGCGTATACTAATGTATGATGAGACTTGTGTGGTCGGTGTATTATAGTCACTGCATTAAATACAAATATGTGACAAACTGTCACTCGCATGAGATCACAGCCATAGCAAACTACAACCATCCAATCAACTCCCTACTATGGTTGTGAAACGATTAATCGCTATTAATTACATCCAAAATAAAAGTTTGTGTTTATGTAATATATGTGTGTGTGGTGTGTATAATTATTTTAAATATATAAATACGCACACATGCATGTGTATATATATTTAAGAAAAATGTGTTCTCAATATATCAGATATTTATATATTATATTAATTATGTATAAATATATATATAAAGTATATACATGCAAATATTTCTTAAATATATATACATGCATGTGTGTGCATTTATATATACAAAATAATTATACACACTACACACACATATATTACTTAAACACAAACTTCTATTTTGGATGCGATTAATCGCGATTAATCGTTTCACGTACCCACTACCGACAAAATCAAGTCCCAAGCTATTTTTTATTTTCATGTTAGAGAAGCCTCTTGGATATGCATCACAATAGAGAAGAAAAGACTATCGCAACTTCCGTTTCATGATGATTTTAAACATTTTGATTTTTTACTTTATTGGGACTATGAAACCATATATGCCACCCAATGAATGTGTGGAAAATCATGAACTGATTTGACCTGAAAGACAATATGTCGTCACTGTCACTAGATGGAGACAGTAGCATATAAACTCTGGATTAGTATCTACTTTAAATGCAATATAAGCTTCATATGTAAGATTATTTAAGGTTCTCTTACTTTCCTTTTTTATTTAGTTTCTGTCCCAGTCTTTCTGTGCTCTATTACACTGGGGATAAAGAGAGACGGGCAGAGCTCCAGGAAGAGCTCAAAAATGGCAAAAACTTCCATGTTCTTCTCACCACCTATGAGGTTAGTGCACCTGTTTAATCATGCAGGATAAACGCACCGATTACTGCATTCAAAAGATTTCAGTTTTTGCCCTGTTTTTTAATGTGAAATCTTTCTCATAATTAATAGATGTGCCTCAAGGATGACGGATTCCTGAAAAGGTGATCTATGTTGGTGAACAGATTTATTATGAAACTTTATTTAAAAAAATATATATATATTTACACAATTCTGAATACACAGACATTTAATGTTTAATTAAATGACCATATTGATACCATATCGATTATTGGGTGACATTAAAGCTTTTTTTATTTTTCGTTATCTGTGATAATTGCAAATATATTGGTCGATTTTTGGATATTAAATGTTAAATTAATCATACTCATTTGCCTTATTTTTTAAATTACCTTTGCTGTCACTTAAAGTTAATATTTTTGAAACCTAATTAGTAGTTATTTTTTCTTTTTTTTTTTTTTTACATAACTGTACATTTTATTGAATTTTTTTGACATTTTTCAGTTATTGGCCATGACATAAAATAATTATAAGCTTATCGGTATCAGTGACGGTATCAAATTTTGATTCAAATTCAACTGTACCACTCCACTTTCTCCTCACAGATGGAAATGGAAGATTTTAGTTGTTGATGAGGCTCACAGGCTGAAGAACCAGGGATCATTGCTGCACCAAACCCTCATACAGGTTACACGATTGCATTTTAATATAGACATGCTTTAATATTTTTATTGTCACTGTCAGTGTGTAAAACCCATGATATTAAAACCGAGCACTGCCTGTCGATTGTTTAGCTTTTCCCTGATATTAACTGCCATCTGATCTTTTCTGCTTTTCTCTCAGTTTACAGTGGGTTTTCGTGTGCTGTTGACAGGCACTCCCATTCAGAATAACTTGCAAGAAGTCTATTCCCTCCTCACCTTCATCCAGCCCAGTCTGTTTCTCCCTGAAGATGTTGAGGACTTTGTTCGGGCCTATACAGATGTACAGACTGAACCTGCCCTTGGTATGGCATCACCAACCTTCGTTGTTTCAGTTTGAAAAAGTGTTTGATCCGTCAGACAACTTATGAAAGTCACGAAAGTCACCATGAAATCAAAACTGGAATACTGAAGCATTTATTATAAATGATTTATCTGTGCACATCATAGTTTTTTGGAAAATTCATATTCCGTTGTAATTTTTTTTATCAAAACAACTTCCCCTCTCTTCTCTCTCTTTACGTTTTTCGCCTTCATACCAAACTTGGGTTTTTAGCCAACAAAGTTTAAATCCCGTCTGGCTAGCGCGCTTCCCATAATGTTCACACATTAAGTCAGTAGGCAGAGAGAAAGTGGTCTTTTGTCAAATTTCGAACACATTCGACCACACGAGTGCTTAAACATGCAGCAAATGCGTTTTCGACTACCGCTAGAAGTGGTCAAAAGTGAACAAGCTCAAAACGCTTTAGAGTTCGTTTACACCTTTATCCACGTGTGATCCTATTGATCAAAATGCATCTTAATACCAGGTGTAAAAAGGGCCATAGGAGATCACAGCAATAGCAAACCACAATGATCCTATCAATTCCAGATAAACAAAATCAAGTCCCAGTCCCACCCTCCTTTTTGTTTTGTTTAAAGCTACACTGTGTGATTTTTACCCCCATATATTGGTGAAAATATATATGACTATCCAGTGAATATTAGTTTCTGTTCCTCTCAATTCCGATTTCGTTTTAACTCCTACGGTGGCCAATGTAGTCCAAGATTAACATGGCTTCCAGTTCGACCTCGTCCATGAGTGTTAACTCAAACGTAAACGCAAAAGGCGAAGCTTGAATTAATGGGTATGTCCCTCTTTGGCTAATGTACTTTTAAGATGGAGCAGCATGGCAACATGGCGACCATGGCATATTATACACTCACGAGAATACTTTATTACTTGAACGAAGTAAATATACATTAATGAGCACATATATTTTTGAAATAACTAAGTGTTTTTAGCTAAGAATAAACTAAAAGAGTTACACAGTGTAGCTTTAAGAAGCCATTTCATTCGGATACACATCATAATAGGGAAGAAAAGAATATCGCAACATAAGTTTCATGATGACTTTAAGATTGTTGGCTTAAGCAAATGTTAAATATCAAAAATAACTGCCATCATTGACCTTAAGGGCTTTAAGAAATCATGTTTTTTTAATATTATATCTTTCCTTTTAATGGTAGAGATTTAATTGCTGAAAAATTTCAATGCCATGACTCTCTCCCTAAACCAGTTTGTTCAGCTCATCAAAAGAGCACAGATATAATGGTTCTAAGGGACACAGAAAAATGTGATGGATTTGGTGCCAAACTGAACACTTTAGACTACTCACAAACTTGGCAGAGCACAAAAAAGATGTCAGAATAGATCATCTCCCCTTGACTTAGCAGTCAGATTTGCCAGTGGCTATTAGAGAATATAGATCATAAATTCTCATCTTTTGTACTCTGGTGACCTTGTTGTGGGAGTTTGTAACATTGTTGTTCTTGTCTGCAGCTGATGAGCTTCATCGAGTGCTCCAGCCTTTTTTACTACGCAGAGTTAAAGCAGAGGTGGCAGCTGAACTGCCCAAAAAGACAGAACTTGTTGTTTTTCATGGGCTGTCTGCTCTTCAGAAGAGATACTATAAAGCCATTCTGACGAAGGACCTAGGTAAAGGTCAAATTGTCACGACATGAAAAATTGAATACTTTAGCAACAAAAGGATGTGTTAATTCTGGTGTTTAATAATTTCAGATGCCTTCAGGACAGATCAAAACACTAAAACACGACTTCTGAACATTTTAATGCAGCTCAGGAAATGTGTGGACCATCCCTACTTGTTTGATGGTAATCACTTTCTGTGATTTTCTATGAAAACACATATATTCATCCAACTAATTGTCTTTATTTCACACCATATCCATTTAAGGTGTGGAACCAGAACCGTTTGAGATGGGGGAGCATTTAGTGGAGGCCAGTGGAAAGCTCTCTTTGTTGGACACAATGCTGGCGTATCTTCAGGAGGGGTTTGTCTTGTTGACCTAAAGTCTAGCTTCCTTCCAAAAGGAAACTGATCTGGGGCCTGTACCATGATGGTAGTTGAACAAACTCAGGGTTGCAGGATTAGTTTCGAGTTGACAAAACCAAACCAATCCAACCAGGCTTTGTTGGTACCATGATGCTGATCATCAACCTTCTCTGTCAATTCAGGCTTTGATCCTGAGTTTAGGAGTTTAGGTGTGACATCAGTATCGAACAGCCAATCACATGCTGAGAAAGAGTGAAACTCATCGAAATTAATTATAAAAAAAGATATTATTAATATTAATTATATTAAAAATAAAAAAGTAGAGCAATTCACTTATTAAATAAAAGTATTAAAATATTAAGAATTTAAACAAATGTACACAGCAAGAATAGCTGTCTCTATGAAAGAGGACAACTAAAAGAAAGTCTTGTTACTGTTACTGTGCATGTCGTGAAGTTAGTTTATACTGTTGATAAAGGTATAGAGAGTCATTTTATAGCTTAATTTATTGATTCTAAAGTGTATTTACTGTATATTATCTATGTATTCATTTAAAATCTGCGTAACAATAATTGATAAACTGAAATTGTACATGTGAGATCGTTTAAGGGTATAAAAATAATTTCTAAATCATACAAATTTACTAAAAGCTATGATTTTTTCTTTTAAAATCATTTGCTATGTAGTGACCTTTCATTTGGAGTGGAAACAGGTGGAGTGACTTTATCGCGGCAGACATGTGTCACTTTGTTCACAGCTGATTGGTCCAAGTTCAGTTTGCAACCTCTTACCTGGAACATAACCTGTCCCGGACCAGGTTAGCCATGGAGCGTTAGTTACTATGGCGATGAACACTGCTAAAAGCCAAACCACTTTCATGTTGCCTAAAACCCAGGGTTGGCGCAAACTAAACTGAAACATAGCTGGCTAGCCACCTAAACCGGCTTCATGGTATAGGCCCCTGGTCTATTGTAGATATTGAGATTTGATTTTGTATCATAATCAATTGATGGTGAAACAGACATTTTTTAGTCAGACTTTTTTAGTCATATTTGGCCTACGCAATGTAAAATACCTTCCAAAATGTTTAAGCATCATATTATTTTGTATTAAATAACTTTCGATTACATTATTTATTTATTTAAATTTTTTTATAAAAAAAGTACAAAATGTAATTAATGATAGAATGCCACAAAAAATCATGTCTTTACCAAAATACACTGTCGGAATGGTTATATGTAATTCATCCATGTGTTACCATAACACAAAAAAAAGTAGCTCAGAAAAGTAGCTCAGACTGTGGGTAGTTTCAAGATCAAAGTTTGATGTCTCAACAAACAAGAAAAAAAAAAAAAGATGGCTCATTTAAAACGGCAAACCTCGGGTTATGAAAACAAAGTTTTCCAAAGATTAAAATTAGCTTTAAATGTGTAGTTTTAAATGTGTTTATTGATTTGGTGATATAAAATATATGTTTTTGTCACTGTATTCAGGGGCCATCGTGTTCTTCTGTTCTCTCAAATGACCAGGATGCTGGATATTCTGCAAGATTACTTGGAGTACAGAGGTACTAAGACACATTTTGACTTTGTCAGAGCCTTCTCCTTTACTTATCTACCTGTGATCTCACTATGTGCATGACAATAAGAAGTGCTTACTGCTTGTTTATTTTTATAGACTCAAGGCAGGAAAAAAAATCGTCTCAGACTTTAAATGATGAAATTAAAGTGAAATCAAAAACCTTGTAGTGTTACCACAATGTGCTTGCTCAGGCTTTTTCATTTTAAAATGAATGTATATTAGCTTTGTGTTTGTAAAACAGTGCATGGTTTTTTTCAATTTGGAACATTTATGTAACCGTACCCTACATGTTCTTCTAGTAATCTAGCCCTCTGATCTAGAGCAGTTCTTGTGGGTTTAGTATCACATCCTGTGTTTGCTGCTACCGGCCGTGTAACTGACAGCCCTCCCAATTCTCTGCAGGCTACAGTTATGAACGTCTGGATGGTTCAGTCCGGGGAGAGGAACGTAACCTAGCTATTAAAAACTTCAGCACCAAAGATGTTTTTATATTCCTCCTCAGCACTAAAGCTGGTGAGTTCACAGTCTGGGAAAGCCAATCTGAAATCTACTCGCACTATCACACTCTATTATCAACAGCAGTGCAAATCCATTTTTTTATTAGTTACTTAAACTTTGGTTTCACTTTATTTGAATGGTCCCTTCAACACGTTCAGTTGATTATAAGGAACGTTGTACCTACATCTCCACTGACACTCTCTAGAGTGTTATTAGTACACTGGTAGGGTTAGGGATAGAATAAGTTGACATGTAGTTGCAAAGTTACTTATAGTCAGTAGATTGTCTTTTGGAGGAGCATCACAATAAAGAGTTGGCAAATATTAAGCAGACAGTCTACTGATACTCTAATAAGAGTTAGTTGACATGTAGTTGCAAAGTTACCTAGTAGTCAACAGAATGTTTAAAGGGGACCAACAAAATAAAGTGTTACCGTTACTTTATATAATATTTAGTGTGTTATATTTAAATACCGTTCAAGGTTGCAATATTGGCCATATGTGTTTGCAAATCTTATTTATTATTAATATTAATTAAATTATTAAAGGGGGGGTTGACTGCTTTTTTCTTTGCATGATTGTGTTTATGGGGTGCAATATAACATGTATTCGTGGTTTTTCTTTTTTTAAAAGTCTTATTTTTCATAAACTTCACCTTTATTGTAAGCCGCGCTCTCCTCTGTCCCCTGAATGAGCGGTTCACTTCCTGATTCTATGAAAACACCCCCTCAGAAATACGCGGTGGGCTCAGATTGGTTAGTTTGGGCCGGTGTGTTGTGATTGGCTAAACTGTCGCTCACGTTGTCCGGAAGGTTAACGGCCATTACCTTTACGGGTGAAACGGGCATGCCAAAGGTGGATACCATAGACGGTGGATACACGTAAATAATGATGTCGAGACTGCAGTATCAGTGAGGCAGAATCAGACCGAGAAAGCCGCGATGAATCGAGTCAAGCAGAACCTCACCACACATGGCTCTTAATAAACGTTCCTGAATGATAATTTGCTACATTTTTTTTGACCATATACTTGTTTGTTTTACACAATAGCATCTGACTGGCAATGATAGCACTGACTGGCTACTAATGTTAAACACAAACAGCGTTGGCAAGTTTACTTTTTTGATCAAATCGAAAATAAAGCCATAAAGCATGTATACATGAAAAATACATTTACAACATTAGCATTTATACAAAATTCAGGTCCATAATGTTTGTACGTGTTTGCTGTAGACACAATAGCATAACTAATAGCCCGCTGGCTATAAAGCCAGCGCTGGCATTTAAAAAAAATAAAATAAAAACACAAGGCTACATCTGTAATTATACATGCAAATACATTTAAAATGATTAAGTCTTAGCCTACTTACAGGTTGTGGCCCAACAACTGCTGCTTCTGGTTTTAAAGTTGGATCTGCTTCATGTTTTAGTAACAGTTTCTTGTTGAATCCGGTGTTGAATTCGTGGAGATTCTGGAAGCTGTCTTCCGTAAATGCGCAGCACAGAGAGCTAGATTACGGTCGTCACTTTCAGGAACATAATCAAACATAAATTGTATCCATTGTTGTCGAAGTAGCGTCCGTGGGAAGCTCAAACACAGAGGACCTGACATCTGGATGAACAACACACTCGACGTGCCGCAGAAATATGCGCATGCCCTTTCCTGCAAAATCCGGAGGGAGGGGTTGATGCAAATGCGTGGACAGTGAAGACATTTATAATGTTACAAAATATTTAATTTCAAATAAATGATTTTCAAATATATATATTTTTTTTCCTGAGCCATTTTCAATGGTAGTGTACCTGTATTTGCTAACCTGTATTGGCACCTTGGCTTACAACAGAGTCTTTGTTTTTAGGAGGGGTAGGAATGAACCTAACAGCAGCAGATACTGTGATATTTGTGGACAGTGATTTCAACCCACAGAATGACCTACAGGCAGCAGCCAGAGCCCACAGGATTGGCCAAACAAGGTACACCACTGGCAAAATGATTCTATGTTGTTCCAGCTAGTCTTAAAGTGTCAAGAATAAAAAGGAATAAAAGTGGGCACTTTTAAGGGCACTTTAAGGGCACTTTACTTGACTATGCCGATAAATCTCATCTCTTCTTTGTGTGCAGGCCTGTTAAAGTGATCCGGCTCCTCGGTAGAGACACTGTAGAAGAGATCATCTATTCCCGTGCTGTGTCTAAACTACGTCTCACAGACACAGTGATTGAGGGGGGACGTTTTTCTCTGCTGGACCAGGCTCAATCCGCAGCTTCTGGCCTTCAGGTAGAAAGAGTCCTCTGACTCTCTTTGTCTTATCTCTTAAGCTCATTTTCCTGAGCTTCAGTTTCCTGGTTCATATCTTTGTGCACTTGTGGTTTCGCTTATTGTGAAACTGCACACGTTCACAGTTTCTCGTTATGCTGTCTTTTTTATATCCCCACCAATCTAGTTGAGTGAGATCCTGAAGTTTGGTGTGGATAAACTGCTGTCGTCAGAGGAGAGCTCTATTCAAGATGTGGACCTCAGGCTGATCCTAGGGCAGTCTCGAGATGGGCGATGGCATACGGATGAAGAGCATGTCAAGCTTAATGAGAGTGATGAAGAGGAAAATGAGGACATGGAGGGTCAAAGTACAACTCTTAGCTTCTTCTCAGTAATCTTGTAATAACTCGCACTTGAAAATGAGAATGAAATGAACTGTTAATGTGTTTCCTGACTTACAGACCACATGTACTACTTTGAGGGGAAGGACTACTCTAAAGACCCCAGTACAGAGGATGAGAAGACCTTTGAACTGTTACTTGAGAAGCAGTTAGCTGATCTAGGGGATGCTGGGAAGGAAGGCCGCACACTTCGTAACAAAGCTGGGGTGACTTACATCTTAACACATCTTAAAGATAACATTTCTTCCACACCTATTTAAATGAAATAATTTGGGTCTGTATTTTTTGTTTTTATTTTTGGATAGAAATTAACACTTGTATTTTTATTCAACATCCGCAAGGACTTTAAATTGATCAAAAGTGACGGTACAGACTTTTACACTGTAACATATATATATATATATATATATATATGAAGAGTTCAGTAATTTCACTTAAATGGCAATGAAGATTACCTATTAATTGTAATTGAAGTGAAATTGTAAGTGAAATTACTGAACTTAAATATACAAGCTTGATAAAAATGGTCATTTTAGAAGAAAATTTCAAATGGCATTTAGAGGCTTTTGCATCTGAACTCTTCATATATATATAAACTTTTGAACTGTAGTGTTTAATGGGAATTTAACTGTTTAATTTGTTGTCATTCTTTTCTTTCATGTTAGCTAATGATTAAGATTGTTTTTATTATATGTATTCATGTACTTCATTTTACCTAAAGCAAAAAACTAAAATCAAAACAAACGTCTGTCACTGCCTATCAGGTGTCCCTGACTGGAGCCTTGATTGACCTAGGGAGGAAGAGGAGACCTCTTACAGAATCAGAGTTGGAACAGAGACGTCAGAAGAGACAAGAAGGTGCTGCAAAGAGGGCAAAGCTACAGGAGGAAAGGAAGAAACAACAGGAAGAACTCAATTACAGGAAGAAGTAAATTTATATTGTGGCATTCACATTTTTTACCAGTATATAGTATTTTTATTTTATGTTCCTGTGTATGTCTATTTAATCGCCTGTGTGCTTATGTGTATCTCTGTTTGTTTTTCAATGGCAGGATGGCATGGTGGGACTCGTGTGGCTACAGATCGCTGTGCTTGCCAAGTGTCGACAGTGAGGGTGAGGAAATGGAGTCTGATGAAGATGATGATGTCAGCTGGAGCTCCACTGATTCAGAACACAGAGCCATTCGCTATGTGCTGGGTGATGTAACTCGCCCTCAGACCGATCGAGAAGATGCCATCATTGTGCACTGTGTTGGTACGTCACTATTAAAAACGTCTCAATGGTGTGGCTAAGTTGGCCTATAATGCTGCGTTTCCATTACCCTTCAAATTGCGCAAATTAAAATGGAACACAATGGAAACGCGTCCATTTCACAAAAACTCCCGTTTATCACAAAAAAGTTCTTACACACGCATAAGGAGGTTTTTCAGGCAATTTGAAAAATAAATATTCGCAATGCAATGGAAACAGGTTTTGCGTATTTACGGTCACCCGACTTTGAAGACACCGTGTGTTTGGGGTCTGTGTCCGCTAATAATAAAAATTATCATCATTATTATAACATGTATTAGGCTACATCTGTAGAAGACGCTTTAATACAAAAAAGGAACAAAGCGAACACTTGCATTTTTCGTGAAACAACTTAAAATACATAGTAGAATCATTTCTAGTCATACAGAAAATAATACCTTATTCACAACTAATAAAACAATCAGGCGCGCTTTCATGGTCTTTCAAGTGTTAATGAAACAAAATATGGCCTATGTAGGCTAAAGCTTGAAATGTCCACTTTAAAATGAACAAATTCGAATCAAAAGCTAATACCGTCTGATTATTTAATTCGTATGAAATGTGCATGTCTCTCTAAAGGTGCATCCAGAGATCTAGAAATGTTTTTAGCCGACAATGGTTTAGAAAACAATAGTTTATAAACAATTGTTTAATAAACAATTAAAATACCTCGTTGTTATTTTTTTCAGACACATGTATTACAGCCTATAACTCACCTATAAATCACCTTTCTGTAGTATGTGGTTATGGCTCTTCTCATTCAGCACTGCGGGAAAAATATAATTTCCAGGTTCTAATTTGGTCGTAGAAAACCAGTAAAATCTAAATTTTTTCCACTTTTTTTGGGAATGGATTACAGGGTAGGCCAAAATAATAAACAAAATAAACTTATAAACAAAGATACTTAAATTACCTAAGCAGAGTAAACCAAAATACAAAATAACTGCCCTAACTCCCTATAAATAAATAAATCGCAAACAAAGTCAAATTAAATGGCAGGACACCCTTACGCTTCTAAATCATACGGCGCAGTGGATAAGACACATGCCTTTGGTGTGAGAGACTCGGGTTCTGAATCAACTGTGAGACACCAATGTGTCCCTGAGCAAGACCCTTAACCCCTAGTTAATCCAGAGGCGTGCAACCTCTGACATATATAGCAATTGTAGGTCGCTTTGGATGTAAATGTAATAACACACCACGTAATAACATTATTCAATTAATAATAATAATGTCTAGTGCGGTAGCTGTGATATAGGCCATAAACCTACTAACGTCCATTGTAATGATTTTTTTTTTCGCAAGAGGAAAAAAAGACGTTTTATCGCATAACCAATAGATACGCCATTATTTTGAAATCAACATTTTTGTTGAGTTTTTTTATCAACATTTAGAAAACATCGCAAAAGTTTTACGCAAATCTGTAATGGAAAGGGACCTACTGTCAACATATAGATTATTCTAAAAGTGTAACTTTGCAGATTTTCATTTCCACTTTATATTAGAAACAGTTCCGTTATTATTGTAAGGGTAGATTTATCACTGAAAATGACTACAAACATTGAGGTTTTCTCTCAGTATTTGACTCTGGTAAGCTTGTCCATAGCTGACTGGTGGGATTGGCCTCGGACAGCCTTTTGGATTTTGTACTTTTTTTGGCAAAAGGCGAGATAACAGCCTTTGTTCTTTGTTTTGTTTTTTAAGTAAAAAAATAAAATAAATTGCTTTACTGTATAGGCAGGCAAGTAAGCCCAATTTTGTCATAGGTGAAGTACTTCTTTGTGTGATTAACTGTATTTGTGTGTATATGATGTAGATGACTCTGGATACTGGGGCAGAGGAGGATTGTTCACCGCACTGGAGCTCAGATCAGATGAGCCGAGGAAACAGTATGAGTTGGCTGGTGACATGAAAGGTGACAAACCTTTTCTTTTTGCTGAGACAAGTTTAATTCAGGCTCTGTCGTTACAAACATTCCATTCTGATGTCAGTATCAGTTCATAGCTCACTGTGTTGCTTGCAAACAGATTTTCCATTAAACTGTCAGAATTGATTTAAAACCCATAATTAATGTGATCTTTGAAAGATGTGGCTTTCACAAAGTTTGTGGTATCTAATACTGGTATTTACACTTTAGGTAGAACACTTTACTGTGTACAGTTTTACATAATAATGTAGTTCTGCTCTACACTGGGGTGATCGTAGACATTTGTAATTATAACATTATAATTATTTTCATGTTATCATAAATTGGCCAAAAATACAATCATATTCTACATTGACTAAATAACATAAAACACTAAAATTGTAATTACTAATTTTAAAATCCAAGTAGATCACAATATATTAAATATATAAAAAATATATTAATTAGAGATTTGATAAAGATTACACTACTGTTCAAATGTAACCAAGGAATTATTTATATGATCAAAAACAGTAAAAAACGTAATTTTTTTTAACAAATTGTATTTTTTATTTTTATGATAATGCAGAATTTTCAGCAGCCATGACTCATTACCATAGATCTACTGTCATCTGCTGGGGGTTTATACTCAAAAAACATATTTTAGTATTGAAAACAGTAATGATATTTGAAAAACAGGCTTGATATTTTTGTAGAAACCATGATTTGTTTCATTTTAGGTTTTTAGGATTATTTGATGAATGGAAAGTTTTAAAGAATAACATTTATTTGAAATTTAAATCTTTACACAATTCAATATCCAATATCAGTATATTTTATTGAATATTGACCAATACCAATAAATTCAAATTAAATAAATATCATTAGAAATTACAGCTTACTCAACAAACATAGATTCCATTCCATTACTGATTGGGTCAAAATTAAAGGGCAATGAACAAAATATATAAATGATAAAAGTGATAATTGTGTGTTGCAGACTTAGAACTTGGGAATGTTCTGCTTTTTCCTATTGATGATAAACAGTCAAGGCTCAGTGGAAGAGACTATGTAAGTCAGCAAGCTGTTTATGTCTTTAATCTACTGCTATTAATTATTTTATTTTTAATCATTGATTAATTAATTAATTTATTTTTTATGTCTCCTGTCTCTCTAGCTGGCACTCATAGTTGCCCAGCAGAGGGATAAAGCCAACAAGTTGTCAGGCATTCGGCTCACTGCCTTGGATGAGGGCCTCAAGAAGATATACAGAGATGCCAAACAAAAGAAGGGTACTTGGCACTAATTTGTGAAACTATTGAGCTAGTTGCAATGAAATGGCTGCATATTCACTTTTAAACAAATGACTTGTGTTGATAATCTATTACACCATCTGTCCTGCAAACCTGTCTTAAAACCCAAGTTTACTGCACAGTGCACATTGATTTTAGTATTATAGAGGTTTGTTTGGGATTGTTTCCAAGAGGTAGATTCATTTTCAAACTATTTTTCTATGTAAACATGCACTAATCAAGGCAAGGCAATTCGAGATCCAACCTTGTTTAAACTCACCTGTAGCTTTCTAATAATCCTAAAGACTTTGATTAGCTTGTTCATATGCGTTTTATTTGGGTTGGAGCTAAACTCTGCAGTAAAAGTCAATCTCGAGAGCTAGAGCTGTCCACGTTCTATTCTGTGTGAATGCCCGGTTAATGTTGTCTTTTACCTCTGATATTAAACCTTTCCTGTGTTATCTTCAATAGCAAGTGTCCATCTGCCTCGGATTGGTCACTCCACTAAAGGCTTCAATTGGTACGGTACAGAAAGACTCATTCGTAAGCACCTGGCCACCAAAGGCATCTCCACATCTATGTATCCTATTCCAGAAGTCAAAAACTGCTTACTAGTCAAAGGGATACTCCACTTTTTTGGAAATACGCTCATTTTACCACTCCCCCAGAGTTAAACATTTGAGTTTTACCGTTTTCGAATCCATTCAGCCGAATTTCTGATATTTAGAAGAAAATCAGTAACCAGACAGTTTCTGGTCTCATTGACTTCCACGGTAGGAAAAAAATATACTATGGAAGTCAATGAGACCAGAAACTGTCTGGTTACTGATATTCTTCTAAATATCAAAAAAATCGTCTGAATACAGTCGAAAACAGTAAAACCCAACTGTTTAACTCTGAGGGAGTGGTAAAATGAGCCTATTTCCAAAAAAAGTGGAGTATTCCTTTAAAACCATGAACTGAAGCCATAGGTTATTTGTATCACTTTGACATTTGGCTAGATATGTTAATAGAATGTAATATCTACTCTAAGAGTGCTTTCACACTGGCAGTTTAGTTCAAAACAGAGCAAGTTTCGCAAGAAAAATTGGTCATGTGAAAGCTTTCATGTGGACCAGAGAACGCTATGGTACCAAACCCAAAAAGACCTGAGAGGAGGTCTGAGTTCGCTTGGAACTGGAACAGGGGCACAATTGGCTTCATGCAAAGCTACACTACTTCCTGAACTTAAGCCAGCTCCTTTGTTTCCTGTCTGCCATTATTGGCCAAGCTTGATTAATTCAGGTGTGTCTGATTATTGTTGCCGTGACTACTGAGGTCAGGCACACCTGAACTAATCAATTTGTCCAATAATGGCAGACAGGAAACAAAGGAGCTGGCTTAAGTTCAGGAAGTAGTGCAGTTGTGCATAAAGCCAATTTGCTTGAATTTGAAAGTAGCTAAGCAAGATAAAACCACATGTACTGGGGTTTGAGAGATTCAAGAGAGTGTGAAACCAGACCAATGCAAATGGGGCACCAGCATCAAGCTTAAGTTTGGACCACATCAAATGTGGCAAGTGGGAAAGACCCCTAAACGAATCCACTTATTGCTTAAGAAGAACTTTAAAAGTAATGGATTTGATATCGGCGTTAGGAACAGGAATATTCCTTGACTTGTTTTTCAGATACTATTATAGACGAGGTGCTTCACACTCTTCTACAGTTTCTTCCACCACATGCACAGCTACTCCATCAACCTCAGACCCTGCAGGATCAGCAACAGGTTCCCCACTCTCCTCCAGTCCTCTTGGCAATAACAAAACAAAAATCTCCACTATGTCACATGAGAGTCAGGACACACCTGGGTTGGCTGACTTCATGAGAGGTGTTCATGTCTACTTCTACAACATGGCTGCTACAGAAAAGAAGAAGCTCGCCCGCTACCTTATCACATATCCTTTCATGTCCCTCCATTACCCGTACGTTTCCTATGCATCAACACGTCTATCTTTATCACATTTATGATGATAAATCTTGTTGAGCTGATAGTTTACTCCTTAACATTTCTGCACATATGATGGTGATGAAGAGGATCTCATGAGCTCACATGTCACTCATATCATAGGAGAGGTAGAAAGTCCTGTCCATGCAAAGGTAGTACCATCAAAACTTTTTAAAAAGCTATTAAAGAAGACCTATTATGCCCTTTTTCCAAAATCTTGATTTTGTTTTTGCAGTTTATTAGAATAGGTTTTTATGCTTGACTCTTTTTTTTATATGACGCTCAATGAAGCCCTCTTTCCAGAAAGTGCAATGTGCTATGATTGGTCGGCTTGACCAATGTTTTGTGATGAATCAACTGCTTCAAGCGTGTTTTGGAAATGTCACACCCCTTTAAATTAACAATGAGTTTCAACACACTATTAAAGTCCCCCTGTAGTCAATAATTTTCATCTTTGATCACCAAAATGACATTTAATTTTTTTCCTTAAACAATCTTCACGTGACGTCAGAAACACCAGCGTTTTCAAACCGCGTTTTTGGTTCACTGCAGTTTTAAGGAGAAAAAACTCAGCAATGGTGTGGACTTATGAATTTATCCATGTTTATTTCTTACAGCATATTAAAAACACCACATAACATATAAACAACATTAAAAGCTTGATTTCCAACACGGGGGCTGTAACACAACCTAACCAGGCCTTGCCCCTTTTTCTGCAAATGTCTTGGGCCAGAAATATTTAAATGAGGAATATATAATAAGAAAGTTTACAACTACAATCAATGCCGTTTCAGGGAGTTCAGAAACAGTGCTTACGGATTTAGAGAATAACTCTATGTAGTGATTGTGATTCGTGACTGCAGACGCTTTCATGCTCACATAGCAACATTACACACTAAATAATGTTGAACATGTAAAAATGCATAATAGGACCCCTTCAATATGGCTTATTAGATTCATGTTTATTAATACTAATATTTTTTTATTAGATTTAGTAACAGAAATATGCTTTGCATTATTCTCCTTTTTTCTTTTCAGGAACTGAGAGATCTATTGCATCAGTATCCTCAGGCTCTCCTTGTAAAGAAAAAGTGGCTGGAATCCTGCTTTGCTAACCAAAGGAAAGTCAGTGTGTCTACATATGTAATTAGGTTAAGTTGACAAAACTCCTGCGAGAAGTGACTGATCAAATGAGTTTGCCTTTGGCTAATTTACAGTCACACCTATTTTCTGTTTAGGGTTTGAAATGAACTGGTCTTTAGCTTTATATCCAGTTATGGCTAAATTACGATCAGAAGGTTTGTCATAGTATGACTTAAATAATGAAGCATTGCTTAGTGTTTAAAGAGAAACAACACACTCAGGAGAGACTTTACAGTAAACAACACTTATGGATTTTCTCTATGCACTTATCTGTGGTAGATTGATTGCATGTAAAACATTTACATTATTTGACATTTTCCTACATTTCATATCATAACCAGTGCTTTGGTTTAAAACGTCACCATTTTTTAATTATCTCAACTTGATTAAAAAGCACATATCTGTTGTCCTATAAAAAATGTTCATATGCATTAATTCTGTCCAACAATCATTCAGATTATCACAGAAGAACTAGGATAAAAGTTTATAGTTTACATATGGCACTAAATATGTAATTGAGCGAATTAATTAAATTACAAAGAGATACTGATATTGCAAATCTACTTTACATATTTATAAAGCAAAGTTACAGATAAGGTGTAAAAGCTGTTAGTTCAGAGTCAGATCTCAAATGTCGGTGTTACTCAGAAATGTATAGCTCTAAAAACCAAACCACAGATGTATATGATAATGTACTTTTGTTTCTGGAAAGTGATTCTCATTTCCCATTTTTAGCAATAAAAATACTGCTGTGAGTTGTTTATCCTTTTTTGTTTTAAATCATAATAATATACTATAATATATACTCTAGAGTAAATAATCATTTCAAAAATAATCTTTAAAAAGCCCATGCTTTTAGTTATTTTATGACAATTGTTAATTTAGTCAATGGTTCGTTTTGGCAATTTTACTTTCATTTTTATTCTAAATACGGTATTGTTGTTCAGACAGTATTGATTCGTATCTGAATCGTTAAAAAGAATCGGCTCATAAGAACGATTTTTGATGAAGGCAGAGAAACATCTACTAGGATGTGCTTTCTGGGAAATAGGCGGAGTTTGTGTTGTGAAAACAGGCAGGTGTTCAGAAACTTCCAAGCAGTAGGTAACGTTTCTTTGAGTGCTAAAGCTCGTGCGTTCTGTAATGTCCAGCGATTAGAGACTCATCGGAATTAAATCATTCACGCCACTAAATCTGCTGGTCAGCTTACAGGTATGGACGTGTTTATGTGACGTTAGACGTCAAATATATCGAATAGGTGAAATTGTAGGAGCATATCATAGTCTGAGTTTTATACGTTTTGTAAGTGTTTAAGTGGTTAATCTTTACTAAGATAATTGAAAGGTGTAACTTTTATTGTACTACTGTAGCCTACGAAGCTAAAACTTATGCGTTACTTGTACACTGCTAATACTTGTTATGCAGCCCGAGGCAGTGACCGTTTTAAAGCGTAAACACGGAAAGCGAAACAACGAACATTTCCAAAACAGCCTAATAATTTTTTTCTTTTCTTTTTGTTTTACAATAAACACAATCATTATTGTTACTATTGTTATAATAGTTATTTATTTATTTTAATAAAATAAGCGTATGCTAGAAGATCCCATTTAATGTATTGTGATAATATAACTAACATTATTTGGATTTTAAGTGTTGTGGTAAATGTCGTTATTGTATTGGTACCCTCTCTGCCCCATTTGTGCTTGAGGTTGATGGCCTTAGTTACTTGTGATTTCCCATGTGTCATGTTGGTTTCCACTGTATATTTAGGTGTTTTCCGCTGTTTATGTAACGTGCATTGAAATGTCATATAATAGCGTAAGTTGAGAGAGAGATAGAAATAAATCCTTTGCTTGTGGGAGAGAGATAGAAATAAACCCTTGGCTTGTGGGTTCAAGTGTTTCAGTTGCCAAAGGTTGTTAATTTTCTTAAATACAGCCATTTCACATGATGATAATGCCAGTCAAGGCTTCCTGCATTCATATCTTATTAACCACTTACAGATTTTTGTGCTGACTGGGGACATGAAATGGCTGCAGCTCATTTTTATTAGGCACAAGGATGGTACCTGCTCAGCACTGCTTACAATATAGGTAAAATATGCCTCTCATAATGACACAAATTTTATCAAGTATATATATATATATATATATATATATATATATATATATATATATATATATATATATATATATATATATACACACACACACTCTCGCCTAAATGATTATTAGGAACACCTGTTCAATTTCTCATTAATGCAGTTATCTAATCAACCAATCGTATGGCAGTTGCTTCAATGCATTTATGGGGATATTCAAATTAAATGACCCATCATACCATTGATCAGCTCTACCAAACTTGATTGTCTTTCTCATGAATAAACAAAAACTGTTAAGTTGCCTTGATTGATACTGTGAAGCAGCTTTGATACAATCTGTATTGTGAAAAGCGCTATAATATAAATATATTTGACTCGACTATTTGACTTGATTTAGAGGTGTGGTCCTGGTCAAGACAAGCTCCTGAACTCCAAACTGAATGTCAGAATGGGAAAGAAAGGTGATTTAAGCAATTTTGAACGTGGCATGGTTGTTGGTACCAAACGGGCCGGCCTGAGTATATCTGCTCAGTTACTGGGATTTTCACACTCAACCATTTCTAGGGTTTACAAAGAATGTTGTGAAAAGGGACAAACATCCAGTATGCAGCAGTCCTGTGGGTGAAAATGCCTTGTTGATGCTAGAGGTCTGAGGAGAATGGGCCGACTGATTCAAACTGATAGAAAAGCAACTTTGACTGAAATCACCACTCGAGGTGGATAGGCTACAACAGCAGAAGACCACTTGGGTACCACTCATCTCCTCAACAAGTAGGTAAAAGAGGCTACAATTTGAAGAGCTCACCAAAAATTGGACAGTTGAAGACTGGAAAAATGTTGTCTGGTCTGATGAGTCTCAATTTCTTTTGAGACATTCAAATGGTAGAGTCAGAATTTGGTAAACAGAATGAGAACATGGATCCATCATGCCTTGTTACTACTGTGCAGGCTGGTGGTGGTGTAATGGTGTGGGATGTTTTCTTGGCACACTTTAGGCCCCTTAGTTCCAATTAGGCATTGTTTAAGTCAGGCGAAACTAGGATGGTCATCATAACACAAACGTCCGTGTGCTCGTCCTGATTCAGAGATTTCGTCCAGGAGAAATTGCCATCGTTGAAATTCGTAGCGCACAGCGAGAGCCAGTCCGAGCTTCTCGTCCTTGACAGGCAGCCGCCTCCCTGTTCCTCCATCATTATCAGCTGCTCTTCACTATATTGCAGCTCGTAAAGATAGCCACGGACATCGGATTCGAGCAGCAGAATTTCAAAATCCTCTTCTTCCATATCATGTTTAGTTTTCCTCTGTCATTGTCATACTTCCTATCTCCACAGCGCTTGTTAGCTTAGCTTCCAAACAAGATGGCTGATATTGATTTTAGTATCTGCAAGTGAAGTCCCATTGATCTATAATAGGTCTGTAGGGTGAGTGGGTCCCACCCCCTGGAATAATAATGAGCTAATGTTTGTAGTCTCTACACTTTTCAATGAAATGTGACTTCCTGCTTATTATCACGTAAAAATATTATTTATAAAAGTAATTATTATAAAATTATTATTATACAAAATTATAGGAAGTAAAACACTTAAATCCTTATTTTAACCATCTCAGGGCAGGGGAATAACCATTAAAAAATATGACTGAGTTTCTAAAGATACAAAGCTTAATGCAAATGGGTGAAATGTCCCTCTTAAGGCAGTACTGAAGGCGAAAGGGTCAAACACAATATTGGTATGGTGTTCCTAATAATCCTTTAGGTGAGTGTATATATATATATTTGCTTTTTGCATTATCTGCCAATGGCTAGTATACTAAGAATTTATAAACATAATATAAAATATGGTATGTAATATAATATTAACATAAACTGACAGCTCACACTGGCACTGGGCTGTCTTTATTTTTGTGCCCTGTTTAATTAAACATTTTTGTCTAGCAGCCGCCTTCTGGCATCTGTGAACCAGTTGTTACGTTTTGCATGAAGAATGTTGTTTGATTGAAACATTGCATTTGAATAAATATTAGGCTGCAAGCTACAGTAATGTTCTCAATCTCTTTGTAGTGTCATTTTGTATTGTCACACTTCAAATGTTGATTTTCCATTTCTTTTTAAGTTGGCCATCTCTTTATCTGAAATTTTCAGGTCTTAGGTTTTCTTTCTCACTAACAAGGAACTTCTCTCCATTTGGCCACTACAGTTTACAATCCCTCAACTTTCCAGAAGAGAACGACGAGACTATGGATAAAATCATTACTGAGGACGGCATCTGTGACTCAGACTCCACTGATTCCCAGCTCTTCCACGCTGACAGTTGCATGTCTGAGAATGAGTCATTGAGAGAACAGGCTGACTTCACGGTTATTTGCAGAGACAGAAAGACCAACTACAGCTCCACACAGTCCAGCTACAGACCTTACCAGCCCCCGTTAGGTCTACCCTCCGGCTACAGTCCCCAGACGCCCTTTCCCAGTCAGACGGAAGCATGTCTGAGCACCCTGAGAGCCACACGACGGAGACCTGCTACACTCCAGTTCAGTGGGCAGAAGTTCGGTGGAATACCCTAGTGGCAACCTTCCCTCTTGCTTGGTGTCTGGAAATTACTGCAGTTATCCCGGTGATTCCAGCTACTCTTGCTCTCCAGACAGGCACAGTCTGGGAGAGGGGAGTCTAGAACAGCCACGTTCACTGCACTCTATCCCAACTGCATTCGTGCCTCACAGCTACTGCATGCCACCCTGCGCGTCCCGTGGGCCGCCCTGCTGTAGTCCGCACCCTGTGGATGTGTATAAAATGGATCATGGCTGTCATTACAGACCACATTACCAGATGCCCTGCTGGCCTTCACGTAAGTCCTCGGTTCTTTGTTAAAATTCAATGCCTATTATTATATTATGAGTCATAAATGAGTTTTGTTTTTACATGAAACTTGTGAAATTGTCACTCAAGAATATAAACAGTGATGAATAATACCAACATTCAAAACAAGCCCTCCATTGTCTATAAAATGACCTCATAATTGTGCACTTGTTTTATCAGGGATCGTTATCACGCCTGTGCTCAATCAAATGTATGCAATTCAGTTGCGCAAGAAGTTTCCATTTCACTCAACTTAATTAGTCAGAAGGTATTTGCGGTATTTCCATGCAAAAACCTATATTGTATTCACTGAATCAACAATATAGTTTAGACAAAAGTTGAATGTACTGAAATACTGTAGCTGAACTCTATAGAAATTATATCATTGTCACCCTATTTGTTTAAATGTATAATTTCTGTGTACATTATAAAAATAATAATTGGCTTACTGGCTGTGTTTGCAACATCTTCCATTGCATTACAATCGACACATATATCAACTTCTCACTTTAATAAATGTTTAATATATCTTACTACTATCCAATAATAGTCCATCTGACGTAACAACTCTAAAGCTGATTGGTTGCGCAGATGAATGAACTGAACAATGGCAATTTGTCTTAATTGACAAATGGATAAAAAAAGCAGCTGACATGTCTTTTTTTAAATGTAGTTTAAAATGTGCATTTGTAAAATTCTTTAATTACTATTTTATTGTTTTATTTAACCACATTTTAAAACACAAATTAAATTGTCAGTTTATTTTTTTTTCATGTAAAAAGTCTTTACTACATTTTAAGATATTAATTAAAATAAACATTTTAAAGTCTGTTGATTAAAAAAAGAATTATTTCCATTTTATTTTTAAAACTTGAAGCTTAATTTTATTTTTTATTTTTAAATATTTGTCTGGCACAGTTAGGTTAGCTCAACATTGAGCTATTTACAGCAGGCGGTAAACGTAATAATAAAATGAGATGTAGGCCTACATTTGTATAATTGTATTGATCATGCCAGCAGTAATTCATCAAATGATGGAAAAGCATGTTATAAATTGGCAAGTATAAAAACAGAAAAAGAGGCTGCATGCATAAATTGTTTAATTTGCAAATAAAACTATTTATGCAGTGCGGCCTCTTTCCTGTTTTTATACATTCTAATCATTCAGGCCAGCAATCTTAAAGTCTTTTTGAGTAAATTACTCTCCCATTCATAAATTGAATGGTATTCATATTTTTTTACTTGATCTGATTGGCTAGTAACTTAAATTATCAGTTGGATGTAATCATCTTAAATAAAATTTTGGTTTTAATATATGTTAGGTTACTGATAAAGCATTTTTACAGTGTATGCAGATTAATGTCTCGCTAACTTCATCATTTCATCTCCAACAGGACTTGAAAATAGCAGACAATCAGCCTCGGAGTTCACTCACAGGTAATGTATAATAGTGGTGGGGCAATTAATGTGGGATTGATTGTAGGTGATTTTACAGGTTGCTGATTTTCAATGATGGATTCAACTTAGTTGTCTGAGGTCTTTATGCAATGCTCTGATCTCTCACAGTGGCCACACCTCTCCTCACCCTCGAGCTAAACTAACTCCAAGCACAGCCCCTCTTGTCCCTGGAGCAAAGTGAGTGTACACACTGATGTTGAGCAACACTGAAAGAATGTGGGATTTGAATAAGATGTGTGTGCCGTTGACTTCAGAATATATATAAAAAAAAAACTTTTAACTTGTATCTGATTTTCTTCAGAGTCACCTGATTATAAAGTGATTGTGTTAAAGATGCTATATGTAGATTACATTTAGGGGAATTAATTTATTGGGGAATTAATTTTTAACAATTAATTCCCCAAAAAGACTAATAATATATAAATCTAGCTGACTGTTATTGGAAAAATTTTGTCATAATCGTGCAGCCCTTACATGTAATTAAAAAATCCATTAATTGCATCAAACAAAAAAAGTTTTAGTTTATATGTAATATATGTGTGTGTATACTATACATACACACACAAATATATATATATATATATATATATATATATATATATATATATATATATATATATATATATATATATATGTGTGTGTGTGTGTGTGTGTATGGGTGTATACACACAGAAAAATAATAATATAATATATATATATATATATATATATATATATATATATATATATATATATATATATATATATGTATATATATATATATATATAGTTATTTTGTATATATAAATACACACACATCCATGTATATATTTAAGAAAATGCGTTATTCATATATAAAATATTTATATTTATATAATATAGATTATGTATTTATATTTATATATATATATATATATATATATATATATATATATATATATATATATATATATATACAGAATTTAAGCGCAAATATTTTTTATATATACATGCATGCATAGGTATTTATATATACAAAATTATTATATTCAGCACACACAAATATATTATGTAAACACAGACTTTTATTTTGGATGCGATTAATCGCAATTAACTTTTGCACAGACCTAATATATATATAGATATATATAGATAGATAGATAGATAGATAGATAGATAGATAGATAGATAGATAGATAGATAGATAGATAGATAGATAGATAGATAGATAGATAGATAGATAGATATACATATATAGATATATAGATATAATTATACACACATAAAAACTTTTATGTTACATGCGATTAATCATGCTATTTTACTGCACTAAATAAATTAGAATTTCATGAGTTATAATTCTTGAAGGATCTATTAAATGTTCTTTTTCACTCTTTTCATTATTGCAGGGAAGGTGTTTGTTACTTATGAAGCAGACAGTGAAAAACATGTCAAAGAGATCATCAACTTTGTTGCTTTACTAAGACACAATGGCTTCTATACTCACGTAAGACATGCAACCTATACCAAACATTGCCTTGCAGCCATGCTTGTCACTAGATGCTGGGTCTGTGAGAGATCATGTTGAGTCCTTTTTGTTCTTTTTGCACAGATTGACATGTTTGAACAACAGTTCAAGAGCATAAGCAAGATTGACTTCATGGAAAGATACATCAGCGAAGTAAGTAGAGATCGTCTCAGACCTCCTAGTATATCAGAGAATGTGTTTTTTATAGTTTGACTTGCACAGCATAAATTCTAAACCACTTTGCAGCTTATTTTGTCCAAGAATCACCTACAGGGTAATATTGTAAGACTAAAAACTGTAAAGCAACCAAACAGACAATTTTGCATAGTTATGTGTTAAATATGACATTAAGATGGTTTTATCACTCTTTAGCCTAAATCATGTGTGGATGACTGTCGTCCTTCTACTTTTCATCTGGGATCATTCTTTTTTTTTAGGTGTTCAAGCACGAAGTGCTGAAAAACTATTGTAATTGCTAGGAGAAAAAAATAGAGACTTGAAACTCAGCCAGATGGTAGGGCCTCTAATTAGGGAGAACCTATCAGAGTATGAGCATGATTGGCCCATAGGTGGCGCTACAGCAACCAAAAATACTAAATTGCTCTTAACTCCTTGACCGTTTGACTGATGGTGCGTTCTATTATTCATCCGTCTCGGAGATTCCGAATCGGACGACAGACGTTGCCTAGCAACACGCCCCCTTTCCTCAGATTTCTCATCTCGGACGTCGGACAACCGTGAGAACACCGAGCAAGAATTCCGTTTCGGAATTCAAGATGGCTGCATCCTGTGTGACTTGTATGAACCGCTTTGGTATTTTAAATGACGATTATAATCACTCATATTACTGCGTCCCCTGTAGGTATGGGAATCAGTTGTTGTGAGTGCAATTACTAACTTTGCTAGCATTGCTAACAAGTCCACACTTATTCTAACAGAAGATTAACATGAAATAAAGTGAACATTTTTAAGTTCAAATGGCTACATTTTGATAGGGTTAAGTCATAATATTTTTTTAATGTAAGTGCCTGGTACTCGGCCAGTGCTACCGTTACAACAGCTTTCCGGGTGGCGTCCATTTTTTTCTCCGACTCGGACGCGCAAAACATAATAGAATGCTTGAAGTGTGGACTTGATGTCATATCCGAGGTCCAAGTCGGTTCGTTGGCTATAATAGAACGCACCATGAGCCTCAATAATTATCGAAAAAAGTTGAAATTTTGCATTTGCATTACATTTAGAATGTGGTCCGTGGCAAAATACAGCCAAAAGCCAATAAAATGGCTACATGTTTCAAAGTTTCATGGAGATTGGACCATAGGTGGTGCATCAATCAAAAAGGTCTCATTCTTATTAGGAGTTCAAGCTCAAAACTATGATAAATCATGCTAGATTCATGGTAAATCATACTGGAACATGGTAAATAATGAAAATCACACTGTAATGTGGTGTATCATGGTAAATTATGCTAAAACATGGTCTATTCCATCTATGATGTCGGTACATAAAACGTATTGTTTATTAATAGGCTATAGGTCATTTGTGAAGGTCTATCTATGAAGCTTTGGCGCCTCAAATAAACAATCAAATTCTAATGCATCTTTAAGGATATGAGATATCTGTAATGTCTTAAGCTAGGAGAACTTGTTCAGTGGTTGCATTTATAAAGCAGTGCTTACTGCTTTTGCTGTTTATGGTCAACACATTGAGCCTTGTGGTGGGTGCTCTCCTTTGTTGAGGACATCTTCAGTTCTTCCAAATCTCAAAAAAATAGCATTGATGTTATATGTCTGATTAAATGTCACTGTTTAACCTTATAAACTGTATAAATGCCAAGGATTGATCGCTGACACATAGTTGACATTACTATTACTATTTCCTTTTAAAATGAATGTCTACAAGTAGTTGCTTTTAGGTGATTTAATTTGTGCTGAGAATCTGAACAGGTTCAATGTGTCAATGTCATTCAGGCAGTGTTTGTCCGTCCTACTCATGTTCAATAGCATTTGCTTCTAAATGATTGCAGCTAGTTTGTGAGTTGCCAATAAACACATCTATAGCACAACAAATATAGTCAACCAGTATATATTAATTTTCTTCTCTGACTTTTAGATTATAATCTATTGAATTCTGAGGAATTGATTTAACATGGTAAACATGTTAAACAGAGCTGGAGTAGAATTAAGTCAATTTTTATTAGACATATAAGTTGCATTTGTAGGATTTTATAATGCCCAGGTATTCTTATTTTGCATTAATCTGAATGGCATGAACAATCTTGGCACTAAAAAATCCAACAAAACTTTAAATTTAATGCATTTTTAGACCATCTAATAAAAAAACATGTAACCCTGAAACAAGTAGTTTTAATTGATATAATTCAGACCTCGAGTGGGGGAGGACATATTTCTAGCATATTTCTGAATGATTAACCCTGCTTTTCTAGTTTCAGCATTTACAGAGCAAAACTTTTTTAATTATTATCTGAAGTATGCCTAATTGCTACTTTCTGTCCATAAAGTTGTCTTTTTTGTGTTTATTTTTTAAATGCACAGAAAGACTATCTGATCATCATTGTCATCAGTCCAAAGTACCACGAGATTGTGACCAACGCCTCGTTTTACATGGAAAACGATGAAACACTCAACACTGTCTACATACACAAGCAGGTACAGCTTACAAATAATTAGTGGAAAGATAGATTTTTCCTTATTTTTCTTGTCAATTGACTTAAAACCTTTGTCTTTTAGTTACAAAACGAATTCATTCAGAATGGGGCCAGGAATTATAGATTCATCCCCATTTTGTTTCCTGGTGCCAAAAAGGTAAAACTGAATCTTTTCAGCAACTGATTAAAACCTATTTAAAACCCATAGTTTACCCAAACATGACAGTTGCCATCATTTACTATCTCTCAAGCTTTCCAAACCTGTATGAATGAACCTTTCTTCTGCTGAACACAAAAGAAGATATTTTGAAGAATGTCAGTAACCATTCTTTGCCATTGTATTGTTTTCCTATGGAAGTCTGTTTGGTTAACCATATTCTTCGGAATATATTTGATTTGTGTTCAGCAGAAGAAATAAATTCATACAGGTTTGGAACAACTTCAGAATTTTCATTTTTGGGTGAACTAGTCCTTTAATGAAAATAATATTTGTGTTTAAACAAGTACTCGCTCAAGCTGCCAAAATCCTCATTTGTGATTAACTATTATAATAACAGAAATAGACATCTGTGGTTGTTTCTTCAATGCTCTGGTAACACCTAAAGGATTACTTCAATATATTCCACTTAAATCCAGTTCAGATGTAATGATGCCCCTGTCTTAGTTTACAACATTTCTGTTAGGGCTGTGGAATGATTAATCGTGATTAATCGCATCCCAAAATAAAAGTTTGTGTTTACACAATATATGTGTGTTTGAGTGTGTATAATTATTATATATATATATATATATATATATATATATATATATATATATATGTATATATATATATACTGTATATGTATATATATATATACTGTATATGTATATATATATATATATATATATACTGTATATGTATATATATATATATATATATATATATATATATATATATATATATATAGTATATATATATACTGTATATGTATATATATATATATATATATATATATATATATATATATATATATATATATATATATATATATACTGTATATGTATATATACATATACAGTATGTACTGTATATATATACTGTATATGTATATATACTGTATATGTATATATATATATATATATATATATATATATATATATATATATATGTATATGTATGTATATATAAATATATATATATATATATATATATATATATATATATACTGTATATGTGTGTATATATATATATATATATATATATATATATATATATATATATATACACACATATGCATATTTATATTTAAGAAAAATGTGTTATTAATATATCAAATATTGATATTTATGTATAATATTAATTTTGTATAAATATATATAAAGTATATACATGCAAATATTTCTTAATTGTATACATGCATGTGTGTGTTTATATATACAGAAATAATTATACACACTACACACACATACTGTATATTATGTAAACACAAACTTTTATTTTGGATGCGATTAATCGCAATTAATCGTTTTCACAGCCCTAATTTCTGTCTTCTTCTGTCTGTCAGTGCCATATCCCTTCATGGCTTCAAAGCACTCAAACTCTTCACCTGGCCCAGGGACCGAGATGACATTCTTCGTCGACTCATGCGTGTTTGAGAAATACAACCCTCCACCCATTGGAGAGCTGCCAACCATTGTCTCCATACCCATTTAGTTGATTACGTTTTCTAGACCCATTATATATCACATATGAACAGGCCTGTGTGACCCATTTTTAAAGGAGTAGTTCACTTTTAAAAAAAACTTTATTTCTTTACTCACCCTCATTCTCTTCAGTCGAAAAGAAATTTAAGGTTTTTGATGAAAACATTCCAGAAGGTCCAAAAGACAGTTTCGGTGCAAACTGTTCAAAGGGCTTTAAACGATTCCAGACGATGAATAAGGGTCTTATCAAGCGAAACGATTGCTCATTAAAAAAAAAAAAAAGTTTCAGTTTTATAAGCTCAAATGGTTGCCTTGCTCTGTTCTGTGATGCATGTTCGTGACTCTCCTGTTTCGAACTCGTTTATCAAAATGAACAAATCTTTTTTCGTATCATTTGGTTCATTCAATGAACGAATTGACTCAGAAAAATATTTGTTCATTTTGATGAACGAGTTCGAACAGGAGAGTCACGAACGCACATCACAGAAAAGAGCAATGCTTTTTTTTTAAAATGAGCGATCATTTCGCTTGATAAGACCCTTATTCATCGTCTGGAATCGTTTAAAGCCCTTTGAACAGTTTGCACTGTCTTTTGTACCTTTGAGATGCATTAAAATATCCTGGAATGTTTTCATCAAAAACCTTCATTTCTTTCGACTGAGGAAAGTATGACATGGACGTCTTGGATGACATGGGGGTGAGTGAATTATCAGCAAAAGTTTGTCACTAAAACTGTCATTTAATTAATATTTTACCACTCATGACTGATTAATAAATCAGAATCCCTACTAGTGCTGTCAAACCGATTAATCGTGAATAATCGATTCTAAAATAAAAGTTTGTGTTTATGTATGCGTCCATATTATTATATTATATTTGTCTGTATTTATGCATTTTTGAAGTTTTAATTTTTTTATAAACTGTGTGACATTTTGCCAAAGTTTCACAGGCAAAAAAGGTCCATTGTCTATTGTTAACCGTGTAGAGATGTATGAAGCAAAACTCACACAGAATTCACTTTCAAACAAAGCAGCTTTCTATTGGCCAATGCCGCAAATTCATTGTAAAATCTGCGAAGCGAAATCGTTCGCCCTCCACACAATGTACCTGACCTTGTGGGTTCTTATTGAAATGACTGGATTTAGAAAATTCACAAACAGTGGACATTTTTCTGTAATAATAGCAATGTAAAAACATTTTAACCCTGACTAACTTTTAAAGACATGTTTCCTTTTCATCACACTTATTTGCTGTTGGATGAATCTGAAATGCATTGAGGACAGAATCACACACACCGTAGAGAGTGTATTATAACAGACTACTTGTCCTTTGTGCCTTACAATTTTTCTTACGCCAGACAAAAAAAAAAACATTTAAATTGATTTCATTTAGCAGGTTTCCGCAGTTCATGCACTGCCATTGTCATGCTGAGATTTCATGATCTTTCATGTTCATAAATTATGCTGGCTCGTTTTTATCAGCATATCCCCTTTTATTGAACCAAGAAGAAGGGTTTGTTTATACAACTTATTGATCAAATTAGATTCAGTCAGAATCAGGGACATTATTAGCACCATGTTTTTGAGTTGTTTAAAGAAACTGAATTGTATTGATTGAGAGTGAATGGATGCGTGTATGAGCACATATTTTATGTAAGTCATGCTATGTACTGTGCCAGAAAAATGTCATGGGGTGCAGAAACAATGCTTGAGGCTATTGCCACATGCTCTAGAGACTCAAAATGAGTAAACCACTCAACACTGGCTTAACAAAAAAGAGTTTTTGAACTGATAAGATGTTTATCTGTTGAAATGCAAGTCCCTTTGGATAGGCCAAGGCTATCAAGCAGAATATTCAGGCAAAATTGTCAGTGAATAACTTAAATAGCTCTCTGTTCCCCACACAAATCTATTGTAGGGTCACCTTTTTGCAGTTTTATCAGCTTTGGTCCCCTATCACCTTTTTTGTTTTATGCAAGAGATAGAAATTCTCGTATGGAATGACCTGAGTAAATGATTTCAGAATTAAACATTTTGAGCAAACCATTCTCTTGAACCCTCACATTACAAAAAACATGGAATTCTCTGAGAGCTCAACCCAGTTACTGCCTTCAAGGAGTTACTGAAGGTTAATTTAGCCCCATTAAACAAACTAACCCCTTCATTGAGGCTTATCAGGAATGAATTATTATAAATCAGCCGTAACAATATAATCAAGGGGATTTGGTCATAGAGACTAACATAATCCTCATCCGAACAATATTAGCAGTATCCAAAAATGATGTGCCGAGGAGAAATGGTTATCAGTTTGTAATTAAAATGAGACGAGAAACAGAATGATTGATTACTCGACGCAGTGACAGAAAAGGTTATGGGAACAGGCTCTCTGAAGTAGTCTTTTTATAGCTGGTTAATTTCTAGATGAAACAAGTTAATTCCAGGAATATGTCATCCATCAACTACACCACGGCTCTGCGAAATATTGTGAAGGCTTGTCACTGACAATAGGAAGTGACAGTGTTTTAACATCTTTACATTCTTTTAGTAAATCCACAATGCATTAGAGTTCAGCCATCATCTGCAGGACAGAGCTGCTGTTCTTTGCTTTGTTGTGCCTTAAGATGGCACTCTTCACATGTGTTCACACTGTACATGTTGAAGACGATCATCTTTACTACCCAGAGGAAGGGAGGAAATGCAATAGTGGGGCATGTTGTCATTATGGAAAATTATTGTTGGTTTAACTTTTAGAAAGTACAGTCTTTGGAAAAAAATGGTTCATTGGGGTTCTATATATGTAGCATAGGGTTATTTACTCAACTCCAAAGAACCTTTTATGCTAAAAAAGGTTCTATAATGACAAGAAAGAAGCCTTTTAGCACAAAGGTTCTTTAGGCTATTATTCATTAATATATTACATTATTCTGCAACATTTTGTAGTTGTCAATTAAATTATTGTTTATTACTGTTGTAATATCACATTTTAATCATGCTGATTTTTGGAGGAGAAAAACTGAAATGGCACTCTTCGTGTGATATTGATTAACTACATAAAATGATATAAATATGTACATTTTCTAACCCATATCTTGAATTTTATGATCATTCACATGCATTCATAAATACATTTTAGGGTCTTGATGTTTGTCAATAATATGAAATATTTAACCCGGAAAGGACAAAATAAATGATAATGAATGAACCCAAAAGATTCCATATAGAACCTTTTTCCTGGTTACAAAGAACCCTAAAGGGTTCGTATTATTGAACCCTTAAAAAGGGTTCTGTATAGAACCTTTTAGGGGTTCCAAATACATAGCGCTGATAGAACCTTTTAAGGTTCTATATAGAACTCAAGTGTAAGTTACCTGGTTGCCTTAAGTTAATTTAAATTAAAAAGATAAACAATTTGTAATAGTATATTCTCTGAACCACAAAGTTGATTTGACAAAAGGTAAAAAGTTGTGATAAATCATTTTTGCAGTGTGCCAATAAATAGTCCACACTAATATGGTTATAGAACTCTTGCCAAAAAGGGTCTATAAAACATCTTAAATGATTGCATAAAACCTTAATGTTTAATTAGCTATTTATTTATTTATTTTTCTTGGACAAAACATGTCTTTGAGTTGTTTAAGTAATATTTTAATATTATAAAATAATATTAATAATTTAATCTGAATTAAAAATAAATAAATAATGAATCACAAAAAAAATCATTTTCGATATATATATATATATATATATATATATATATATATATATATATATATATATATATATATATATATATATATATATATATATTATTGAATATGAAAAAATTTCTGACTTTTGTAATTATTATTTGTTTAATATGCTAATCATTTTATGTTATAATGTTTCTTAAAAAATGTATTATAAACATTTTTGAATTTTATTAAAAAAAATAATTTTAGTTGAGCTAATAGCTGCATTTTATTTATTTATTTATTTATTTATTTATTTTCCAATTATGTAGGTAGTAAAATATATCATTCCGGTTTTTCTACATGTCCTCCAGTTACACTATCCTTCATTGTATGTTTGAAATAATCTGAAACATATTACGTAATACTGAATCTTCCTTTCTAATAACAGGATGCTGCTGGGAAAAAAAAAGTCAGTTTCTGTACATTAACATTCTGACCTATTTAGAAACGCATCCCTGATAAAACATGATCTGCACTGCTGTCGCAGTCCTGTAGGAGGCAGTATCTTCATCAGCTCTTTGTTTCAGATAGTTTTTCAGTTCCACCCAGAATTGAAGGTTTCACACATTCTATTTTTACACTGCTGAATAATTCAAATCAGAGCCATATATGATCAGTGACATTTCCTCTTTTCTAGCAGTCTGACAACGGGGTTGCATCACTTGATCCTCGATGTGGAGTCTAGAAAGTGATATACAGCTGTGAAACTATGAATAACTTTGTTCTGGGACAGAAAATGACATTAATAAATATACACGATGACCTAAAAACTACCCTCGATTTTCAACTTCAATTGATTCTCTGTTTACAGAAAGGATATAATGATGCGAAACGAGCCTGCTATAATAGATTTCTTTGAGCATGCTCTGTAATGGTCCATTGCAATGCTTCTGAACTCCCACTAGATCAGTGACACAGTATTTCATCATTAAATTCCGATTTAATATGTTCTTTATGGCAAATAAGGACAGGAATATCAAAGAAGGAAATGAACTCTCATAAGAAGAAAGAGAAGTGTTCAAATCACATTTTTGATGCTTCCGGAGGCCCTGCATTTCTTTCATTTTGATTGCATTTTGTGGGAACGTTTTATACGAGTTACTTCAGGAAGTATCCAGGGAGTAATTCTGCGCATGAAATCTCGGCTTCTGTTTCGTTCCTGCAAGGGAGAAGCCGGGGTGATGCTTAAACTTGTAAAGTGTTGTTGCCATGGTAACATCACAGTTCATCAAGGTTCCGTGTAATAAAAATGAGTCAAAGTTTAAATGCCAATTATGGACAGATGCAACAAGAACATGCGAACATACATGCTGATATTGATCAAAAATGGTATTGAAATACTAGTCTAGTACTACATGTTTAAATGGAATACTAATACTAAATTTCACCTCTGAAAGATTTTGCACGTGCTGACCATTATTCAAGTAAACATTGTTAGTACTGTAATTATTAGGCCTATATCCAGTTCTCCACCAAGAAGTGAGCAACCAACATATGCACCTGTTATTATTCTCACTGTGTGGAGCTCATTTTGGTCAGCGGAATTTAAATGTGTGTTGGTCACAGCAGGTGAGAGACCTCTAAGAAAACGAAATATGCGGTCGGCACATGGATTCAAGAAACGCCTCTGGCTCATTTGACTGAGTGCTTTTGTGACTCAAAAAGGAGAATGCTTTACAACTCTATAACAACTGATAAAGAAGCTTTTGCCTCCATTACATCAATGTAGTCAGGCTCCAAACTCAATGCTTAGGTCATTTCTGTGTTCAAGGGCCTCCTCCAGAAAAATAACCGAGTCTAAAGCAGCAGTCTTTTGGGAAAAGCCTTCATCTCTTGCCCTGTGGGAAACAATGAAAGCTGAAATGAGACAAAAATCAAAGTAGTCATCTTCCTAGACCCGCTCTTCACTCGAGAGCAGAACGAGTCCTGACAAAAACGATTGAACTGGGTAAAATGTGTCTTTCTGTATTACTTGAAGTTGTCAGATATTTCCTACCTGAAATTAATTCATTTCTAATATGTTTTGGTATTGATACTGCAGTGTGCCGACAATAATTAAACATGGAACATAGGAAGTAGGGGTGTAACGATTTTCGAACCGAACCGAAAAACCGCGATACTGAACTCACGATTCGGAATCAGAGCCCCGTCTAACAGAGAGCCTTAATTGGCACTTCCTATTAGCCCCATTGTGTATCATATTGGTTGTAGTTCCATTAGAATTCCACTGGAGGTGATCGCGGGCGAGTGCAGAATGAATGGGAGTCTATGGGGCTAAACGGCTAAATGTGTCTCTTTCACCTGCTTGTCGTTAAATTAACATAGATTTTATTGTTGATTCCGCAAGTTCAATATAGATTATTAACCTGGCCCTAGCCAGATGAATGTCGTTCCGCTTAGCTCCGCCTAGCTTCACTCACATCCATCTGGAACCTCTTCCATTGAGAGTGATTTCTCCAACCAACTTTATGGCTTAGCCAATCAGGACGCAGGGCGGGAGTTTCATAGATGTGACGTAGTGGAGAAGCGACCGTGAGACTGTTTTGATTCAGACAACAATGGCGGCTCGCATCGAGGAAGCAAGCATTAACATTGATGCTGCTATTTCATCCGTGTTGTCCAATCTACCTAATATTGTTTCATTAAAAGAACATCAGAGAACGGAACATCAGAGAATGTCGGCTGTTTCTGTTTTGTTTTTCCTGCGTCGCTCTCATCAGCGTCACTGGTTGGCTTCGGTGTGAGTGGTTGAAATAGCACGTCGATAAAGATGACGGACAAGTGGCTTCAATGGATCGGTTCCAGATGGATGAGTGGAGCTAGGCGGGGCGAAATTTCATCTGGCTAGGGCCAGGTTAATAGATTATAGGCCAAAAGTCGAATGAACGAGTACTTATGTCCTTTTGATTTATTACAGGTTAAGCCGTTGTTGGCCGGAACACACTAGCATTCTGTGCTACGTCACATTAGCTATTGGTGTGAACGTCATTAGATTTTTGAATGGATTTTTAGAACAGATAAGTGAACTTAAAAATGCAATTTTCAGCTGAGTGTATTATCTTAGCCCTCCCTTTGAATGCATGTTTCAAATTACTTGACAAAAAATTACATCCTGAGAAAAGTGGATTTCTAGGGGTGAAACCCCATAGACTCCCATTCATTCTGCACTCGACCGCGAGCGCCCCCGCATGGACAGAAACGTGTTAATGCAGCCAGTCAGCGAGAACCCGGAAGTAACCAGCCAGTGCCAATTGACTATGTGCACGTTAGCATATGCTACTTCCGGCTGTGAAACCGATAGGGGGTGTCTAGTTTCCGGTAGCCTGATGGACGCATAGAGGCTGTATATTTCTCCAGTTGTCTTGGACATCTCTGACGAATATTACAGTCGATGTTCGATGGTGTTCATCGCCTGGCTAGTGGTTTTTCTCCAGCTCCCAGAGAAAGAGAGAGAAGGGGTTTAAATATTACATCTCTCAGTATTTGCATAATTTTGAAGGTAACGTTAAGTCACAACAACATCCAAGCTCATGAAATTGCGTGTGTATGAGCACGACAATTCGTATTTCCCTTTTGGCGTGCTATCAACATTCATAATCGCTTTTCAGCGTGTTTATGAATGCCGTTAACTTAACGTTATTACTGTATATATAAAAATATGACCTACCTCAACCCCGTCCCTAAACCTACCCGTCACTGGGGTTAATAGCATATAGCTATGAGTCTTCCCCTACCGTCCTAGGAAAAATATGATCCCAGATGTAATCTACATTTTATTTCGTTTCGCTCGGACATTTGACGGCGTAGACACACGCATACATGCGGGGATAGCTGTATGTTTACGCAAAAGTCATGATGTCATGTTGCCATGATACATGCTCAAGCTGCTATCTGGTAACGTTAACTGTTATTATAAAAGTCGAAATCATGCGTTAGAGTAGACAGGTCTCCCTTGCAAAATAGGTTCTAACCCCAAGGGCTTCTCCTGGTTAAAGGGTATAATATTATAATAATAAATAATAATTAGTAGCATACAAACTTCCATCTAGTTGTCATGGATACGCAACGCTCCACTCTGTAAAGCGACTGCTTGGCTACTTTTCACAATGCAGCACCCAAATATGGGTAAAAACTGTGTTGATTGACTTGAACAAATGAACATAGTTTTATATAAATTTATTTAGATTTATTGCTAAGCTTTAAATAGCCGGTCCACTCATAGATATCTATGGGTCCACTGATGTAAACGACGGCAACCGGAACCGAAGTACCTAACATCCGCCCTCAAGTCGGAAGTAAGCATTTTTCTCGTGCACAGAGCGAATAGGCTCCTCATTTCAAGCGGCAGCGCGCGCACGAGTAAACGAGATCATCTCTTCCTCAGTTACAGAAAAGACACCTGAAGGTATGTCGAAAGATACAGTATACTTACTGAAAGGCATCATAACTCGTGTAATCGCTCAAACAGTGTTTCAGCCGCGGAAAGACGTCAATAAAACAGCATAGCTTGTCACTAGCATTATATTTACCTCAACAGGCAAGTGATTCAGTGTCCACAACTTCCTATAACTTCCTATAAATTAACTCTTGCACTAAAGAAATGCACTATGTATATTATATTTTGATTAACCTGGTTATGATATCTTGATTATTTAATGTATGTTTAAAATATCTTTCATGAAAATTACAACTGGGTAAATTATTATATTTCAACAACAAATAAGAGTAAAAAGACAAGTTAATGCAAAAACTGTTGTTAAAAAATGTGTTGTGTGTTGATTATTATATCTAAAAAATAAATAGCATCTGAATTTCACAATTAATCCTTGTGAAATGTTTAATTGTTATTGAATTAATTTAAAGACAAAGACCATTTTTTTCACTAAACCACTGGTAAAAAAAAGAAAGAAAAAAAAGCCATTTTAGCTTTCAAAACCGAACCGAGACATCAAAACCGTTGGGAAAACCGAACCGTCAGTTTTGTGTACTCGTTACACCCCTAATGGGAAGGAACCCAAACCAAGGAAATCCCATTTTAAATCAAATTAATTCAGTTTATGAATCATTCCAGATTCCCAGAAACAAACCCTCTGAACCGCTCAATCTCTTTCTGGAGCCATGTGTCACGGTTTATTTTAAACTTTCAGTTTTTTAAGAGCTGAGAAAGGGAAGGAAGAAGCTTTTCTGGGAATGAAAACAACTCACTGTTATTTACAAGGACTCCTTTCAGCTATAGGCTAAAATTGCATTTTTATGTTTAGCAACATGAGCGTGAATGTCTGGTATTCAGACATTTGGATATTTTATACAAGTTCAACATTTTACTGATATTTTGCCAGTTACCTCATTCATTTTTATCCAAAATATATGTTTCACATACAAGGCTTAGCATAGTTTCAGACTAAATCCATGTTTGAGCTGTTTTAACTGACTGGTATATCTTAAAATATATCACTGCCATTGTTTTGTCTCAAGATGCACATCAGTGTGTTTTTCCAAGGTGTGTTTATAAAAGCTATTGAAATGCTGCAATAGAAATAAGGCCCAATCCTGGCTTAATCTAAGCCCTGAACCAGTCCAGGCCATTCGCTGATATCACGCAGCCGCCATTTTGAAATCGAAAGCGAGGCTCCGGTGGGAAGAACTCCAGAAGTACAGATAAACAACAATGCCTTGGACTACCAACCTGAAGCTGCTGCCGCGATTTACACTATTAGATGTCCAATATCCAATATAGGATATGCATATAGTTTGTTCCTGCTTCTTTTTTTACGTTCTGAATTATATATATATATATATATATATATATATAAATATTTATTTATAAATGAATTTCACTGTATATAGTCTAAAGTATGAAAGAAATGTATGTACATATTTAGAATAACTAATTTCTACATTAAACACAACAATACGCCATCACATTCGCGACTCTCCTATGATTAAAAGTGACACTTCCGGTTTTCTTCCCACTGGAGCGATTTCAAAATGGCGGCTGCGTGAAATCCATAGACAGTATAAGAAGTGGACAGAGCCACCTCATTGGAACTCCATTTGAGACAAGTGAAGCCCATTTTTAGTGATTTTTTAGGGCTTCCGTCCTGACGCGCAGTACTCAAACCGACTCAGACAGAGCTTGACGATGTAGATGTGACGTGAGCGACCCGTCTGTCTTCTAGTGGCTGTGGCATGAGAAATCTGAATCATTCCCTTCCGAAACTTGCAGAGGCGGAGAGTGTGAATAGGAGCTGTCCATGAGCTCGGAGCAGGAGAAACTTTTGCTAGGTATTCTGATTAATTATTTTGTCATTTTGCCTCCACGTTTCTCCGATTGCCGCGAGCTTCTCCTCCTGTCCATACGGTAATCTCTCTACTGTGCGACAGAGAGTCGCGTGGTTATGACGCAATCGTTAGCCTACTTTTACAAAAAACTGCTTCTACGGGGCCATAACATAAGCTACAAGGTAATGGAGCATTTTATACATTGTCGTGTTTCTGTAAAAATAAATAATGGACAAATGGAGTCTTCAAACGCCTCAGATGTAAAGTTATTCGCTGTCAAAGTGATGCCAAAATGAATAGGAGTCAATGGAAATGCTAACTCAAGTGAAGTTCTGCTACAAGATGGCGGCACCTGGCCGCCTTCAACTTCCGGTCGATGGATTACCCCTACCCTATCTCACGACGCCAATTCGTACTGAATTCGTACGAGTGATTAAAAAGTGGCTAATTCGTACTAATTCATACAACCTCACTCGTATAAATTCGTACCGATTTGTCTAAACCCACGTGACGGTTAAGTTTAGGGGCGGGGTTAGGGGTAGGTCATTCGGTACGAATTCATATGAATTGGCCAATTCGTAAAAATATGTACGATTTAGCAAAATCGTACTGAATTTGTACGAGTGAGGTCGTATGTAATTGTTACGAATTAGCCACCTCGCAAAATTTTGTTACGAATTCCGTGAGATCGGGTTGATTACCCCCTTGGTGAAATCAGCGTATAGACGAGCTCTTAAAGTCCCTGTGAACGGGAAGTAGCAAACAAATTTTTTCCAGTGTTGTGACGTATTTTCGAGAGAAACGGAAATACTAAATGAGGCAAAATAGTGGGCGTGGATTTTTTTTTCAACTAGCACCTGATTGGATCTAGAAAAGTAGGTGTAACACTAATTGGAATTATAAAATTATTTTTATTTGCTATTACTGCTGCAACCTTAACCATTATGATAGTATCCTGCGTGTAATTCACTAATGCATGAGTGCCACAACCAAAAATGCACCTCCTTGCCATCTCTCCTTTCACACGCTGTCAATGCTAACACACACAGCCAGTCTGTCTATGGTTACGGATGTTAAGCAGACACCCAAACCGTCACGTCATCAGGGAAGGTCCTCCAATGCAGAGGGGAGGGCAATTTTCAGATTCTGATTAAAGATTGCGTGTGTGTGGATTGACTTGCATGGATTAATTGTTCACCACAAAACGATCAATTTAGGCAAACATAGTAAGTATGGTCGACACTTTATTAAATTTGAGGGGGTTGAAGAAAAATATATCTCATGGTTTCAACTAAGCAGCAAGCATTAAAATAGATCTCTCGAGTGTCTGATTTATTAAAAATATGAATCAATATAAGCTCTCAATTCTATAACTAAAACATATCTCAAACTTAATTACAATGTCCTATATAAGTCTAGGAATTGACATGAATGGCTGTCCATTATTAGTGAGCATAGTATAGAAAACTGGGTCAGTGTGAAGAAGGCGAATGATCTATCTGTCCATCCATCCACCAAATCCATCCACCAATCCATCCACCCATCCATCCACCAATCCATCCACCCATCCATCCATCTAACCACCAATCCTTCCACCCATCCACCCATCCACCCATCCATCCATCCATCCATCCATCCATCCTTTGAATTTATATTCTTAAACTGGAGCCCACAATAAATCCTGTATTTTTCTAACATGAGGCATGAGTATCGAACCAACCTCTGGCTCTTCTTTCCAGCTGAAAAAGGTAAATTTAAAATAGCAGAAAAACACTTGTGCCCTACTGTGACCCCATCCTGTAATAAAGAGATGAAAGGGAGAGAGAGAGAAAGAAACGAGGAAGATGGATTAATTACCACAGTCAGTTTCCACTGTCTGTCCAGGGGAATCTCTATAGGAATGTAGGTCCACCCAGACCCCTGCTGCTCCCTCCATCTGTTCAGAACTGCTCACTCCCTCAACAGTAGGCATATCAAAAGGTGCATCGCTTCTGATGTGCCTTAATTTCAGGGAGAGTAGAGTGTCAAGGATGCGGGGAGGTTGTCTTCTGGCGTCAAGATGAATCGTTTCGGTACCATACGCTTCACTGTTGCATCAGTTGCTTTTTGCTCATTTCTATAATAGTTTCATTTCATTTAACATTTTTAAAGGCTAGATTCCGTCTGTCGTCAATTTACTTTCACCTTCCGCACACAATTCACAGAAGGGATGAGATCAGGAGATCAACTGTACCAGCGAACCCTGTAAGGATGTGCGAATTTTCTTTATAAAACCGCATCACAAGTAATTTCCAAGTATTTAGAGAATGTCATTTTAGATGGGAACTTGTGGGGACATCGTGTTACAAATGTGCAGAATCTGAAAATGAGACATTCGAACTGCAGGTGGCCTCCAAAGATGACTGAACGTGGTGACACTACAAGGTGACATATTTCCAGGTCATTGCTTTGATGAAGTAGATGGGGAAATGAAGGTGTTGATCATAACTACAGCAAAAACATATATTTTATGACCAGAAAGTTGTTCTTTAAGTGGCTATACTGTATATTGAATACAGTCTCATTTTTTTTTTAAAGCGAGAGATTCAAATCGAATCGGCAAATGCGCACAAGATGTAGAGCTCATAATCTAAAATCCAATCATGTGTAATGAGCAGACTTTGCTAAAAAAGCAGACTTTGCTATTTATCTCAAGTTAAAATGTGATGCTAATTTGGAATTAAATAATTCAATGTGAAGAAAACTATTTAAAGTTTGCCCTTGTGAATCCCCCATGCTAACTTTTTCAGTAAAGATTGATGGACCTCTATGCGCCAGATCATTTGGAACAGAAATAGGAACATTTGCACACATGGAATGATCAAACTAAAAGGAGACCCCTTCCTTTTTTTACGTACATACACCTGGGAGCTAAATGTTTTTCCACATCATTTTAACCCGAAATCAGTAGAATAAATGAATTTTACAATCCACTGCCTTTTCCCTTTTTCTTTTAACAATACAATGACTGGCAAGCAGAAATCTCTTGGGATTACAGTACTTTGTTTAATAAATGTAGCCAATAATAGAATCACAATCTATATTGAGATGCACAATAACATGTAGCGGTTTAATATTCATGATCTTCAAGATGATGGTTTAAATATTTATAATATTTTGAATATCTGCGAATATCATCAGTATTCAGAGACGTTAGTCAGCTCCGAGCCCCAGCAGTAATCACCTGGCTGAGAGGTTTAAGTTATAACTTTATGATAACAGAATAGGTCATTTAGCAGTTCTTTGTAATTCCCTGTGGTCATTATATACAATATATTAAAAGGAGCTCTGACCGAAGGTGATATGGGCTTTGGCATAAATGTATTTGGAAAAAATAGAAAAAATGAACGCAGTTATTGAAGAGCTTGAAAAGATGAGCAATTTGATGTGGATTCTGTCATAAATGGGACGTTGGTAAATTTGTTGTCTTGAATGCAATGTGACCCAGGTTAACGCGTCACTTTTGTTGTCACATTATCCGTGAACCTGCGAACAAAGGAATGCAGCTGAGACAAGACTAAAACACAGAGGAGACGTTGAATGGTATTCTAAAAACAATACCAGTCACGTAAGTAGAGAGTTGACTGAATTGTGTGCATGGAATATCATGGCCTTATTGTAATGCCAGCTGCAATACGTGTTTTGAAAAAAAAGAATTGCTACTATAGAAGGAGAACAAAAGTACCAAATCAAATCTTATCCCTGGCGCTTGTTTTCATATGAGCGAGGTGTGATCACAGAAAGCATGTTGAATATGAAACATTCAAACCTTCATTCAAAAGGCCGTCCCAGAGGGTGCATAACTGCCTGTGTCATCTACGAGTATCTTTGTATCGCACTAAGATGCCGAGGTCCCCCTGCAGAGGAAAAAAAGGAAACTTGGTTGAAATGCATCAGCTGCATGTAAATGAAGCCAAAATAAGGAAATCAATTCAGGTGGTAAACTGAGTTTACCACATGGAAACACCAGCATACATATAAATTGGCAAGTAAAAATGCAGTGCATCTCCTGGAATCGGCTCAGTGAAGATGAAATGGACTCCAACCGGCTCTTCAACTATAGCGCTATATGGCTATTTACTTATGCTCTGCTTGTGTGTCTGCAGATATTGGGCCCTTACCACAGGGACCCCACTGGAATTGGATAGCATTTCTCTCACACAAACATGTTCACCTCCATTGCTTCTGGTCCGCGGTGGCTTGCGGAAATTGTCAGGAACTACAAATAAAAGCTTGTGCTTATGTGGCATGAGAAGCGCGCGGACAAAAACAACATGGGTGGATAAAGAGTTCTCCTGAATGTGAGGTGCGAATCGTCGAATGTGCCCACCTTTAAACGGCTTTCAGCATGCCTGGAGGCCTTTTATCTGGCCTGTCTGCCTTGCCCCATCACTTCTCATTATCTTCTGCTGAATATCACAATCTAGCCAATTCCAGACTGAATAAGTTGCATCCTGCTTTCTCCTTAGGGTTTATTTGCCAGCCACAGGAACTGAGAAGGGAAGAGCCTAGGTATTGCTGGTCATTTCCTGAACTACTCACAGCTCTCAGATGTATTTTGTTTCCCGTTTTAATGAGCCCCTTGACAGCTACCGCTAAAAAATGCTTGCAGTGTGAGCTCTGGCTTGGTCACGGTGTATCTCTGTATATAAAGTGGAAAGAGAACTGCTAATCAAAGATATGATCTTGCACAGAGAGCTACTTCGTTGTTGTTTTTTTTTTTTTTTCATCTTTGGACCAATAAGGCATTATCGATCTGAATTAGGTATTCTGAACGACCAGGCCACACAAAAGACCACTGAAAGTATTCGAAAAGACTGCTGGAGGGCAGTCTTTCTTGTCTTTGCATGTGAGAAGGTCACCACATTCATATGAATATATTGATCTTTGCTAAATGTGTGACATGGCCTCTTTAAATAGCTTCCTGCTCCCTATTCACAGAGTGCCAAAGTTGGTAGAAACCTACGGTGAATATTCGTTCAAATGGGGTAACTCACATTATTGAAATTTTAAACCTTATCTCATAAATGTAATGTGATTTTGTATTCATAATTCGTACTATGTGAATCATACAAAAACAACCTGATCTCACAGGAATTTGTATCGAATTTTACGAGGTGACCTCACTCATACAATTAGTACGATTTTGCTAAATCGTACATATTTTTTCGAATTGGCCAATTCTTATGAATTTTGTACGAATGACCTACCCCTTACCCCCCCGTATCCTCTTTTTTTCATCCTCATCAGCCACAATTGCAAACTCTTTTGGAGTAACAGAAATTCCATGCTTTACCAAGAATAATTACAAAGTGAACCATTTTGATTAAAAAGTTGCAATACAAAAATAATTAAATTTTTAAACCAATTATCAAAGATAATAATTTATGTTTATACAGCATGTCCTTATTTCTCTAAATTTTATAAGAGGGAGGTGTAAAATTGTGTTTATAGATGAGGGACCAAGCTAATAACATTTACCTACAAAAAAGGGATCATTTGAGGGATAATGTTATAATTACAGGTTAATAAGGATTTTAAACCCCAATAGTTTAGAAAAAATAACATTAGGGATCAGATTCCAGATATATGTGGGCTTATTAATAAAGTTCTTTATCCAATTTATTTTAAAAGGTGTTGTTTAAAGGGTAAAATCAAGAAAGTTTAAACTCCTTCTTAATGGTGTTCATAAGTACAGACTTTCTGACAAAATGTTTGACTTTCAAAAATGACTTTCTGACACTCAAGTAGATATCTTTCTAGTTGCTAAAAAAACCCAGCACCTCATTTGACTGCCTTTTTCAATTTTTGCTGAAAAACGAATAATTTACAAAAATCTCTCCAACTTGAATCCTTCGTTCCTTTCACCACTTTTAAAGCAACACTTTCAAAACTACTAATGGACCACTGTACATATTAATATTACATCTTGTGCATATCCAACCAAGAACAGCTATATGTTGAAATAACTTCCACTTCGCCATGTTAGCTCATGCTGTCTCAGGTTATATCCTCCAATTATACTGCTTGTGTTCTCATTTTTCATATTAAATTTCCTCTAAGTTCTATACATGTTTGTACTTTATGCTCAGCATCTTAATTGAACCTGAACATTTTTATGTGATTATATATTTTAATGTTGTACACAACGTGTAATTTTATGTTGCCTTGCACTTTTAGCCTTGTCTTGGCCAGGTCCCGGTTGCAAATAAGAACGTTAACTCTCAATCGATTAACCTGGTTAAATAAAGATGAAATTAAAATTTGTAAAAAAATAATAAAAAGAGCAGCGTACGTCAACCTCTGACAAGCCCTCAGCTTTGGCTGGTAAATTTCTTCCCTTTATGACAGATTATGCTGGAGCCATATATAAACTTTTATTTTTCTGTGTACTCTCACTTAGTGGATTGAAATGTACAGAGTACTTTTCTAGTTCATTTTTGTTGTAATAATACCTAAATATGATACCTGATCTCTAATTTGAATATTGCAAATTTGTGACAAACTACTCTTTAATGGACATCAATCACATTTCGAGAGGTTCGAAACTTAAGCTTGAATTGCTGGATATACTCTAGAGCTAACGGAACTTGGTTAGCATCATGGAAAAAAAGTGGTATCATTGGCCAACTGTTTCAAGCCAAGAGGCAACATTCTAATCTGAAAAATGAAGCCTACCCTGGAAGAGTGAAAACTGCAATACATCGAAAATCCGCTAGAGGGAGGTCCCAAAAGGGAGCAAATATCCATAGACCCCATGTTAAAATGTCCGCTTTCACCCTATGGTTTTCACAGCATAAATTTATGTGACACAACACATATAGCACCTCTGTATCCAGCCCGTTCTCATCCCAAGACGTCATACAACTGACACTTTTGACCATCTGTCAACATCCGCCGTTTAGGTACCCTTTAAAGTCAGTCAGATGACGATCCTGGGCATCATCCAACTGACGCTTTACCTTTAACGTCAGTTAGGTGACGGGGTAGGTTTAGGTCTGGGGTAGGGTTAGGATTAGATAGCATCATCTAACCAACGTTAAAGGGTACCCTAAAACGGCGGATGTTGACGTATGGTCAAAAGCATCAGTTGTATGACGTCATGGGATGAGACTGCTCTGACCAAAACCTACCCGAGTCATCTAACTGACGCTAAAGGTAAGAGTCAGTTAGATGACGCCTGGTTAGCGTCATCTAACTGACGTTGAAAATGTGCCCTAAAACGTCGGATGTTGTAATCGTATTCGCAGATTTTTTTGAGGTTGGCAAATATTGTATCGATGGCTGAGAGAATCGATATTGTTTTGTGATGAACTGTCCAATTCACACATACACAGACATGCAGATATTATATATTTACAAACTTTATTGATTAATAGCGATTAATCGATTTCACAGCGCTAATACAAATAACATCAAAATAAGATTAAAATGAGTTCTAACGTAAGCTTACTGAAAGTCTGTTTGCTTTGTAGCCTACTCACCAAACCTTATAGCTACTCATTGTTTCAGTATTGAATTAGAATGGACATTCAGCTCAAGGCAATGGATCTAAATTGCATTTAGGCTGAGCTCTGATAAAGCTGTTCTAGGTCTAAGTGCACTGTGGGTAGTCTACCTTTCCATCGTGAGAGGGTCAGGCAGATTAAAACCTGCTTTGAAATCCCAGTCTTCCGCAGCACTATCTGCAGGGGAAACTCAGTCTCTGTGATCACTGGCTTTAAATGAGATGTAAAATTAACTTCCAGTCTGGAATATGAAGGTCAGGCTCTTGAAGTCGTTCTTTCACAGAAACACTGTCTATTTTCATTGGAAAGATTCCCTTCGGTATGTGTTGTAATTTAGAGAAAGAACCTGACTGTAGTTTTCAGCATTTCTTTTTTTGTTGTTGTGTTCAAAATATTTCTGCTAGAGAATAATTCTTAATTAGGCCTAACCAAATGATTAATTGGAATAAAATCGAATTCTCTTTTTTTGAAATCAAAAGTCTTCCAAGTTTATACTTTGCAGTCACAAAGTTCCAATGTATTTGTAATATTTTTAATGTTTAAATCAAAGAACAGCAAGACTCCAATTGTGTTTGTGATGGGCAATATCCTGTTGGCAATCCACTGTCACTTTTTGATGATGCCAATTGAGCATAATGCAGGATAAAATTTTCTTTTCATTTTGGCAGAACAATAGCTGTCAGTGTGGTGGATATTTTGCATGGATAACTAAATGCATCCCATGATCTTCCTCCTGTAGACCATCTCTATTTTAAGAATTGAAGCATTTTGATGAACATATTAATGTTCTGAATACAACATCTTTAAACTACTCTCATTATGCATTAATTACATCTAGCCTGCCATGTCTCCATCTACTAATCAAACGTGAGAATATCATCAAAATGCCATCTTGCTAATCAAAAAAGTAATATCATTCTTGTTTATCTTCGCTGTTTAAACAATAAAGATGATTTCATGCTTTTATTGCAGCATTTACTAAGGGCAGATTCCTTATAAGTCTCTAAAACTAATAAAATTTGACTCAAATAACTTCAGTCGTTCTTGACTTGGTTTCTTACAGTTTCAAATTTTGTTATGCATCTATTTCCCAAACAGCATATCTACAAAGAATAATACCTGAAATGAATTTCACTAACCAGATCAGCCGGTCAACATGCAATGTTTAAGAGAAGGTTATCTCTAATGACCTTATTTGTCTCTGTTTGATGCATCTTAAAGGTCATTCTTGGATCTTGAGATTAATTGAAAGTATAAATCAAATACTTCAAAGCTTGCAGGCCATGATTTCTGCTTGGAAAACATATACTACTCCTTTAAAAATAGAAAATTATTACAAATTATTATTAAGTAATACATCTGTCAGTTTAACTACAGTATATCAGAAAAAATATTTTCTACAGGCCAAAATGTATTAAAGTAAAATTTCATTTAATCCTGTCAATCACAACTGAAGAATATCAAAAAAATAACATTTGCCTCATGTTACATTTCTTCCCAGTCTCCCAGCAACACAGTAGTGGTGTTCCTGCAGCTTTTTTAACTAATCGGTTTAATGCATGATTCAATGACTCATTTGAAATGATTAGCGCCAAATACACAGTTAGTAACTGGGGAAAAAAACTATAAGTCACAGGCCTAATAGATCAGCACTTTACACTCTAAAAAATGCTGGGTTGTTTTCACCCAAATTTGGGTCAAATATGGACAAACCCAATTGTTGGGTTAAAATGTAATTTTAAAAAATATATATTGTTGAAAGTTGAAGTTGGATTAAAATTTTAAACTACATTTTCAACCCAACATTTGGGTTTGTCCATATTTTACCCAAATTTGGGTTAAATCAACCAAACATTGTTGTCCTACATAGAGTGTAGGACTGGCATTCAACCAATCAAATTTGATGAAGATTTTTATCTGAAGAGAGTGTGGGTTCCAGAAGTAAAAATTCTATTCATTTTCTCAATAGAGACATTTTTAACAATAACTTTTAGACCTTTAAAGACATACCTGTTTGGAACTGAGGGTTCATAATCAATGTGCATTGTTGAAACCATCACTTTGCAGTTGGTTTTACTGAAAGTGCGACTTAGAATAGTGTGCAAGAGTGTGATTATAAACATAACAAGGCTGTAAAAGTGCATGAGTTTAATTTTTTCAATGTGATGGCATTTAATATCCCTAAAAATGTATTTCGCAACTTGTTAGCAACTGCCTTGAAGACGCATAAAGCTTTACAAAAATAATGAAGGTACTTTCCTGTTATCCGGACCCCATGATGGCCTACCCCACTGGGGTTAAGACCAATCAGGGACGATGGCCTACCCCTAACCCCGCCCTGAAACATATCCCATCACTAGGGTTAAGACCAATCAGGGATGACTATAGTTCCGAAATGGTATATCGTGGGTTCCGGATAACAGGAAAGTACCATAATGAATTAGGCATATTGATGTACTTTATGTCGTAGAGTAAAATGTGAAAGCGTTTTGAGCTTGTGTTCACCGCAGACCTTATTTCAGCCATTTAACCAAATACCCTTTCAAAAAATTCATTGACTTTGGGACGATGGAAACTGAAGTGCTAAAATGCTTCCACGTTTTGGCCTACAAAGTGATGTCACTTTCTGTACACACTATATGTGACCTAAAATGTCCTCCGTCCGGGCACAAGCTCAACTGCCACTCTAGGCAAAATACCGTCTTGCGCCACTTCACACTCACAACTAAACACATTCTTTGAGATTCTATTTTTCACCCCAATTTGGAACGTTTCATTCTGCAATGTAAAATAATATAAAAATCAGCATGCAACCACAAGCTGCTAGAAGAATGGGTTTGGGGTGGTGGGCAGAGCAGAGCGGGACTGACACTATTTTTTAAATCTTTTGTTATACAGTAAATGTGAAGAAAGTGGATTCTGGAATCCACTGCTGCTTAAATGTTCAACTAATGAGTGATTATATAATGAAGGTATTAATCAATATTGTTCCTTCTAATTATCAAATGAGTTTGATGACTTCTCTAAGCTTTAGAGAGAAATTCTCTAATTTTTCTTAGTAACAGAAGTTACTGTGATTACTGAAATGTTCTTTCATGGATTCTCTATGTCTGTATTTGATATCTGAGAGCTAACTGAGAGTCTGGCTCATGCAGGAATGCAGTAACAGATTAAGTATTAACTCGTTTTGTTTGAGAAAGGTCTTCAACGTGTTAACATATATCTGTTTTTCTATCTCACCATGACAACTGGTCACAAGGGTCATTGGAACCAATAGTTTAAGTGACCATTTCTTAGTAAAAGCATTTACTTTACTTGTCTAAAGTATACTCTCATTGAGATAAACAACATGTTATCTGGATGTTTTGGGAAGTCTCCTGTTTATAAGTTAGAGCCTGACCAAATCCAACCTTGAAGAAGCTGTGTGTGTGTGTTAGTATTCTTGGTTACTGGTCAAGGAACAAGTGGCGTTATCAGCGATTGACTGACTTGTTTTCTTCGACATGTTGGCGCCTGAACACACAGTCTTGTGACCTCGAAGGGACACTCGTACCTAACTCAGGGTCCTGCTGGCAGCCGTACAGACTATGGAGACGTGCTGCTGCCTATCAGCCTATGTGTGGACATTTACTATGTTTATCTATTTCTTAGCCAGTCAGAATCATTCAGCCTGAAGCAATGACGTAGCTTAGATCTTTGTGAAGGGTATAATTGCTGGGATCTTAGTAACTGTAAGCGTAGCGGCCTACAAACTTCCTTGTAGGTCTTGAATCTGACCATCTTCAGTAAAAAATGTCTTCAATTTATTATAATTCTGACTCTCGTCTTAAATTGACTGCACTTCCAACTCCTGGTCTTCATTAATCATATCTAGTCCTTGGGTCTTTAACTGTAAAAGTGCAATAATTCCAAACAAATGTCCAAAAAATAAATAAAATGAAATATCTCTTTCTTGCCGCCTTATAGTTCGCCTATAGGCACACGCCGGCCCTGGATGTCCTCTGACTACATAACATCATATTTATTGTTGAGTGCACTGCTTATTCTTGGACTGCTCATGTCAAGCATGTAACCGATGTCATGCAAGTGTGAGGAGAAAAACATTGTGTGATATAAGCCTTCAGCCATGCAGGCACTTTTGTGTAGCTCTTGCATGAAGAGATGAAAGTTTCCCTGACTTACATTGTATGTTATTCTTTGAATTGCTCACATTCTTTAGGCATACCGCTTGTTTAATACATGGGGGTAAAATAATAAGGACTATGGAATCTAAATGTGCTTTTTTCTCTTATAAAGGTATTGGCTAGACAGCACAAAACAAAAGACCCTGCCACTGGTAGAATCCTGGGCGTCATTTATCTTGTCCATTATTTCAGGTGCTGCATTGTGTAAAAGTGTGAAAGCTCCCATTTCCCTCACATCTTCACAGAACTGTGTTGAGGATGGGGAGTAATAATAATCACAGCTTTCATGCATGAGCAGATAGACTCAGTTCCGTGTGCTTGAGAGAATTTCAAATGTCATTTTAGTTATTAAGTGAGGGTTTTGCTGTATTGTTTTGTTGTATGGGTGAACGGGCTCAAACCTGTTACCTCAGCCGTTGAGACTGGGCAATTGTAATTTAGGGAAATTGTGACACACCAAATTTCTTCACTTGGGACGTCTTTTGACCATATGTAAATAGCCTTTTCAGGGTACCCTTAAACGTTGGTTAGATGTCGTTCATCGGATCCTAACTCTACCCCAGACCTAAACCTACCCCTAAACCTAACTGACGTTAAAGGTAAAGCGTCAGTTGTATGACGTCTGCAGGATCGTAAAAAGCCGGATATTGACGTATGGTCAAAAGATGTCCCAAGACGTCAGTTATATGACTTCTTGGGATGAGACTGTATTAGATGACACTTGGCAAAGTTCTCTCTCTGTTTGAGATAAATAGTGTCGTTCGTTCGTTTGTAAATTTTCCAACTTTCGGTTGTTGATTAAAGTTAACATTAACCACACTGTTGTCTTCACTATTTGTAGCTAACAAAAAAAAATCACTGAATTTAAAAAGCAATGCCTAAAATATGTAATGAACATTATTTGATTCAAGTAATAAGTTAAATAAAAGTAAAAACAGTCCCTAAAGGTGAAAACTATTCCAAAATATGAATAATGTAAAAGCACTGATATTATTAGTTTGCTCTTATTTGAGATACATTGGACTGATAATAAATTTAATTTATCAAGTTAAGATGTCCCCAACTACAATGGATCCCATAATTGTCAGAGTGCAAAATAATATTATATGATCACGTCTAGTTATTTTGGCACACATAAATGTTTCTTATGCCAAAAGATGGCAAACAGTAGTCTGAGAGTTATGAAGGAAAATATAAAACATTATAATTGGCCCCAGCCTCTCACAGCAGGTGCAAAATACCAATTTGATTGCATTTATTTTCTTTTTAACGTCTGGTTTATAATTTTTTGTCTCTGTTATTCTCAATTATCCATTTTAACAACATCCCATTGTCAATATTATCAATGTAGTTGTTACTTTTTAAAAAAAAAAGTTTGAAGTGTATTTAATATGCATGTATTCTTGCCCTATTGGAGGCATGATGCTAGAATGAACTAGTAATGAGTGTTTGGCTTTTGGCAGCATAAATGATTAGCACAGACCAAATATGCCAGTCCAATTTAGATACAAAATGGAATGAAGGGACTTTGGTTGCCATTAACGCTAATGACATTCAGGCAATTATATCCAAACCGTGTCTTTCCCAATTAAAAGACAAATACGCAACAGGAGCAGGTTCAAAATGCTTTTATCAGAGCCATTTTACAAATGGCTCAACCATGTCAGTGAGTCAACAGTAAATATATTCCTTATTAGATAAATCCATTAGTTGCAGGATGAACAATCTATAAAACAAAAGGCATGAAGCCTCTAAATGTGCTGATCTAGTTGCTGACATATAGGCCTACTATTAGATCCACATCTCAAAGAGAAACCTTTGGCTCTCATCGACATTTAGTGTTGTGCGATTGTACAGTACATCGAGTGTTATTAAAGAGAAAGAAGGTAATACCACAGAAAGCAGAAAGAGCAGTAACAACAAAAATATATATTTTTAAAAGGAAACAAAAAGAATACCAGTGAGATGAAAAGAAATCAAGGGAATGGTCATCCTCATGAGAAGAAAATGGAAACATTGACTCAGCACACACAAGCACAATAAAGAAGAACTATTCCATATCAAAGCCTGTCAGCGCACCTAGAAGATTCTTCAGCAACCTGCACATTATCCTCATCAAAGAGAGGTGAATTTGAGCAAGCATACAAGTTGCTGCCGTGTAAAGTGTAGTGTTTCAAATGGCGCCAATAAAAAGGGAAAAACTTGCGATGAGTGCAAGAAATTCCCCTAGCTTATTAGTGAAAAATGCTGATCTGGACCTCACTTTATGTTGTAAACTGGATTGTACTCTATTGTGACTCCTAAAACCAAACATGCTCTTAGTCTTAAAGAGAAGCTATAGAGGAAAAGCACTGACAATTATAGCCTTGAGCAGCATGGGAAAAGAGAAAAATGTAGGTTACTTTAATGAAAGATTTTGGTATTGCCTATAGCTTCTATTGTGGGAAGTGTCAACCATTATTTAGCTGTGAATGATTTTTCCTTCAAGCACTTTTTCCTTTGTTCTGTAGCAATGGCTTTCTCAATTGTGCTGTAGTGACTGGGTCACAGACTGCAGGTAAAAAAATCTAAATATATAACAAAATGAAAATATATAGACTAATTGTGTGAATTGATTACCAAAAACAAAGTAGTTTATCCTCATTTAAAGGAAGACAATGCTTCCATATATTTTGTTGTACCCATAAACTAGCCCTGCAAACTACCACTGCTGCTTGAAACGGTTCATAAAGAGATCATAAAAACTAATCCATATAGTTTAGTCCAAATTTTCTGATGAAACTCAATTACTTGATGTGATGAACATTGAATTTAGGCTTTTATTCACATACAGGCTTATGATAGTTTTACAATCTCTATGAACTTTTATAGTGGCTTTAAACTGACATAAAGTCCCTGAGACACTTCACATGTGATGAGTTTTAATTTAATAATTAAGTTTCTACTTAGTTTGTTATCACTATGCAGTATGCACGTTGTATGTTGTGTCTTATATTCATTTTACGGTGGCGTATTGCATTCACTTGAAGAAAAAAAATCGACTCGTTTGTCTGAATTATGACTTAATTTTCATGAGAAAACATTTTTTTGCTTTGTTTTTCTGAATTAACGAGTTAATTTTTCATGAGAAAAATTTTTGCTCTGTTTTTCTGAATTAACAGTTAATTTTTCATGAGAAATTTTTTTGCTTTGTTTTTTTGAATTAATGAGTTAATTTTTCATGAGAAAAAAGTTTTTGCTCTGTTTTTCTGAATTAACGACTTAATTTTTCATAAGAAAAAAGTTTTTGCTCTGTTTTTCTGAATTAACAACTTAATTTTTCATAAGAAAAAATTTTCATTCAGAAAAACAGAGCAAAAAAAAATTCCATGAAAAATTAACTCATTAATTCAGAAAAACAGAGCAAAAAAATGTCTCATGAAAAATTAACTCGTTAATTCAGAAAAACAGAGCAAAAAAATTTTCTCATGAAAAATTAACTCGTTAATTCAGAAAAACAGAGCAAAAAAAATTTTTCTCATGAAAAATTAACTCATTAATTCAGAAAAACAGAGTAGATTTTTTTTCTTTAAGTGAATGCAATACGCCTCCGTATCATTTGGTTTACCATGATGTTTTTTAATTGTGTTTATGGCATTGTGTGCACCTTGTAGTATTTACCTCAGCTTGTAAAAAAAAATACTTGAGATGAACTTAAATTCCTTTTTTTACAGAGTGAGCGTAGCTATTTTTGGTGTTATGTAATATCATATCATCATAGGCCTGTATGAAATGTTTCATTCAAGGACATTTTTGTTTAATTTTTAAGCCCAAAACCACGTGCTAGAAAGAGAACTATGAAATATTTCAAGCTAGCCTAGCCTACTGGTAATGAATAGCAACCTATTGCAGGGCTGCACGGGCCACTGATGACACAAACACGACCTGACCCCTGTCATTTTAAATCTCGCCCTTTTCAATGACTCGCTTTCGAGACGTTTCAAGCAAAGGGTAATTCTAAAACACAGTGCGTGTTTGCAAGAGGACGTCTCGAGGTGCCAGGACGTTAAACCTCGGGTGGTCAAAACTCACTCTTTTAAATAGTATTGCCGTATCAAGAATAACCACCCGCTTAACTGCTCCATCACGAGCTACAGGGAACAGGTTGCCTGGGAAACGGCCGCATGGCAACAGGATCAGAGCCGGGGGTTGTCTGCTGCTAGCTCTGCTCCCGTTTCCCATTTCCTCACTAGATGGTGTGCAAGCCACTGGAGAGTCGACTTCCTCCCGCGGTCTGGTTCCGATCAAAACAAATCTGGAAAACTACACGGAACGCCATTTCTCGGGGTTTTCGCGAAGGATTAATATATTTTCATCCAGATATTTGTAGCCTATTTGTATTTTTGATAACGGCGCGGATCGTACTCCATTCGGCGGTGATGGACATAATGATTGCAGTGCAGGATGCGTGCGTCTCCGGTCAGTGGCTCACCGCTATAATTCTTAGTCTTTGCTGCTTTTTACCATCGTGTTTGCCCGCAGGACAAACTGTGGACTATGCGTCCAGCGAGAGTGTGGTCAGCAGACAGGGAGACACCGCGCTGCTCAGGTAGGAGACTCAAGTCACTGTAGAAGTGTTCAAACTAAACTTGCTTGGCACCTGCATCGGTCGCTCTGCTCTCAGTTTTGTAAACAACACTCGGCAGATCCCCCAGTGCCGCTCCGTCACTTTTATTTGGGTCACTGATCCCCGCTAGTTCCCATACTGACCAGAGCAGGTTTGGGACTTTGTGCGTTTTTACCGAGATGGGCATATATTTTAGTTTGGGAGATGCACTGGCTCAGTCGTTGATATTGAAGTGTAGAGTACAGATTGTCTCTATAAGGGGTTGCATTGCATAAGGAGCTGGGGAAGGGGGTAGAGTTTTGTAAACCCCGCCAAGCGGAACACTTTGCACAATTACAATGAAGTCATTCATGATTCCCACCGTCCGAATGAGCCTCGCGCATATCTTTGCGTCCTGGAAAAAAATAGAGAAGTTGCACACGGGTTTTAAATGGTGAATTTGAGTCACACGCTGTGACTAAAACATGTTATAATGAAATTTAACTCGTCCAAGTTGATTGAAATATTTTTTTTTCATGGGTGTGTCTGGCGGTAGCTAACAGATGCAAGTAGTAGCATCTTACTCTTAAGTTTTTATTTTATCCTTTAAGTTTCATAACTTCATTCTCGTCGTTTGCTGCTTGATATTATGCTTAAATTTAAACAAAATGGCTATTCGCAATATCAGAAATTGACTGACTCCCCCATTGATCATTGTGCATTTGCCTTAAGAATTGATCCAAACGTCGTTCACATATTGGTACAACTGCAAAACAATTTAAAACATTAACGTTATAGCCTATGTCTATGACATTGTATGCGTCACATTTGTGGTGTAATTTTGACTCGCTATGCGAATTTAAATCTTGTCTCCTTTTTATTTCAAAATATACTTTAGCACACACATTTTTAGCACAGGACCACTAGTGGTGGGAAAAGTGATGGGAAGTCTGACTCGTTTCTGGGAATCGGCTCTTTTGAATCAGTTTCAGTGAACCTGTTTAAGTCCATTTAGCAATACGTTATGTAACGTTATATTGGTAAATTCGTTGTTCTCCTCACGCCAGCATGTACATTGCATGCGTTAAAACGTTTCAAAAAGTATGTTGTTCTTTAATGTGGTTTTCTGATTATTTTTTTATTATTCACGTGGATGTTTGTGTGTTCCAGTTGAGTTTGTTGCAGCCATGATTCAAACACTCAGCCTTAGCATTTTTACATTTCATACATCTTTCAGCTTAAAATGTTTCTGCATTTTTTTAACATAAATATTATTTATGAAATCAGACTGCCAGCTGACTCATGGGTTTCAGCTCATTATGAATCGGACATGGATGCTACACGACGACAGAGATTGTTATCATTGGTTCAAAGAGTTTCTGCTCGAACTAATCGTTAGAGGCTGGTTTATTGATTGGTTAAAACAATTAATTGAAAAGATCCCACTCAAAAGAGCAGTTGGTTCATAAATTGTGCATAAACCCTTTACCTTTATCTGGTCCATTCGATATTTCAGTTCTTAGGCAGGCTAAAGGTTTTGATATTAACTTTGAGTGTCTCAAGCTTTGGCAAAAAAATGATGGACCAGCAGCCATTGTTATCCTCTTGACATAAAATGGTTTGCTTGGCTTAAGTAATGGTCAACTTCCTCAATTGGTTAGGCTATTCAGACATCAGTTGTGCACCTTGCTGTTTTTTCCCATTAAAGCCATGATTGTTATCTTAGAGTTTTTGCTTGAACTAAAGGACACCCTAGAATGTTTCTTGTAACTGTTGATATTACATTTTCAGATGTGAAGGTTGGCACTTTTGCCAAGTAATTTCAATGTGACAACATTATTGTATCTCAGAATTGGGTATAAAAAATGTAATGGGAAGCTATTGTGTACTGTGAATAGGGCTGTAATCATGACTGTCCCAGATGTCCAGAGAATGTCGGTGGTCTGTGAATGCTTTAGTGCCTGTACTTTAACCAGCATCAAGGCATCTTCTGGAGCCGTGGGTGGGAACCTGTTCCTTTTCTCCTCAGGCCACACCTCTTACTGTCAGTGTTGATTAATCCCAAGGATGTGATGTTTTCTCCTCTGTTTTATCTCCTCTGTTTTATTATTGATTTGAACAGCAACTCTCTAAAATATTTAATGGGTGTGCTAGAAATATTGCTGTTTTGCTAATGCACAGCTAGTTATTTCATTTGAATTGTATCAAACAGTGTCAGGCTACAGGCATACAGTATTCGTAGATCCCATAGATAGAAAAATATATTTACAAGCAACTCCTTTGCTCACAAATGTAATCATTTATTAAGGAGAGTGTTTTGGATTTAAAATGTAAATGACTTAGAGAGTGTATCTAATCTGTTTTATCCTTGGCATTGTTGTTCTACTGAGCTGAAGAGCATAAATTATGACTGTGATCTTTCTCAAATGGTTCTTGACTTTGTGCCAATGATCCTACATTTAATATTTGCAATTTGTCTGCAATATATTAACACATTCTACAGATATGATGACAGTGATACAGCTTAACATCACAAAATGCTGTTCTTAAATTAAGTAAAGAATAGCTCATGATAATAGGTTTTTAGCTTTAATATTTGCGGGTGGTGATCATGGCGCAGTGGATAAGACACATGCCTTTGGTGTGAGAGACCCGGGTTCGAATCCACTGTGAGACACCAATGTGTCCCTGAGTTAACCCCTAGTTGCTCCAGAGGCGTGCAACCTCTGACATAGCAATTGTAAGTCGCTTTGGATAAAAGCGTCAGCTATATGAATAAATGTAAATTTAGTGTGCCAAGGAGTCAAACTAAATTTTGTGTAATGGTCGACCGATGTTGTTTTTTTAATGACCGATACTGATATCTTAGAGAGTAGGGTGCCAGATGGCTTAGGCTATGTTTATATTTTATTTAATAAATAAATCATTTGAAAATTAATTAAAAAATAAATAAACAGTCTACAACTTTAGATGGCAACTTCTTTGCTCTGTAATCCGATTAAAGTATTTTTTATAAAAATAAATTATTAAAAAAATAAACAAAGAAAGTAAGCTGTTACCGACAGCGAACTCATCATATCTTCTTCGTCATATCTTCATCATAACATTTTCAAATAAAGACAAGGTAACACTAATTTTACATAAAGCACAGTAAAAATGACATGAATATGACAACTAAATATAGTGTTGCATTTGCATTCCTTGAAATCAAGGTTTTGAAGTGTCCCTCCCTGAGCATGACAGCTGTAAAACAGATAAACTTACAAAAATACCAAATATCGGCTGAGGTGATATATTGATCAACCACTAATTCTGTGTGGTATTGCATGATGTTTTATTAACAAAGTTCAAGAGAAGCGCATTCAGATAATTAATCTAATCGTCATGGGAGGAGCTCATCCAGTCAACTCAATGAACATCAGGAGGTATACAGCAGGTTTTACCGCTGTTCTATGACAGTTTCCAGCATCCCTCCACCACCCCATCTCCTCACTTACTAGTAGGGTTGGGTATCGTTTGAATTTGAACGATTCTGATTCCGGTTCCTAACGATTCTTGATTCCGATTCTTTTAAGAGGCAGGGTCAAAAAAGTTTAGCTAACCTTGCTAACCAATGGTCTTTCTGAAGGAAATACTCCTTTCTGAAGGAAATACTCCTTCTGTCACAAATACTCCTTTTGTCACAAATGTTGCATTTTGCCGCAATTTTTTTTTTTTTTTTTTTTTTTAGAAAAGTGAAGCCACACTTTGGACCGCCGACGTAAGCTACTCATATTCGACTTGCACGGTTATGCCAACACTTCCAGTAGACGCTTCTTTGTTGGTGTTGTTCAGCAGTTTCTTCTTCCGGTCGACGGACTGTGAATATTGAAACCAGGAATCGAAATTTTAACTTTTGAACGATTCCGGTAAAAACTAAAAGTTAGTCCCGGTTCAAAATCAGATCTCGATTCTCGATACCCAACCCTACTTACTAGTCCTATCCATCGGACAGCACTCTCAAATATGCTATCCTTTACTCTAATTATAAGTGAATGCACTTACATATAATTGAGCCCTGGATATTAAAGGCGATACAGCTATTAGAAACCTGGCCAGAATATAATGTATCAGGTATTTGACCAGCCACGAATACCAAAAGGCAAGATTTAATATTGTAATATTTGTGTTGTTTGTATCTATGTTGAAGGCAGTGAAGCAATGTAGTAAATATGAAAACATTTAGTTTAGTTGTTACTTTGCGACAGAGTAAATGTGTATTCCATTTTCCAGTTCTGTGCAATGGCAATATAATTCCAACAGTTTAATTGAATAATCTAGCCTGGGAAAACCCAGACAACTTCCATCAAATTTAGATTTGCTCTGCAAGTTAGTCTGGCAAAGAGCTCATTCAAGCCCATTTCTAATTCATCGAAATCACGGCACCAATCAGAAACATTGGGGCGGGTTTTACATGTTGACGACAACACAGCGATGGAACTAGGGGTGTGACAGTTATAGTTGAACACCGTTTATTAGAACTCTATAACCGGCAAAACCATGTTCTTAAAATATTTTTTTCCACAAACATTTTTTTTATCATAGACAATGTTTAAATACTAATATCAGCTTACGCTGGAAACGGAGGCGGAGTTAGTGGTACTTCGGAGGCTGCTACTGCTGGAGATGATTTGGGAGAGGTCTGTGCAGGTCTTTTTTTAACTATGAATGGACCTGATTGGATCTAGAAAAGTAGGTGTAACTCTAATTGGAATTATAACACAATTTGTGTCTGCACAAGCGGGAAGGTACACGCGGCAAAAATTTTGGACTGGGTGCGCAAGAGCGGCAAGACCCTATTTCGCTTGGCTGTGTGCACGCTTTTTTTGTAACAGCGCACATGGCTCCACGTTAGGATGAACGATTTTAAGCCGATTCTGCCCGAGCATGTACGTCTCATCGCACCGGCACATAGTTTGCGCATCCAAATTGAAAAGTTCATTGCAAAGTTTTTTTTTTGTTAAGGTTTTGTTCACTGTGTGTAATTTATTTAATGGATAGCACATTCACTTCTAGTTGTCTTGCTGTTAATTTTAAATAAATGTAGAGCAAGTAGCTGTTGTTCGTCGCTCAGCACACGTCATCTCCATCTCTGATTGGTTTTTTAGGTCTATCCAATTGCGCCAGAGGCATTTGAGCTACGTCTGTTGGTGACGGCCCTTTGGAAATGATTAGTCTATGAAGCTTTGCCAGACCATAACTCAGTTACAACTGGGAATGGTTTGGTTTTAATCAGGCTAGGGATATTCCTAAAGAATATTCCTTTTCCCAGTTGTGGGAGAAGTCATGAGTCTCTTAAATAAAACATACAGACAAAAATAATCATTGCTACCAGATAATGGTTATCTTCAAAGCAATTATACCTGAAGCACTTCTGGAAAAAACAGTAGTGGCTTTTAAGTAGATTTAACCTCCCTTCTCCTCAACCTGTCACTGATTTTCATGGCTTTTGATGAAGCAGGCTCACTAGATACCAGATAAGCTTCTTTGTCCCTCAGGTGCTAGACACCCACTCTACTCTCAAACTGGAGAGCATACAGACCTGCGCAGTTCACCTTAACAGTAATCCTATCATCAGTCCTCACCACATTCACTGTTAATATTGAAGGCTCATTCCTCATTGGCTCCATACTATATGGAAAAGTATTGAGTTTCAGCTAAGGACATCTATCTATCCATCCGTCCATCTTCCATTAGCCATCTATCTGTCTGTCGACATCTATCTAGCCATCTATCCATCTATCTGTCTGTCGACAAATGGTTTAAATGTTAGTAATGTTCTGTGTTCAGTATTAAAAGGAAATAGTCTCTCAATTCAATTGTGCACAGTGCATTGCCATGGCTGCAGGTTTTTAAATGGAGTCATGTAAGCAAGCCTTAAATTAGTCCCTGCCATTTGCATAATGAATCAATGTGTGTGGATTGCACGTGGCTGTAAATGTTAAGTAGAGCCGAGTAATTGGAGGGACTGCATTGGTAATTATTAGTGAATGGAATACAAAGCAGTGAAGCAGATCAATAGCATTTAGGCTTTCTTTCCCCCTCTGAGAGCTTAATGTGACATATCACTGTGTTTGCCAACAAAGAAATCAAAAATTGCTTGATGTAAGGCCATGTTGATTTCAGTTTCCCTTGTATAATGGAAAAAATGTAATATTCTGGATGATTGGGCCCTTTGATAGGGATAATTTATTTAACCGATTCCTATTTCAGCTGCCAAATTGTTGTATTTAGATTTTTTGCTGCTTCTGGAACCATAAAGTTTAGCAATCTTAGATGTAACTACAAGCTTGATATTCAGTGCAATTTTGCAAGAATGAATTGTATTTATTTTGTTGACGCTTTTATCTGAAACTACTTCCAGTGTATTCAACGTAGGCTAAACTTTTAATCAGCATGTGGGTTTCCTGCAAACCGAACCCATTTAACTTAGTTTTTACACAATACTTTAACAATTGAGCCTGCAAAGGTCAGAGTTCCTGTAGAGTTTAAATGCCTTAGACAGATTATTTAGAAGGTCATTTTTTCAAATATTTGCTCTCAGCTTTCTGCTAAGATTGGCAAAACTTCACACTGAGTCTAGTAGTTTTTACAATTTTGAATAGCCATTGACCACATTAGTGTTACATATCAGACCTAGATTTTTCTGGCTGGATGGCTGCAGTTTTACTTTGTTTGTGTCTGTGAAAAGCATAGGGCTGTATCATGTTGAAAACACTATAGATCTTCCAGAAACTAGTTTTAAATCTGAATTTAGAATGCTATTCACATTATCTATTTACAGCCTAATCTGTTTTACTTGAATCTTATCAGATAACATAGAATGTGATTCAAACTAATCAAACAAGCAAAAGTAGATCATGTGATGCTCCATTTATGGCCGCTATGTGATTTTTGTCTTTGGGACTCATTTGGAACAAAAACACCTTTCACTATTTCAAACCAAGTTCAACCTACACTTTAAATGAACTGTCACCCGCAAGCTTGATCAAAACATCTAATGAGAAACAAACTCGTCTCGGAAATTACATGGCTGACAACAGCCTCTGCAGTGCGAGTGACACCTTACCAGCATGACAGTTCTGGACGTTCATAAATTGAACCAATTCTGGGCAGTTATCAGTGGCTAATTCAGTGGACCACAGTCTCAGAGAAGGAATTTGCAAGGTTGTCCAATTAGCAGTGAAAAGTGTTGGGTTGTGAGTGCATGTCAGCAGGGAAGAGAGGGCCAGTGGAGGCGTGTCATCAATCATCTCAACAGCTTTGCTTCTGCATTCTTGGCAGACTGGAGGCCTTGCTCAGACTGGGAATGCCACACCATCATCACTGACTGTCAGCTGCTAAGATGCCCGTCAGTTCTTCCAAATGTTTTTTTCATGTATTGCATATCTCGCATTGTTTTTTGTGCTTGCTTAATAGGTTGTGTAATGTTGCATTTTCCATTTGTCAGAACCAGTGAGGATTGGCATTATGACACAATATTAGCTGATGGGAAGTGAGCTTATTTATGAAATGAAAGCAGTTGCCTCTTGAGAGATGGCAGCGCCTGGTTTCCTTCAAGAACATGAGAATTTTAATTGCAGCTGTCAAAACCCAACCAACATGAACAATGCCATTTAATTTTCACTAGCTCACTACTTTTAACTTTTTGAATTGCACAACTTTTCTTTTTTTGTCAGTTATCTGATGCTTTAAAGGTGTTTGGTACCTCTATAAACGGCTTGAGACTCTTTAAAAGGCCATTAATGAAATTGTGCTCAAAGCAGAATACTCAAACGGCAATTATTTAAGTGCCTGTTCTGAGAATTTAGTCATAAAAACAAACTCACAATGCTTTCCATTTTCACTGTGGATAGTGTAAAAGGCTTCTATTGTGTCAGTTGGATGGATGATACTTGTGAGCTACATGATTTTCTTGGATAATGTGTTAGTTCACTCAAAATTTATAATTCTGTCATCATTTACTCACTCTCCTTCCAAACCTGCAAGACAAACATTCTTCTGTGGAACATAAAAGAAGTCTGTTTTTGTCTGTACAATAGAAGTCATTTCTAGGAATTGCGATTCTACAAGTATTGCAATTCGAAATAGCTCTACATTGTGTTTTTTCTTTTCAACTATAAACCATGGGGGAAATTGAATTGAATCCACTATTAAGAGATATGACGTCATGTAATACTCAGCGCCCTCTCAGGACTTTCTCTAGATTTTTTCTACTGGCCCAACCCCACCACAAAAACTAAAAAAAAAAAACTGAAACTAAATATTTAAAAACTAAATAGAAATGTGCTCACAAAATAATCACTTAAAGGGTTTGTTCACCCAAAAATGAAAATTCTGTCAGTATTTACTCAACCTCATGTTGTTTCAACCCTGTGAGACCTTTGTTCATCTTCGGAACATTAATTGAGATATTTTTGATGAAGTTTGAGAGCTGGATCACTCCTCCATACTAGTCCATAGGCTTCTTGAGGGACTGAAACTTGCCGGCCTTGAAAAGTTATTAAAGACACTGATAAATAGTCCAAGTGACTTCAGTGGCTCAATAGCGCTTCGTCACACGTAGGCTCACTATGGCCGACGCTGGTCATGTGTGTGATGCGTGTGACGTACAACAACAGATCATACGCTGTTAAACTAGTAACCTGACTCGAGGCAGAGAGAGAAGAAAATGAATAGTTGAAATAAAGTCGTTATTTTTGTTGTTTTTTGCAAACAAAAAGTGTTCTCGTCATTTGATAAACTTAAGATTGAGCCACTGTAGTCACTTGGACTATTTTAACAATGTCTTTAATAACTTTTCGAGGCCAGCAAGTTTCAATTCCTCAAGAAGCTTATGGACTAGTATGCAGGAGTGATCCAGCTCTCAGATTTAATAACAAATATCTCAATTAATGTTCTGAAGATGAACGAAGGTCTTACAGGGTTGGAACAACCTGAGGGTGAGTAATTACAGACAGAATTTTCATTTTGGGTGAACTAACCCTTTAACTAAAATTAACAAAACCATTACTGAAACTAACTAAAACTAAACTGAAATTGATCGGAAATTTGAAAATGATATTAAAATAAAAGCTATTTTAAAAATGCAAAACTATAATACAGGCATGAAAACCACTCACCTTTCGGCGAAATTCGCCGTTTTGAAACCAAAATAAGTGACCTACGTGAATCGTGTAGATTCGATGAGAAAATGTTTTGAGGGAGGGGGGGGGTATAATATATATGAAGCCATATTAGTATAATGTGAGACAGAAATTAATATCTAAGTCATTAAATTCAAGTTCACGTAAACTTTTCCCTCCGCTGCGGCTGACAGAAATTCTCCATTCAGTTCAAACAGCGCGTCGACTCCTCAGTCATTCTCCATTCAGTTCAAACAGTGCGTCGACTCCTCAGTCATTCTCCATTCAACATTCAAACAGCACAGCGCGTCGTCAGTCATCAGCATTCAAACAGCACAGCGCGTCGCGTTCGGCAATGATGAAACTCTCTATATGATTAAATGTTAATATTATTATACTTGATCTGTAGATAAAGCTCTATCGTTTCACATAAATTGACTGTAGTACCTCAATCATGTTTATCATCCTTTACCGCATGTCTAGATCACAACACTGGAGAGCACTATCATTGTTCTTCACGTGCACAGTAACTGAAATTTAAAACTGTTAAAAGAAAAAGCTCAATAAACTATTTCATAGATAGTTGTATAGTACACTATGCATCGATATGTATTTCCTTTGTGCTTAGAACTTTCCAATGCGGACTCGAAGAGCTGCGCACTGTGACTCGTGTTGCCTCAAGCGCATCATTCAGCGCTCGCGAATGCGCATAAGAGCTGTAATACTTTTGCGCAATGAAAAATTATTAATAGTATTTTTTGTTCTGTCTATCTATAATATGTTGCTGCCTCATTAAACAGCTGTGCTATGCATTTGTGCTATATATATTTTCTTAAGTTTATAGTAGACAAAAATAATTTTTATCTTGTTTTTCATGAATGCATTTTACATTAATACAAAGAGCAATGTGTAACGTTTTACCAGATTTAGTGCTACAGTTATTGTCTCTAATTTGTTCCCCACTAATTTTTTTCAGTAAATGTTCTGATTTTATACAATTATTGTTTTTCTAGACTAAATTTGACTAAGTTACCCACTAATCTAGTTTATAATATAATTTTTGTCATAGGTTATGATCATTTTTTTTCTTTATAAGGAAGTTGTCTGTATTAGGTAGATTGTGTTTAACACACAAAAGAGTGATTATCAGTTCAACACACAGTTATAGAAATTCTACTTGATTTTTTTTTAACTGCGTTGGTAACGGATCGTTATCGTTCTTTTTTTATTATTAAAATAAGGCCATAATATTTTTTACTCATGGCTGTAGTTAAGTTTCTCCAGCTCTCCCCAGGTTGGCAAAAAATGCATCTCAAAATACATCAGAATGATGCTTTAAAATATGGAATATTTAAAATTTTCTGACGGGGGAGCATGCCCCCGAACCCCCTAGAGGAGTACTATCCTTCTCACCTTTTTCACCCCTGACCCGTTTTCATGCCTGATAATAACATTGCTTGTAACCAACCAGCGTCAGTTGCAGTCGCTACACTGCCATTCATAAATCCTCCCCTGTGGCCTTGTGGGATATTAAAGTGAAATGCGCACTTCAGAATTTCGTCAGAAGTAGTAAGTCGTTTCGGATAGGCCTACTTTTTGTCTACTGAATTTCGAATTCTATAGATTCAGACATACTATTCTTACTATTGTTTTTTGGATACTATATAGGTCTAGGGTAGCCTGACTTTGTCATACTCATATTCTACTCAGAATGTGAGTCTGATACTGCTCCATAGGGCTTTGATTATGAGGTGTGTCTTAATCGAAACCAGGAAAAAAAATCTCAGGATAGACCTACAACCAATCAGAGCAACGCAGTAAGTGACGTATGTTGAGCGAGTTGTCAGACAGAACTGAAATGTACGCACTTGGAAAAAGTATTTAAAAGAAAAATGAGCGTTGACGAGCTCTGCCGGTGTTGCAAAAAGAATTTAAGGATTTGTGGCGTACTTGCAAACTCGAAAAACATTTTTGAACGAAATAGAAAATGTGAATGTATACGAACAAGTTCTCCGTTTAGGATTAGATCTCAACAATGAAGGCAACAAATCTTTGCGTATTTGTCGGACCTGTCTCAACTTTATAACATGGTTGGAGCGCGACTTTGCTGATTTTAATAAATAGAGAGACGACGAAAGAGACCAGGCTGAAGAAGAGTGTTCATTTGAGTCTTCAGAGAAAAGAGTCTGGGAGCCAAAATTACGTAATGATTTCTTTTCTCTTTTCGTCTTTTAAAATTAATGCGCTGTCGAATTCTTCTAAAAAAAGACGTGATAGAGGAATCTATACATCTCAATTCTCTGGCAGCAGTTAACTTTGTTGTAAACCAGTTTAAACCCAGAGCTCTTTGATGACGTGATGATTACGTAACTGCACATCACCTGTCCATCATTGTATAAAGCCTGCCCTGGCAATTTGATTGGCCTGACCATTTTTTACTGATCATAATTACTCCTCAATGGATCAGAATCCAGACCAAACTTCCCAACAAAAAATTTGTTGGCAGGGTTCGGGCTGGGCATCCAGGCTAGGTCTAGGGATGTATTCCATTTTGGACGCCAGTAGAAGTTCATTAAAGAATAGCTTTAATGTTGTTTAATGTCGTTGATTTAATTATTTAGTTATTGAAAAATAATGTGTTGAAATAATTAAGGCACCACCCCCAGACCTATGTAGTTCATCTTGCATTTTATTTAGTTGATTGGTGATGAACATGATGCAGGGCAACAACTTCACTAATGATAAAGCCTATAGAGCATCACAGTCCCGCCCACAGCCGATGCCGGAAGTAAAGACTTAATACAATTTCTCCATTGACAGTTAAGCCATTAAAACGTAAACATACATGGGAGACTTAAAACCAGCTATGGCTATACGTGATTGTATATGCTCATATGAACGGCAAGACGTTCATGGGGCACTAACCTTGTTTTAAGATAAATCCCTTTTATTCAGCGATGTATTGGATAAGTGCTTCATTAGTATTACCCACAATCCTGAACAATCCCACAGTGATGCATCTGATTGGTGGAAGTCGTGTAATGTGTCTGAAACCCCGCAAAGGCACGTGAAGACCTGAAGATCGTGTAATGACGTAGGGCTAAGTTTATTGGTCGCAGTTCGTCAGGGCCGCGTCTTTGTATGTGCAGTTGCCGCAGCACAGCTTATGTGCGGAGCCAGAGGCTCAGTGTTTTAGCATGAGTCGATCAGATTCACGTTTTTGCCTGACGAGCTTGAGCAGATAAAACTTTTTTTGTTGTTTATATTTATGTGGAGTTTGTGTTGGAGTCAGGTTGTGCTGGAGGCAGGACGTTTTGGGGGTTATCAGACTCCATGTCATCAGCTGAAGTGCCGTTGGGTCGCATGGTTGACTGTAAGGATAGAAAGGCTCGGGGCTGTGCATGCACGTCACATCTGATGGATTTCGCCGAAAATCCGACCCAGAGACTTCACATATAAATATGAATATTGAGGTAATAGCAAAACCCGAAAAGTGGATCATTGCAATGTGTGATTACAGCCCCTTCAAAAAAGGATTCATATTATAAAAAAGTTACATATAGGACCTTTAAGTTTGGCACAACATGAGGGTAAGTTAATGATGACCAAATTTTTATATTCAAGTGAACTGTTCCTTGTCATGTAAATGCCTACCAAGGTGTTTGAACTAGTGTTAGATAGCAGAGGCTATCTAGTGCATGTCCATAGGGTGTGTTGCCATGGTTACTTTGGCTGGGTGTCATTTTCTGTATCGGGAACACAAGTGCTAAGACGAAACCAGTGACAGTGTCTCTAATGTACATCATGTTGCTCACTGTTTCTTAAAGACATCTTAGCATGGACACATTTTTAATTTCTTCCTTTGATTCAGCCTCCCTTCTCTGCAGCATTTCAATTTTGCCCTATTGCAGCATCACAGCACCTATCATAGTCCCTTTAAAGAAAATGGTCCCCCCTGTTGACTCTCATCTAGTATTGAAATGCTCTGCAATTGTTTTCCTATTTGACTGTCAGCATGGTGGAATATTTTCCCCTCTTTGGCACTATGCTATTACAGCGTAGCCGGGTTGTTGTTGAAATGCTTTTGTATGTGAATGCATTAATGTTTTAATCACACTGATTACATTTTAGTGTTTCTAATCCCTTTGCTCTGTAGCTGTATCTGATTAAAGTGTTCTCACATGCAGTAGTTACTCGATGAATGTAAGTGTGCTTTCAAATCTCAGTTATGAATCAGAGACCTTTGTGGGACGAGCGTTAAGCTGGGCATAATCTCTGCCAAATGGTCTCTGAAAAAGCTTACCCAAGGAGGTTCAGCCCCTGCCAAAGATGCAGCGTTTGTGAGGGAGGAACACTCATTAAATTTCCTACCTTCCATCCCAGTCAAATGAATGGGTCTTAACACACACGCCTTTCTCTTGCTATAAACGGCAACCTAGTACATGTGTTGGTAGTTTATGTCATGAACCATCAGCGAGGCTGATTTTTCTGACAGTTTGCACCTCCAATACTGGCACAGAAACCACAAAGAACGGGTTTCCTTCTCTCGCTCTTTTGAAGCACTGAGATTATATCTACCAGCGCAAAGAAAACATCAGGGGTGAATGATCGAGATTTTCTATAGCCTAGTTCTTCCACTCCATTAGGTGGCAAAGGGTGTGCTGGCTTGCGAGAAATATGTCACTTAAGGAAGGCAGTGAGCAGAATTAGGTCATGCAAAATATGGCAGGGTCCCAGTGGGCCCTAACAGACATAATTTATCCAGTATTTGTTGTATAGGAATTAGAATTAGGCCCACAGTTGAGAGACACTTGCCCATCTCGGTTGATTTATGCACATACTGTTATTCTCAACAGGGGTCAAGTCGTGCTGAACGCTCCGCTGTTTGTCATGTTCGATATGGCGCTTGTCATAATTCAAATCATTTCAAAGCAGCTTTACAAAGAATTCAATTCAAATCATCCTGAGCAGGACCACTTGTGTATAATCATTGTAATGATAGCTTGTATAATAGCTTTTTAGGGTGTAATTAAAAGGCCTAGCTCTATTTAACTCTATATAAAGAACAGAACTGTTGCATCTCTTCCACTTTGACAATGTGGTGCCCTGGTATCTGGGAGATTAGCACAAACCCTGAGATTATGGAAAAGCTGCACCTTCTAGGGAGAAAATGCTACAGTTGAACACACTTGAAACCTGATGATTAAAATGACATAAAAGGCTAAACACAGAATTTACGCACCTCAGTTGCTAGAATTTATTGTGTACCTTATGAAAAGCCTAAATCTCTTAAATTAGTGTTCAGGTAATACAGGGGGCATATTTTTTATTCATTTTTACTGAGCACTTGTATTATATTGCATTACAGTTTTTATCCTTTTGAATATAAATTTACTCTGAAATGGGTTAACAACCCTCTACATTGTAAGTAATCACTTTAGAGGCTAAGAATAAGTTAAGCACAGATATATTTTGACTATGTTTGGCATACCACACTCCAAAGAACCTTTTATGCTAAAAAATGTCCTATAGGACATGTAAAAATGAATATGCATCAATAGAATTGTGGCAACAGATTCCAAGCAATATTATTAATTAAATTTAACAAATCAAAATTGAGTAATAATTAATCCAATTATTCCATAAGAGTTAACCATTTGAAATGAGTAAAGTTTACACCCCAAAAAATTGCCAACATTGAAGACACCTGATGTTAACAAGTAGAATCACTGAAGGAGAAAACCATCATTTTAAAACAAACCTAAAACAAACACCGAATCACCATAATGGTGACTTAAAAGTATGTTTTTTTTTGTTTTGTTTTTGGTTGTTGCTGTAAGTTTTACTCATTTTAAACGGTTAACTTTTAAGGAATGATTAATTATTACTCAATACTGATTTGTTAAATTTAATTAATAATATGGCTTGTAATTTGTTGCCACAATTTTTTTGATTAGATAAAGCATAATCATTTTTAGAGGTGTATAATGACGGGAAAGAACCTTTTGGCACGAAGGTTCTTTATAGGCTATTATTCATTCATATATTTTATTATTCTGCAACATTTTGTAGTTGTAATTAAATTATTGTTTATTAAACTGTTGTAGTAACTTAATATCACATTTTAATCAGGCTGATTTTTGCAGGAGAAAAACTGAAATGGCACTCTCCGTGTGATATTGATTAACTACATAAAATGATATAAATATGTACATTTTCTAACCCCTATATCTTGAATTTTGTGATCATTCACATGCATTCATTAGTACATTTTAGGGTATTGATGTTTGTCAATAATATGAAATATTTAATCCGGAAAGGACAAAACTAATGATAATGAATGAACCCAAAAGGTTCCATTTAGAACCTTTTTCCTGGTTACAAAGAACTCTAAAGGGTTCTTATTATTGAACCCTTAAAAAGGCTTCTGTATAGAACATTTTAGGGGTTCCAAATAAGTAGCACTAATAGAACCTTGTAAGGTTCTACATAGAACTTTACTTTAAAACATGGGTTAGGTATTAGGGGTTGGGGTTAGAAAAAGGCAGGTGAGTCAGCTGTTTTTGTCAATTGTAAGTTTCAATTATGGCAAGGGGGGCATAAATGACATTCCCAGAATAAAAAGGTTGCTGCTCAAAAGTAATTCTAGAGGCATAACCAACATGGCCTAAGCTAGACACAGAACCTATATGAAGCCAACACTTGAGAGTTTACAGTTCAATACTCAGAATTCCTCAGCCTGTAATTAATATGGAGATATATAAGCTCAAACCTATTATTTTATTAATTATATTATTTTTAAATACAATAATATGTGTCTGTGTTGTAGACACTTAGAAACACAATGAAGCTGAAGCCACAAGTCTGATCATGCTTCTTTTTATTCTGAGGATGTTATCTCTAAAACGGTTAATTTTATTCAACATTTTCTAAGACCATGTCGTGTGTGTTTTTAGAGAAGGCTAATAAAAGGCTAATGAAAAAATGTATTGCCCCCTTTGTCTAAAGTATGTCTGATGTGGCGAACTGCCCCATTCATGTTCATCTATTGTTGTCACTCGACAAACCTTTCACACCTCTGCCGGGTATGAGACCTAATCATTATTGCTTTCCCATCCACATTGGTTTGATTTCAATATAGCTACATGTATCCACCTATTATATATTGTCTCTCTAGAATGGTGCATGAGAGCAACAATCAGCATCAAGCGACATAAGACAATTTATACAACTAATATTATGCTTTTACTCAACTCACTTTAAACCACCAAGGAGTGTATGTGTACACTCTGTATGTACATACTGTATGTATATATATATCAGAGTAATAATTCATTAACTACATGTTCTTACTATAGGGTTATAGGATTAGGGTTAATTGCATGCAATTATGTATAATTTGCTGTTACAGTGGTAAGTACATGAAACAAGGACACTAAGATAAAGTGTTACAGAAAAATTTAATGTTTAGCGTTTTATAAGCAGCTAATCGAGACACCTGCTTACCATTTATAATCTAAACATCCGTTGAACATTGAAATGAAAAACCCCATGACTTGTTGCTACATGGCATGCAATTCATTTCAAAACATTGTATAGTGGAGAAAATGTTGTATTACTGTTTCTGGTTATGCAGTGTTAGTCACTTGGCAAAATAGTGTTTGATTTAATTTTTGGAGACAAATGTTACTTGCTGTAAATCAAGAAAAAGAGAGATTCTAACAATAAGTCTAACTAATAAGATAACTATGAATAGTCTTCTGTCAATAAAGAAATCCAAACAGTGCTCACCTGTCTCATAAAACACATTATATATTAAAGCATCTTTAGTGTTTCCATGTTTTTTTTACGGAAGTAGAACCGGAAAATGAGGGTAACGCGAATATGACGTCATTGACATGCGACGCAGTGACACAAGATGTTAAACTGAATTCACACAAGCTGATTTCTCTGGATTTAATCATTGTTGGAAACTTTTGGTATAATGTAGGTATACAAGTCAACAAAATATATAACACTGTTCTAGAGGTTTTTTCGATTAATTGACTCCAAAAGTCTTACATAATGGGCCTTTAAAATTAGATTTGAATCTGTTTATTAAACAGCTAAATAGCAGTGGTACTAGTCATTATAAATTAATTTAATTTTTGAAATCTGATTGCCATAGACAGAATATTTGTTTATTAAAATATCTATTTTACATTCATTAAAAAGTGTTATATCATCATTAGGCACACAGCAGTCATAAACCTTTACAATCAAGTCTAATTTATTTGTTGAAACCCGGAAGCCAAACAACATACATTAAAATATAATATTTATAATTAAATTATTCATTTTTGAATATGTGGTTTATTCAGCATAGTGAAGCCTCTTGACTGACAGTGAAAAAAGGCCACTGGTTTCCTACCCTGCGTACCGCAGCGTTAAAAGGCATTATCCTTTTTTTTTTTGCTAACCTCGCAGAATTAGCTTTGGTTGCATCTTTACTGCCCACTATTGCCATTGATATCAATGCAGTGTGTGGGATTATTGTGTTAATCCCATTCCCGACCACTTATTAAACATGTTCATGTTTTGATTTTAGTGAGTTTTACTATGCATAAATCCTCATTTTACTAGCCAATGGTGATCCTGTTGCCAATGTGTGCTTAACACTCTTTAGGACACATAATGGCCAGATTAAAAGTGCATTAAAATAATTGTTGTGTTATAATTTTGGCAAGTACGTTATGGCCCAATCATATGCCTAAGTCTTAATATATAAACAAAACAAAAAAAGCTTTTTGTCAGTTTATTTAAAAAAAAACTAATTTCTCTGATTTTCGTTGGATTTCATGATTTCTGTTATGTTTTGTTACTTGTTTTGACATGTTTTTTAAAATAATTGTATGCATCCTGCTAATTAAAATAAAGTTTAACTTCTTCCTTAAAGGTACAATATGTAGGATTTTTTAACCACTAGGCCAATGTTATATATTTTGTTTAGTTGAAAACTTAAAATACTTAAAATATCCCCAATGTTTCCAACTATTTGTAAATTGTGAGAACATTGCGATTTCAACCCAGGAAACGGTACGTGTCAGCATGAGTAAGGAGTTGCCAGTCAATGGCGTCATATCCGCGTTACCCTCAGTTTCCACTCGTACTGGCATAGTAACCATAGCAACAGACGTGGTCAACCGGGTTATGCTGCAGGACGCTCACGCTGTTGTTTTGTTCAAACATTATGGACCATGGCAAGCAGACTTTGAGGCAAAAGGAGAACTTAAACAAAGATCAACATCTTTCGAGATGCGAGAGCTTCACGTCCGCGATTAACTTCAACTTGACAGAGACGCGAGTGTTGCATTACTTTATTAGACAGGTGAGCAAATGTACATAAAACCAATCAATGTTATTTAGTTCAACATGATGAAATGTTAGAATATAATCTGTATGTTATTCCAATGTTGATCTAGCTTACTGCTAGTGTCATATAGCTAACAAACAACATTTAACACACAATACCATTTAGTTTGATAGTGTAATTGTAAGAGCAAGTGAAACAGCGCTGCGTTAGCTCAAGTTTAATTAGTCTAATAAATTGACCTGAGTGATTATTAATTCAGGACTTGCGGTAGTTCGGTAGAATGAAATGTCATTATTCCTTTATATCCACGGGACTCATGTTGCGTGTGGCGCTAGCATACATCTCCCATTAGCAATCGCGCCCTGCTTCATACCACACTACGGTCATGTTAAAAACATCAAAGTATTCACTCATCCATAAAAGATCCATCAGCTTGACAACAAGATCCATAATTCCACTTAATGCTTTGCGTCATCAATATACGCCTTTGTTATTATAAGTGGTTACGAAAAATCATATATTGTACCTTTAAAATGTTACACAAGCTGATTTTCTTCCCATGTTTTTTGAAAGTTCAAAAAGTATTGAATAATTGGAATGACCTGTAAAATGTTATATTTAAAACAAAAATATATAATTCTCCACCCAGCCTTTAATTATTACTGTTTTTTTTTTAAGTGTGTGTGTGAGAGAGAGAACACGTTCTCACCATGAAATTAATAGTAATTGGAGCAATGAACTTGTCTTGCATAAAACCAAATTCAGCCAAAATGCCTTCAGGCAAATAGCAATAAATGATTTATTGAGAAATTGTGACTTAATTGATGATTGATGATATAGGATTTGGGCAAATTTTAGATTTAATGAAAATATGGCTCTCCTTAATGCCCTGCTCCCTGACTTCAATGTAAAATGAATAAAGCACAAAATACACAAGTCAAATGGAGTAAAAACATATTCAGAACTGTCACGTTGGCAGGAGAATATTGTTATCATCCTGCTAAAGCTTGTTAGGTGAGTGGAATCCGAACATGATGTAAATCCAAATGGAAACTTTAAATTTGTCCTTTGAGAGGTAACACTGTAATAACCATAACTATTAGCTGTCTGATGGTTTGGACTGGAGCACAGATGGCTAGGGGAGGCTGAGATCCCTAGTGGATTACTTGATGTATTTTTGCCGGTTTTGAATGGGTAATTTTGACACAGGAGATACAGTGTTCATTTGAAATAGCAGATGTTGAGATAATATTGTGCATGCATGTGAAAGTATGTGTATGTGAGTGAGGGAGGTAGCGGTAAATGGTAGTTAGCTGCAATATAATGTGCATTTTTCTTCATTTATTAAAACTGTATAAAAATAACTCTGTCCTTTAGAAATGAGAGCCTATGTGCACTTAGGCAGCATTTTAATAGCCTCTCCACATTCAGTGATCTTCATTAGTTTTGGCCATTGTTTGGCATTTGGCAGCCAATAGCCTCAGTTTCCATGTCCATGTACGTCCAGATGTAATTATCATCATTTCTCATTGCTAAGGGCACTTATGGGAATGTTGCCAGGTGGTTTTCAACACATTACAGATAATATTATAGCTTGGCTTTGACATTTAATCTGGTGTTGAGAACTTGTGGCACATCATGAAACAAGATTTGTTGGCTGGGATCAACTTAATCTTATTTTAATCCTTGGTCTTCACAAAAGAGTACCTCTCTTGCTTTAGCTCTTTGGCACACGCAAAATAAATAGTGGGGTCAACAACAGGCAGGCACGACACACAGGGGGGAAATCCTCCTTTGCGGTTTGAGGAGGATGCTGCAATCCCAGTGACATTCTGCGCTTGAATCCCTGTGATGTTTGATGATGATCTAAATGCCTCTTGTAATACAAATTGCTCTAGTAATGCGATTCTCATGTATGTGGTAAGTGTTTCGCTGATGTTGAAGTCAACATGAATTTAAAATTGACCCTATTTACTTGTTCCTGCTCTTATTGTGACCAATTCATCTGTGCATGCTATTGTCTTTGTAATCTTTAAACAAATTGTAATAACTTGCTCTGTCTCTGAAACGACTTCTCATTTCGCCTGACATCATCATCATGATCACCAGGGAAAAATAGCCAAACATGCATCAAATACTGTCTGCTGCTAGCTGCAGCCACCATATGAAACTAGCGTAGCGGACACAGATATGGCTGGAAGGTGCGTTTTCAGCTTTTTCCCTCCCAAAACTCTGTTCCCTATTCCCACTCCCAAACTAGCCTGGATGTGTGCCTGCTGGCTTGAATTGTTCCACTTTGAAGAAGGAAGAATATCACTGAGTTTGCGGTTTAGTTTGAGGCATTTTCACTCCGGTATGCTTTCACAATTTGATCATAAAATGGGGTTCACAGACATTTTACAGTTTTTAGGAATAAACATGCAAATATGTTTTGCTATTATCCATTAAGTTTCACTGATAAAAATAACACTGCAACCAATTTCAAAGCTATTTCTTAAAGAGGTCATATAATGCCATTTTCATTCAAGTTAATTTGATTCTTTAGGGTCTAAATGAAAAGTTTAGGCTCGACAATTAAGGCTCGAACAGGACGTTTCTGGATGGTTGTTTAACATAATGTCACTTTGATTTATCTTTGTATGTAACGTTACTGGCAGGGTAACGTTCAGAGTAACTTAGTGAGATGTACGAACGCTATGTGTTACTGATGTAAACGTACTCAGTTTGTAATAACACAATAACCATAATGTGTTGTTCATTATATACGTGGGATTAGGAATTATATTGAGAACGTCATATATAGAAAAACGTGCCGATAATGTACCCTGAGTGTAAATCTTAGCCATATTCATTGGAAAGTGTGCAAGCGAATTTACACAGATTAAAATAAAGGTTAAAGGGGTGGTTTACTGTTTTTATTCTTTGCATGATTGTGTTTTTGGAGTGCAATATATACCATCTTCGTGTTTGTTTGTTTGTTTGTTTGTTTGTTTAAAAAGCCTTATTGTTCATAAATTTCTCCTTTATTGTAAGCCGCTTTCTCCTCTGTCTTTCAACGACCGATTGACTATGAAACCACTCCTCCAGAAACAGGCAATGGGCTCAGATTGGTTAGTTGGGCCGGTGTGTTGTGATTGGCTAAACTGCGTAGTGCACGTTGTCTGGAAACTTCACGCCCATTACCTTTACGGGCGAAAGTTGCATGTGCTCTGGTCAATGTAAATAATGGTGTCGATACTGCCATATCATTTTGAGACAGAATCAGACCCAGAAAGTGGCGGTGAAGAGAGTCAAGCAGAAACACTGAAACACGGCTCTTCTTTTTAATTTGTAAATTTGAATTTTTGAAAATGTACAAATGTAGAAAGTTTTCTCTGAGGGTTGTGTTTAGGGGTAGGGTTATAGGGGATAGAATATAAAACGACTTAATATTTTTTCCAGAATTATTTGAAATAACATTTAACATTATAAATGTCTTTAGTGTTTTATTTGAGCAATTTAATGCATCTTTGCTCAATAAAATGTTTCATGTAAAAAAAAAATGATTGACTCCAAACCTTTGAACGGTATAAGGAAGAAGACAAATAAACACTTCAGATGCACATCTTTCTTAAATAAACACAGCATGTGTTCAGAATTTTTTAAACCTTTATGGAATCCATCTCAAAGGCTTTGCAAGGAAACACACCTTAAGCGAATCATTCAGCTGGAAAGAGGGATCAGAAGAACAAAAAAATCTGGGTCAATCTGAAATTAAATGAAAATCTAGTTTAGAGTACAGAAAACACCCTGCACTGTAGAAGCAACTGTAATTGGTGGAGCTGAACATAGTCAGTGTTCTTTAGTTCTTTGCACGATTCTTTAGATGCGTCAAATCCCAAAACTTGCACTTCAAGACAAAAACAGACAAAGGCCTCATGAATCTGCTTTTTCAGAATTCATGTTTTGAATCAGAATAAACCAGATGAAGACCTAATCAGTGTTTCACAATGTATAAAGCATCTTTGGATTTTGAAGAGATCATGAGATGAAAAATCCCACCAGTGAAGAGGTTTGCCCTCATGAGCTTCATAGAGCAGTGCTTTGAAGGGATGAATAAAGATGATTAAGGGAAATTTCAGGGAGAGAGAAAGAACAAACATGACTTGATTACAGTCTCTTCTCTCTGCTGTTTTGAGACTTTGAGAGCACATGCTTATTTAAATTAGTAACAATGCGAATTGGCCTGAAAATACAAATCTGGATGCAAAATATACAGGGCTGCAGTGCTTTTGGGATAGGGGAGAGTGGGGTAAGATCCGACAGTGGATAAGCTGGCATTTTTACCATAGACAGCTGCCTGTGATATAGAGATATTCATGAAAAAATATATATTTTTAGAGAAGTGATGTTTTTTTCATGATAAAATCTACTTTGCATGTCAAAGTAAATTGTAGGCAAGATGTCAAAAAAAAAAAAAATCCAGTTAAAAATATATCATACATATCACAAATGTAAAACCTTGGCTAAAATTAGCCATGAATTAAGTTATAGTGAGCATATAGTTATATTTTAATTAAAAGCATTCCTATCACATTTCCATTAAATCGATATAGCTGGTGGTATTTCTGCACTTTAATATCACATTATATTTTTAAGCATTAGAAGCACAATTCACATTATATGCAACAAAAACAGTAACATTATTTGACCCGTAAGAAGCTAAATAATCTTATTCTGTTTTATTTGTGTGAGTGTTTACTGCATTTGTCAAGTTCAAGTTTCATTGTAAGATAAAATAATCTTTAATTTATCTGTAAAAATATGTCTATCATTAATCACAAAAACGAAACTAGCTATAGCCCCTATAGTGAGTTAGTGTCCACACACACAGAAGTCCCAGGGAAGTTCAAAGATTAACACATGCTAGTAGGTGCATGAAATCAGCTTTGAACCTCTTCCACCTGTTTCTTCCAGGTGGCACGAAGGAAATATATCACACGTGGAGGTCCCTACTCTTTCCTTCACAGTATCCTACACCCCAGTGGGAACTACTTACACCTTTGTGCGGAGGTATTGCGGGGTATGTCCGAGTAGATCTCTGCGGCGCTTTAACACCAGTCATCCTGCTGTTTCAGGGGTTAGAAATGGTGATGAAACCTTCACTGTTAGGGATGTAGGAAGTCTACCTGAGGAGCTTTTACAAGAAGATCAAAGAGTTTAGCTTTTACCAAATAATACAAAAGTTTTTATCAAAAAAATGTATTACTGATCTAACATTACAAATCACACTGTTAAAGGGATAGTTCCCTCAGGCTACGTCCCCATTAATCCGGATACATTTGAAAACGGGTTTTATCGTTTAAAACGCTCTCCATCCACACTAGCGTTTTCAGGCGTTTTCCGACGTTTCAGTGTGGATGAGAAACTTCTAAATTCACTTTTCTGCTCATGCGTGAAACTTTACAAAAGCTCACTGAGATGATACAGATGGGAAAATAAACAATAATGTTATCGCACAATAACAGGATAATTTTATTTAACAAATTTCTCACCATCACTGATGCGTCCAGGTCGCATTCAGTCACCATATGTTTGGTCTAAAACACGACTGCTCTCCTGTTTTACCACAGGACAGCAAATGTGAGTACATTATCTGTCATCTTTACAGTACTGTGCTATGAAGAATAGCACATATTAAGTAACATAGAAAATAACATATTTTAGCAATAGTGTAAAAATGAACAACACATAACAGGCACAATACAGATAATTAAACATGAATATCTATTGGTACTACATGGACCACGTGACTAAACTTACGTCATCGTTTTGAAATACCTCCGGTTTCACTGTCCACACTACAACGTGAAAACGGCATTTGCAAATTTATCCACTTTGGAGAGAGTTTTCCAAACGATACGTTTTTGTTGACTTAAAACGGCGTCTCAGTGTGGACGGAAGGCCAAAATGGAGAGAAAATACACGTTTTCAAACGGAAACGTATTAGTGTGGACATGGCCTCAGATTTACAATGCTTCATGTCAATCAAACTCCTTGTGACTTTATTTCTTCAAACTATTTTGTCAAGTCAAGTCACCGTTATTTATATAGTGCTTTTTACAATACAGATTGTATCAAAGCAGCTTTACAGTGATAACATGAAAATAATACAATATTAAATGTCCCTAACTAAGCAAGCCAAAAGCCAAGGCAACAGTGGCAAGGAACCAAAACTCCATCAGGTGACAGAATGGAGAAAAAAACCTCAGGAGAAACCAGGCTCAGTTGGGGGCCAGTTCTCCTCTGGCCAGAGTTTTTGTCCATTTCCATCTGTTTGGAAGTCGAGTAATCACGCCTGTATGGAGACGAGTTGTTGAGGATCAGTGCCGATGGCTGTCGTGTCCGATGAGGCCGGCACTTAAGGATGAGTTGTAATAGGTCCAGGCGCAGGTCCACCATAGAGGGTACCTCGGGATAAACAGAGAGACTAATATTAGCATAGATGGCATCCTTCTTATGATGTACCAAGTACATCAGGCTTTACGGGACGTGTTCCCGGATCTGGCTGACCTAAACTATGCAGCCTAATTTTAGCCTGTGTTATGTGTATGCTAGGCCAAAGAGATGTGTTTTTAGTCTAGATTTGATCTGACAGAGTGTGTCTGCTTCCAGTTTTGGTGCTAAATAGGAAAGGATCTCCCGCAGCAGTCGAATTTGATATTCTAGGTATTATCAACTGGCCAGAATTTCGAGATCGCAGTAGACGGGAGGGCTATAATGCGTTAAGAGCTCGCTCAAGTGCTTGGGGAGCTAAACCATTTAGTGCTTTGTAAGTAATCAGTCAATTCTAAAATGTATACGATGTTAAATGGGCAGCCAATGCAGGGTTAACAGAATCGGGCTAGTATGGTCATACTTCCTGGTTCTGGTAAGAACTCGAAGCTGCTGCGTTTTGAACTAGCTGAAGTTTGTTTATTAAGCGTGCAGGGCAACCACCCAATAGAGCATTACAGTAATCTAGCCTTATTGTCATGAACGCATTAACTAATTGTTCTGCATTTGTCAATTTGAGAGCATATGGCGTAATTTAGATATATTTTTAAGATGGAAAAATGCGGTTTTACACATACTAGACATGTGACTTTCAAATGAGAGATTGGTATCAAAGAGCACACCCAGGTTTTGAGATATGTTGTAATATGTTTATAGTCTGATAATACTGGCATGAAATATGGGAATTATAATATGTTATAAGCATTGGTGAAAATCAAGTTTTTAATGTTGTTTGTCTTTGATGGGTTTTTAATATGCTTTGTGTGGCAATTCAACAGTTCAACACCATTGCTGATTATTTTCTTCTATCGAAGTCAGTCAGGACAGGAAAAATCAGTACTAGCAATATAGCTGGTGAATTATGTATAATGCTGTAATGAACTACATGCCTTTCACAGACATTCTATAATGTTCAAAGCGTTTCTAAGGATGCTGATATATTTAGAAGGCAGTTGTCTGACTTCATGGTTTGTGTAACATTAGCAACACGTTATTAGCTTGATTACGATAGTCAAGCCAAAGGCTAATCATATTAATTACCGTTATGTGTCCGACGTTGTAGAGAACAATATATAAAACATATTACCATTCTGATGCATCGAATTTGTGCAACCCTAATTCACTCTTCCATTTCTTCTTCTAAATCATGTTTCCTTTTCAAACATATATGGCTTAATTAAACCAATATTTCCACTTGCTATGTGTAGCGTTTACTGACGGTTGACCGAAGTGAGTCAGGTAGTCTGAGCTGGTGTGGTTGATTTGAGGCTGGACTCAATTTGCATATTATTGGTTCTGTGTATGCTAAATGTAGAAAGGGTGTATTAGAGTTACATTCAAGCTATTTAAAGGCATGGAGAAAATCTTTTCACAGGAAAAAATATTTAAATCTGAGATGAATTGTATAAGGGATATAATTATTGACTGTAGGGGGATTCCAGAAGAAGTATGGCTTTTGTTAAAACAAGTTGAGCATTAACATTTGCCAGACCGAAATAATGTGCTTAAGATGTGTGATTCCATGTTCTGCAGTCACTTGTAGTTGTGAATGCTTGGTTGAACACTTAATGCGAAGTTATGGCTTTATAATGTATGCATGCTCATTTAGCACAAGTATTTATTTGGATAATTATTTATTTAAGTGAAAAATGTTGCAGTGTCTTATCTCTTATGACATTAATGCTAATGCGAAGGCTATATCATCTGTATTGCAATGAATAAGTTATGCTTATGAATTTAAGCCTACATGTATACCCTATTATATGTCAAAATTATGACTTATCACTTGTTATATTTCAGATGGTTTTTCATACATTTTAGATTTAAGATGGTACTAATAAAAGCAACAATTAATGTTTCAGTTGTTAATTTTATTGGATTTATGATGCTACACAACATGCAATTTGACATTATGAGATGTTTTTTTTAATTTAGGAGGCTGTATTCTAAAAGCAGCAATACATTTTTTAATAAGATCTGCTCTAAATCACACTCTCTAGTGAGCTTTTCTCATGCATAACTCAATGTTGTAATGCAACTGCATCTTTTTAAATCTTGTCTTATCATTGTGTGTACACTTTTTAACAAGCCCAAGTGAAACAAAAGTTCAATCCAGTTTCATAACATCAGCCTCTTTTTTTCTTTTCTTTTTTTTTTTTGAGTGGCATGGGAACATGTCCAGCACATTTGAGAAATATCCATTCAACTTTGAGGAAGTGAGCAGTACCTCCTCAAGGTACTGATGGATATGTTGACTCCCATCTCACCTGTAACCGCAAGAGTATCCTGTGTGAATAACGCTCATCATAACACTGTTGACAAACAACACATATGTTAGACGTGCTACCAGATTAAAGCTCCAAGCTGCATTTTTTTTGTTTGTTTGCTTTACTTTTTTCAAAGTCTTGTGTTTCAAGGTCAGAACTGTCAATTTGAAGATGTTTTAATGAAAGAGGGCGAGTAATTATGGCAGAATTTAAAATTGTGGGTGAATTATCCTGTTAAATTTTGCACAACAATCTCTGTTCAGGTTTAGGATAACAGTAAGATAATGTACACCATAAGATGATATTAAAACGATAGGTCCCCCCTCCTCCCCATACCCCTCAATTATGACAAAGAACTAGCCTATCATGTCCTTCCAAACCTGTGTGAATGACTTACTTCACTTTCTTCAATTTTTTAATCTGGTGTATCTTAAATGGTATATTTCCCCAACATGAAAATATCCTAATATATGGAATATGGAAATTACATGAAATTTAAAAACCTTAAATATTTGTGTGTTGTGTTTTGAAATCAGAACTGTCAATTTGAAGATGTTTAAACATATACAGAAGATAGAAATCCAGAATCAAAAACAAAACAGGATGACCTTGAAATAAAAAAAATAAAAACGTTTTTTGAGGAAGAAGGAATGTCATGCAACCTGTCCATGTTAGGATCTGCATAATTTGGCTTCTACAAAGTGACAGATGGATTTGCACCAAAATACTGTTGGTTTTAATTGGGCTGCATGGCTTTTGACATCAACAGCAAAAGATATAGAAACCACTTTCTCCTTCCTTTTAAAAGTTGATAAGCCTATTGAATTTTCTCTCATAAATGGATGATTATACACTTAGTTGCATTTTAGTTTGCATTTAACATTGTAGTTTTTTTTTAGAACAGACGTGTGACCCATTTTTAGGTCTCGACCCACCAGCTGGGAACTACTGCTTAAATATTAAATAGTTATTTTGTTGTTGTTGTTTTTGACAGTTTCTTTTGTGCACACCAGGGACTGATTTCGTTTGTATGAATTGCACGTGTTGTTTATTAAACAGTCAGAATGAATTTTCCCACTGTCTAAAATAAAATCTGAAACTTTTTTTTTTTGGTGCTTTTGTGTTTATTCTAGTCAGTTTGGAGTGTTGCGCGTGGTAAGATGCATTTTATCTCGCCATTTTCATTCATAGAGCCAGAATTACTAACAGCTTGCTCCAGTGCAAACCCTCGTACTGACTACTAAAAAGGCGTTAACACAGTTAATTTTACGGCTGACATTATTGCATATGTATTTTTTAGGATTTTCCCTTTTAGGCGCAAAATGTATGGGATGAGAGTATTTAAATGAATAATGCAAGGGGATTTAAAGTTTTATGTGGAAATTAAGGTGAAATTAAAATTATGTCAGTAATTACTCACCCTGATGTTATTCCAACTCCGTTTGTCTTAAACATCGTTACAATAATCCAAGTGTTACACTATGTGAACTCACTCAGAGGCCCACATAGAAAAAATGAATAGTTGAATAAAGTCATTATTTAAGTTTCAATTGCATAGAAGCCTATGGAGGAGTGATATCTTACATTAAATATCTTACTTTGTGTTCTGAACAGGGTTGGAACAACATGAGGGTGAGTAATTACTGACAGAATTTTCATTTTTGGGTGAACTAACCCTTTGTGCTAGTCACAAGGGATTAGTGGGCGAACAAACCCTTTGTGACTTTGCGCTAGTCAATGTACTGGTATTTGCGCCATTATTTAAACCAGAGTCTAATTTGTGCTGCTCTTGGTCCATTGCATTGGTCATTATGGAAATTATCTGCCTGATGTTGTAATATCTGTCATCCAGGTCCTAGTTTTGAAATGTCTAAGTATTTATGATTCTGATCATAAATCATTCTGATTTCAGATGCTACCTGTTGGATGGGATCTCAAAAGGAGCATGGTTGAATCGTTCCAGTATCATTTACGCAGGGAATGACAAGTGGTCAGGGGATCCTCGTGTGTCCATCGTACTCGAATGTGGGGGATAAACATGAATACAGCTTACAGATACAGAAAGTGGATGTAACGGACGAAGGCTTATACACCTGCTCGATACAGAGTGAACGTAACCTACGCCCAAAACTCATTCAGTTAATTGTAAAAGGTGAGTGTTTCTTTAGATTTTACATCAACTTCTTTTTTCACTATGGTTTGCCATGTTTTTTATTGATAAATAACTACTTTAGTGATATATTAACTCCTAGTTTGGTTTTTAGGGGTGATGGTGTCTTTGAAGTACATTGCATGACAATATTTATTAATAGAATCGATGATATGAATTTGAGTTGAACGTACATCCATATTCATGAAAGTATGTTTTGACTTCAAAGGGCCCAAAGTGTAAATAAAAAAATAGAGTTTAGAGTAGTTTTTCATATATGTTTGCAGTCTTGCTGAAAATATGGAATGAGTGTGTTACTAATGACTATGAAATCATCAAACGTTGGTGAAAACCTTTTAAATTTCATTATGTAAATTGGGATTCTAGTTCTACATGTGTGTTCCCCTTTTAAGAAATTAGCCTATAGGCTGTAGATAGCAGTTGGAGTGTAGGATGTAGTGTGAGATTGTATGTTACGTAATAACATTATGATTAAATACTGCCAAGTTCAATTGAATCTAAATATATATGTTTTATGGGGTTTGATTGTTAATTTCAGATGTATTGATGAATTTTCTATTTCACTTTCTTTTTATGGGCAAGTACTGTAAGTCTAAAGGAAATTAGACTGTCTTAAGAGGAGTGGCTCCATTTATGGTCCAAATTTATGTTGGAAAATGTAAAAAATATATATTATACATTCTGCTCAGCAGCATAATTACTGATAATGTCCATGTGAAATAACTTCTTTTTTCATTATGGTTTGCCACGTTTTTTATTGATAAATAACTACTTTAGTGATATATTAACTCCTAGTTTGGTTTTTAGAGGTGATGGTTGCTTTGAAGTACATTGCATGACAATATTTATTAATAGAATCGATGATATGAATTTGAGTTGAACGTACATCCATATTCATGAAAGTGTATTTTGACTTCAAAGGGCCCAAAGTGTAAATAAAAAATAGAGTTTAGAGTAGTTTTTCATATATGTTTGCAGTCTTGCTGAAAATATGGAATGAGTGTGTTACTAATGACTATGAAATCATCAAACGTTGGTGAAAACCTTTTAAATTTCATTATGTAAATTGGGATTCTAGTTCTACATGTGTGTTCCCCTTTTAAGAAATTAGCCTATAGGCTATAGCTAGCAGTTGGAGTGTAGGATGTAGTGTGAGATTGTATGTTACGTAATAACATTATGATTAAATACTGCCAAGTTCAATTGAATCTAAATATATACGTTTTATGGGGTTTGACTGTTAATTTCAAATGTATTGATGAATTTTCTATTTCACTTTCTTTTTATGGGCAAGTACTGTAAGTCTAAAGGAAATTAGACTGTCTTAAGAGGAGTGGCTCCATTTATGGTCCAAATTTATGTTGGAAAATTTAAAAAATATATATTATACAGTCAGCATAATTACTGATAATGTCCATGTGAAATAACATTTTACATCATAGTAACCAAACAATAGATGGGTCCCATTGACTTCCAGTATGGGGAAAAAATGGGGCCCATCAACTGTTTGGTTGCCCATATTCTACAAAATATCTTATTTTGTATTCAGCAGAAGAAATACATCTATACAGATTTAGAACAACTTGAGGATGAGTAAATAATGACAGAATTTTTATGAGATGCCTCTTGGGATGCTTTTTTATTTCAATTAACGGAGTTCCCATGTATGCTGGTTCCATGTTGGCTGCTTTTCCTTTACTATCTCAGCACTTTTATTTTTTTAGCTCATTTAAATTGATTAATTTTAGCATTATAAAGAACTTAATATTTAGGCATGATATCCATTTTTACAAATATTGAATTATTCTTTTGAGCTGTTTTGTAGATATCTGCTTTGTTTATTGGCTTCCCCTCACATCCCAGTCATTAGAGATAGTTTTGTGACAATTATTTGTCTAAATGATCTGGTAGGCTGTTATTGTGTGTTTTTCCTGCAAAGTAAACTTGGTCATTATGGTTGACACTTCAGTAGGAGTTGTTGACTCTCAGCAGTGGCAAATATGCTTATTTTCGATATGCGCACTAAGTCCACTGTCTTAAATGAACTAAAGATCACTGTAAGGACCCTAACCCTCTTTGAGATAAAGCAAACTAACACAGACCTTTCATATCTGAAGATGTGTAGTTAGAGGCCGTAACCTGTAGCCCATCACTGAGTCTCTTCTGTGTAATTATAATCAACAAAATGAATGTCCTTCTTTTTCACTCTCTTAGCCGAAGGCTGTTTCATGATCATGATGGATCTTTTGTCCTTAGAATCCATTACTTGCATGTATCTCGGCATGATCTGGGATAATTAATAAGTACTGCTAAGAAAATATACAAGCACTGTTGGGGTAATGACAACAACTAAAGAGAGGGAGGAGAAACGACAGGAAACACATGATGAACAGCAGTCTTGTAATAGGAATCGGTGAGTGGTAAATTTAATCTCCCGCAGAATTGTATCAAAAATGAAATTGCTAGATTGACTCTTACAGTGGCACAAATCCTGGAAGCCCAAATCGTACGTAATGCGATTATAATGTCTTATTTGTCCTTTAGGAAATTTGAACAGAGCTGTTCTTGCGGGCTCTTCGAGCTATCTTGATGTATCCTGAACATTTGTGTGGACGAAACAGTTTTGCTTGGTCATTCTTTCTAGCCGACAGGTCAATACTGGGCATCATCAGAGAATGAGTGTGCTTGTTTGTTCTGTAGGATTGAATGAGGATAGCCCACACACATTTTTGGAGAATAATCACCAATCTTCTCCACCACTTAAATCTTTGCCTTGTTTACCAGACAGAACCATTTGTCAAAGTCCTTGGTGAGTCACCATTAAATAGAGCAGTTTGAGACCACCACATTATTCTTTTATAGATGTGCTCAGTTAGTGAATGAAAGATAAAATGTATTGCTATTCTGCACATAGACCCTATATATCTAACTTAGTTAAATATTAGGAGCGATGGTCTGCTTGTCATCAGCAACCACCATTTTGTTTATTGATCAAGAAGAAATAAGGCAGCCTGGGCAAGACTGAATAGAAAGGACTTCTGTTTCTTTACGTTTTGTTAATGATTTCCATGGTAGAAGTTTAATCATGAATATTGATTGTCACGAAGAGGGATCTAAATTTCAAGGGCGTCTAACCCGAAATTCCAAGTCTTTTAAAGTCATACAATAGTTTTGTACAGACTGAAAGTTTAGACAGAGAACATGACCTCTCCGTGGCCTTCTCTAATGCCATTCTCTGTTTAACAATGGTGAACTGGTCTGTCATGTTCAGTTACATCAGTGGCCTAAACTTGGCTTAAGTGCGTCACTGACATCAAACTCAGGGTTGTCGATACTACAGTCGCATGATAAACCAAAAGATATTTGTAGAGATTTAGGATATCGTCTCTCTATAACGGTTAAGCGACGTTGCTGTGCTGTCACAAAAGCTTTTCATTTGCATTAGTTTTAAGAAAAGGTAGTTCTAAAACAAGTAATTTTAAACCATTTAAGCGCAATAAGCCTTGTAAACACAGTAATTTATGTCTTAAAGCTGCGGTTGGCAACTATGGCTGATTGAGTGGACTTTGGCAACATTTTGAATGTTTACAACTCATATTGCCCTCCCCGACTATCAACGAATACCCTCCCACAGAGTTTGTGCTCGAGTCAGTCAATTCGTCATATAACTGACGTTTTGGGACGTCTTTTGACCATTCGTCAATATACGACTTTTTAGGGCCCCCTTAAACGTCGTAGATGACGTTATGGGATCCTAACTCTACCCCATACCTAAACCTAACCCTAAACCCAACTCGTCACCTAACTGACGTTAAAGGTAAAGCGTCAGTTGTATGAGCGACCCGGGTGATCAGTCTACCGACATTTAAGGGGGCCCTAAATAGTCGTATGTTGACGGATGGTCGAAAGACGTCCCAAAGACGTCAGTTATATGACGGATTGGGATGGGACTGTGTTGCTCGAGTGCGTGCGCACCAGGTTTTCTGTGAACGCGACCGTCATCAGCATTCATCAACACCAGTGGATTATTTGGAGGTATGCTGCTCTGGCTAATCTACCAATATATTGCAATTGCTAACGTCATTTATACTCTAAATGAGCTTACTTAGTTTGTTCAGTGTTCCGCCATCACTCTTCCTTACTGCGCGAACTTCAGTCGATGTGCGTGTGATTGTAACATGCGCGAGGGTGGCGTGTGCCCGATACTGTGATTGACAGTTAGATCTCACACCCCCTGGGCTGATTGGACACAGTTAACAGGAGGGCAGCTGGATTTTGCAAAACAAATCACACACACTCCAGATGAGCTCAGAAGCTCTGTTTTTTCTAAAACCACTTTATTTTATGTTGTTCTGTCAAGATTATAGTGTCGAATTTCACTGAATATGATCAGAAATGTTGCCGACAGGCAGCTTTAAGTGAACGTATATAGTTAGAAAAGAAAACACATCTTAAGAGTTTACTGGATCCATGCATTCAGGTCTTACAGTGACAGCAGCCTAAATGCCGTGTGTCATTACAAAACAGAAGAGAAATACTCTCAATGCTCTTGACTAAATCACTTTTGTAATTTTAATAAGAATAAATGTATATTTAATTTTACACTGTAAAAGACTATGTGTTGTTTTTATACATTTGATTAATTTATACAAATTTTAAGTTGTTTCTAGTGCTTGAAGTTTCAGGTAAATCTATTTTAATTTTTGTCTTTGTTCTATTGTAAGTATCTTTTTGCTGGTAATTAGTTTTTTTGTTCTTATTTTATCACTGACAATTTACTTGTCATCAATTAGTTTGAGATTTTTTATTTTATTGTTTTACTTATGCTAGTATTCATTCTTTTTGATATATTGAAATTAGTAACAAGACTTGAAATTTGATATCATAAAAAATATATATATAAAAAAATGATATCATGATATTGGTTTTGTAATATAAAATTATCACAATATAAGATTTTGATCATATCGGACCACCCTACAACCTGGTGCAATTGTAATTGGCTACTTCAGTGATAATTTAAACATTTTGCTATTAGAAGTTTTTGCATTTTTACAATTAAAAAATAAATTAAAAGATTTTAAAAAATGTAAAAAATGACAAATGAGGACGTCAATGAAGAGTAGTTTTAGTCATTTTAGGTCACTTCTGGGTACAGATTTGTCCCCAAAATATGGCTAAGAAGAGCGCGCATGCACACACACATACACACACGTAAAGTTTTCTATTCATGTATTCTAAAATGTTTGTATTTATGTGCTGCTGAATTTTCAGCAGCACATAAATCATTTTAGTAAGTTGATTTAGTGCTTGTTTCTTATTATTAGCAATGTTGAAAACTTTGTCTTTACAGTCACTTAATTAATATAATCAATAAGTTGTCATTTTAATTCATTAATAAATACTACTAAGTATTTATTAAGTTTACTAATAAGTATTAATAGTGGCCTTAGTTTGTGTGTGTGTTTGTATGTTTGTTTGTTTTGTTTGTTTTTGTGTGTGTGCATGGCTTCTGGTATTCCCTACTTTATGGGGACAAAAATATTCGAAAATTTCCCAAATTTATATAGAAATACAAAGTATAGAAATACCAGTAAACTTTGACATTGTAAGGAAATGTTTTTTGGTGTCAATGAGGAAAAAACGTATAAATCATACAGAAGGATACATTATATATATATTTTTTAACAATAGCAGAAAGTTTTCTGTTATGGGTAGTTTTAGGTGTAGGGTTAGTGTAAAAGGGATATACTGTAATGTACAATTTGAACAGTATAAAAACCAATGTCTGTGGAATCTCCCTGTGTGTGTGGGGATTATTTATATATTTTATATGCATATTTAATTGGGCTGTGTTAGATACATCAATGCAACAATATATTGTCACATACTACTTGTCGATGAAAACGTTTGAAATACAGCTGATTCTGTATCTATTCCGCAGTATGTGCACAGCAGTTTAAAACACTTCTAATTTTTAAAATAGAGTGTTTAATTTGTGCATTGATAAGGTGATGTAATGTAAAGGTGATTTAATTTATGTTGGCCTATTAGAATGAGTACATTTCAATATCAATTTATGAAACATGAACATACTTTGTTATATGCTTAAAAAACAAGAATAAAACAATCAGAATATTGTACCTGGTGGGAATTGCCCAATGTTAGCATTAGCTATATTGTCATTACTGTATCTATATTGTTATCCAGTGCTGCAGAGCCCCTTCATAATGCAGATGGTTACTGCAATGGTCCTATAGTATGCAGTGTTTAATAAATAATGATACTAAATTATGCTAAGGTCAAATTTAGTGCAGACCCAAACCATGATATCTTAATGTGGCCTGTATATGGGATACATATCGTATCATGACATTGTTGCTGTAACACAGGCCTAATATTTAAGTATGTATGTAGGTATGTACATTATGTACATATTTTGGTATTCGGCCATTTCAATTACTAATATGTTACCATTCATTGCATTTAAAATGTTTTAAAATATTGTCCACACCAAAAAAAATGTGAATCATATTAGTTGGCTTTATTAGTTTAGCAAATAGAGATCTTCAGTTATTTTGTCTTTTATTTAATAGCACTGTGCATATACAGTATAAAGATGCTCCAGCAAGGATCAAATCTAAGGATTTATTTCTACTGGCCAGTGGTTAAAATTCTTAGATATCCAGAAGTCTCTTGTCCAATTACTACTGGAAAAAAACTATTAGCATTCTGTAATAAAATATAGATTTAAAACATTATTGTGTTTATGGATTGACATATACTCTTATTCTGAAATGATCAAGCAAAAAACAACACTGGCATCACTATCATTAGTCCTCAATTTTGGTGAAACTTTGTTGAGCTAGGTTAAGATGTTTTGAACTTGTCATCTAAAATGTCATGAAATATTAAGCCTCATTTTAGATTCTGTACCAGGGAGTATGCACCTCACAGAAACTCTGCAAAGTCTTTAATGTGAAAGTTGATCCTTTTCATGAATACCTAATATTCCTCTCCCTGATATCTCTGTTCATACTGTAAGCACTCCTGCCTATAGATAGAAATGATACAGTGTGCCGGGGAACAAAGCAGTGTGCCAATGTCAGAATGTTACTTGTATACCTTTTATATTGTATTAATGTCTTAAATGTGAGATACATTAGAAGAATATTTAGAAATATCATCAGAAATATTAGAAATGGCCATTTTTTTTACTAATTTAATTTGAACAAAGTACTGCATTTCAATTAACTCTTCAAATGGACACGTTGTACCAGAGAGTCATGTATGGGTCGTGCACACCCACTGTCTCACGTTCCGTGCCATTACCAACTAAAGAAATCCCAGTGGGTTGAGCAGCCTGTCACAGGGTTTGTGTTTTGTTTCTGTCTATGACACCTAATTAGGGATCTAAGTTGGTTGGTTTTAGCAACCTTCAGGTTGCATGGGAGATTGGGAACCGCTACTGAATGAATGTGAAATCTGCCAGTTTTTGCAAGTGTAGCGTATTCCACTTCCAGCCACATGAGTATATTTAAAATGCATGTGCATATTTGTACTACAATATAGTCTCTGGATCAAAATATTCAGTATTCCCTGTTATGGTGTGCATGGATGAATCATAAGGAGTATTCCCAACATGCAGGTTTTAAAACCTGTTATGCTGCCTATTAAGCTCTGCATCCATCATACAAATAGCAAGACTACAAAACGGGACTAATTTGGTGTTAGCATGTTGCTACTCTTAGCATAAAATACACAGTAGTGCATAAATTATATTTTAAAATATATATTCGCCGTCTCAGATCAATTAGAAAGTTGACTCTCTGTGAAGAATACCTGTGATGATGGATTATAATTAGGCTGTTTCTTCTGTTTGTTTGTTTTTTCCTTTTCTTGTTCTTTTGGTTTACATTATAATCCTAGAAGGAACAGCCGTAGCATTGAGTTTACACCTAGGATTTCTTCAAGTGCTGCCTATGTTCACAGTTAGCTTTTGGAACAGATGAATTGTGAATCACATTGATTACTCAGGACACAGAAGTGTATTATTATGTTCAAAGTTGTTACTGACCCTGTTACTGCCTTCCTGATCTCAACATTTCTTTCTAGATAAGTCAGTCTGAGCTTGATGCAGTGAATGTAATGTTCCTCCTAACATTTCTTGACTGAAATCCTAATATATATATATTTATATTTATATATATGTAAAGTGACCAAACTGGACACATGAAACATACTTTTTTTCAGGCAGACTATTATATGGTTTGATTCTGAAAAAACTTTAAAAGGTTTACCTTTGTACCCTAAAGGGTGCATAGCCTGATTTCAAAACGTACATTAGTACCTAAAGGGTACATATTTGTACCTAAAGGGTGCAAATTAGTATCTAAATTGTACATATTATTACTTTTACACCACAGTAAAAGCTTTTATAGCTTTTTTCTGAGAAGTTCTATAAGTTCATGAAAAAGAAAAATTCTACTGACCAAACAAACTAAAAGCTCTTTAACTCATAAACTCTGCTGACTTCAACAGTAATTATATTGTATTAATGTTTTACCCTGTTATTTAAATGCAAGTTACTGTTGCAGTCTTCTACAAAGAAGGATAAGCAAAAAAAAAAAAAAAATTCTGTGTATTTTTGACATGGCATGCAACAGATATCCTAGTTAAAAAATAAATATACTAAAATATTTATTTATGCTAAGCATACTAATGCATTTACATATTTCTGTACTTAATATAAATACAATTTAGCCCAGAGCTGAAGACAAGAAGCCCAGAGCTGTCTACACCTTTGAATCAAAGCATGATTATTTGCCTTCATATTTTTGAAAAAAGAAAGTAACTGAAAAATTTGCATAATGTATTGCAATAACTGCCCAACATGGCTTGCTTTTTTTCAAAGACTTTATACAAGAACATCAGTGAAGTCTTCTAACCGAATTGTATGTCATTTAAAATGCTTATAATTTAGGTCTAGATTAACTTACTTTATCTAACCTGAGAATAATATAAATTAAGGTTAATGGTGTTAACATACATTTTGTTATAGTTTTTTTGGGAACAGATCCTAAGGGCAGTTGTTTACCAAAGATAAATTTTGCCTATACAGTGTAAATTTAACAATGTGAAATGTGCAAAAAAATAAATAAATAAAAATAAATGAATAAAAAAATCCTCAAAAATCACACAAAAATTTGTCAAATAAATTCAGAGACGTTAAATATAAAAAGTAACATAAAATGTACTAAAATAAATTCAATCCATGCGTAACATTTGTGTCTGCTGGCAAGTTTAACGTACTTCTCGTAATGGCCGTTTCGCATTTATTTTCACACACTGCAAATATATTAAGACTATCCTCAGTGATTAGCTTTTTTGTTTTCATTCATTGATGGAAAAATCTATTTGCTTATAGCTAAACTTGTAAGAGTAAAGAAAGAGCATGAAGCAACCCCAGTTTTGTGTGATTCATATTTGTGTGATGGTGCATTTGGTAAAACGTGTGCATTTATAAGCAAGCGACTCAGGTGACCCGAGGTTCGATTCCAGTCTATCTTGGTTCCTATGTACATTCATCTGTTCTCATTGTCTCTCTGGTGTTCTCTAGATAAGCGATTTACTGGTATACTGGAGTTTGTCTGTAGAAGGCAAATTCTCAAGCAGTGCCGTTATTTATACTGATTATTGTAACCTATTTGAAGCGCACTATAATGATGCCATTAGCACACTTAAAGTTTACTTAGAATGCCATTGCAGTGTGTTTAAAATCACTAAAACTGTGTTATCAGTATAAAATAATCTTAGTTTAACACTCACAGTGTAATTGAATCAGCATTGTAATGTCGTCAAAATACAAATAAAAGAGTATTTTTAAAAGTGTACTTGAGTATACTTGGAATAGTTCGACTTTAGCATAAACAAGTATATTAAATACAACTTTAGTTGCGCTTTAATACAAAATTATGCATTAAGTACAAAATGAGTTGTTCCAATTTAGCAGACTATGTAACACAGTCTCATCCCAATTCGTCATAACTGACGTCTTGGGACGTCTTTTGACCATTCGTCAATATATGCCTTTTTAGGGCCCCCTTAAATGACGGTAAATGACGTTATCGGATCCTAACTCTACCCCAGACCTAAACTTAACCCTAAACCCAACTCGTCACCTAACTGACGTTAAAGGTAAAGCGTCAGTTGTATGACGGCCCGGGATCGTCATCTACCGTCGTTTAAGGGGCCCTAAAAAGGCATATATTGACGACTATAAGTATACCATTTATTTATAGTGTGGCATAAATACACTTAGTATACTGTATATGCCATAAATGCATCCATAATACTGTAACATACAAGTATTTTATAATATATCAGTCTTAACTTATTTTTCATTCTTTTTTCAGCCAGAAGACAACAACTAGATAAGGCTGCATCTGATTTCTTTTCCTATCTCTCCTTGCCTCTTTGCCTATGCTAGTCGGCATCATGACAGGAGCCCACTTTTCCGTCAGCTCTGTAATTGGTATGTGGGCTGGCAGTGTGTGAAGCAATAGGGTCTTGGAATTGGGTGGCAACAGTCAGCCCTGGAGAACCTGTCAGAATTTATAGAAAGGCAAGCCATGTACTCCACTTTATTCAGAGGACACTGCATTTTAATAGCTGTAAGCGTTTCAGTAATTCAAGGTGGCGTCATTAGAGGCTTATTTATTCACTCTGGGGCTGAGAGACAGAAAATGCCTTGCCCATCAGCTGAGGCAGCTCCATCTCAGCGCCTCCCGCCGAGGAGAGGAGGGAGAATTAGAGTTGAATGGGCAAACATGACAATCGTGCAACAGTTAATGAATTAAATGGAAAATGCATCAGGTTGTCTTGAATGGGGCCTTGGGGTAGGGCTTTAGCATTGTCTTGTTTTTCTCTTGTCGTCATTACCTTACGGATTGAACGGACATGAAATAAACAGGTTAAAAATAACTATGGCCAAAAGCATCGAGGTTGACAATCGGAATGGATTCATGGTCAAATTGTGGTTAGACCTTGAGATTAAATAACACATGCTTTCATTATGAATTTAGTGATAGTTAAAAGAGCATAGGTTTTGGTGCTTTTATAGGTTGTTGACCTTTACATCTGTTTATGTTGCCATTTCAGTGGAGTGTCGACACATACCAGTCCTCTCTGCTTTTTTAACCTACTTGAAAATACAGAACGGTTTTCATTTCATCTGATTATATACTCTGTATTCACAGGTGGTACACACAAGACCAGTAATGAAAGTCAAAACTGTCTCGGCTGTAATGAGAGATATTCCTTCAATGGACCAAATCCTCTAGACTTTTACACTGCCAACTTATAAGCTCAAAAACGTCAATTGTTTTGACACAATTTTGCTATTATTGTATTGCGAGATGTTTCTTCTGTTCCGCTTAAAAGATATGCAAAGCCCCACATCTCATTTAAAGGGCCAGTACCTGACTCCTCAGGCATTGACTAATAGGGTCTTGATCCTGTTGAAGGCAGATATGATCAGTAGACGAATGCAACATTTTCTCTTTGTGCTATCTGTGATTGTGGACATTTGTCAACAGTGGGAGGAAGTTCAAGTAAACCTGCTTTGGAGAGCATGACAGTCAGATCAGTGCTTTCAAACAATGAAAGGGTTCATTAAAATTTCAACTCATCCATTTAATGCCAACACATTACAAAAACCATGATAAGAAAGACCCAAACTGCAGGTCAAATTGTGTAGGAGTGAATGATGTTGCGGTTTCTTTGCAAGGTACAAATTCCTGAATGTTTGGTTTTCTTTTGCTTGGAAGTAGCCGCAGTTCATTGAAAACTTGAATGCCCGCTCCTTATTTCAGTCCAGTATGTTTTAAAGGCTCTTATTTTGATTCTGTCAGTGTCTTGTTTTCTTCTTATTGATTTCCCCCAGATGAGTATTGCTTATTCTATGATAGCACAATTCATAATTATATTGCTGCTTGTTATACATGGATGCAGTGAGGAGGATACCTATTAAGTGACGTACAATAAAATACAAATTAATTACAATTCAATTTACTGTTTGAGAGGAACAAATAAATATCTCTTGAGAAAGTTTGGCTGTTATACATGCATCTCCAGTAAATGCATGGTGTTTAGAATATTATATTGGAGGAAGAGAGGAAAGGATCAGAACTGGTCTAGTTAAATGCTAAGCACTTCAAACAACCTGATTCATAGCCGGACCTCAAAAAATGAACAAAGGGAATAGCTGATTTTGCAGACTCCTGACAATTTATTGGCTTTTTATGTAGGAAAGCAAAAACCAGGAGGTTAGGCATTAATTCATAAACCCCTTGACAACTGATGTGTTTTTTTAGAAGAGTGAAGGCCATGTGTGATGATAGGTATGTAGGTGAAGAAAGATTTACATCTAGACTTTCTTTAGAAAGTTATTAATCTGCCAGAAAACCATCACTTTAATTTTAGCACCAAAATGTTTGGATGCCATGAAGAATTCCAAATCAGATAATTTATTGAACGCATTAAATATTACATATACGTATAGTCTAATGTGTATTTCCATCACAGGTTTGGTCTTAAATTTCATCCAAGGTGGTATTAAAAAGGTCTTAAAATGTCTTACATTTATCTTGTTGATATCTGTAGACACCCTGTAGTCAAAAATGCTTGACAATACCAATTAATTTCTTCTTTCTTATATTTTTGGGGTCCAGTGATACAGTTCTGAGAATTATTATTTTTTGTCAGCATTGTTACTGTATGCTTTTTCTGTCTTACAATGAAATTGAACAACCTAAAAAAATCTCTTGGCTAATGGACTAAAAGAACACCCTTATTATTTATTTAAATCATATTACCCTTAGGATTTATAATTGTGAAGTAATCCTAGGATTTTCACCCAGTCAGAATGAAAACATGAAAGATGATCCTGGTCTTCCATGTCAATAATTATCAAAAACAAGTTGATATTTAAATTGAATTAGTGATCATGGATATACAGTATCAGTCTAATGTAAATGGTTGTATCTGCTTGATTAAAATGACAAATTTTACTAGAGCCCGAACCGATAAAGGATTTTGAAGGCCGATACCGATACAAATATTTTTTGGTTTTAAAATCCGATATGCCGATATATTGGAGCACCCTCTGGTGGGCAAACTATACAACTCCAACACTCATGACATGGTTCAAGCGGGTTTCGTCCGTTTTTATTTCTGAAATATTCATTTACTCGGCCATTATAACTGCCGATACCGATAATTTGGAAAATGCCTAATATCGGTCGATAATACTCGGCATGCCAATATATTGGTCTGGCTCTAAATTTTACAGAATTTCACACGCATACGTAGAACATCTTTCTAAGTGGGAGGTCATCTTCTGCAGTGGGACCCTTCCAAAACCAAATAGGCTTATCTTTTCTAAACAATAAACAATCAACAATATTTCCAATTTTAACAATGTCCAACAAAAAGATTATAGCAGAACAATTATTCTTTTAAAATATGAATGACTGACCTATGAGCTTGTTGAGATAGTGGTATTGTGTTTGGACCTCTATAATTGCTGCTTGCAGCTTTATTGACTCTTTGTTGTTGTTTATGCTTGACATTAGATCCAGACATTTGGCATTGAGCTTATTTGCAGCTTTGTTTATCTAACTGTTTGTTTTGTTTCACAGTTCCTCCCAAAATCTATGACATTTCATCGGACATTACTATAAACGAAGGCAGCAATGTTTCACTCATCTGCACAGCCAGTGGGAAACCAGAGCCCAAAATTTCTTGGAGACATATCACCCCATCAGGTGAGTTCAAAGCAGTTACTGTAAAATATGTCACAATAGGGCTTTTCACACTGTGCTTAAAGGAATAGTTCACTTTGAATATAATTTTTGATATGTTTTAGCTTACCTCAAGGGCATCCAAGATGTAGGTGTCTTTGTTTCCACAGTATTTTCAATTTTTATATTTTTAGGTCAAACTGTTCTTGTCTATCAGTCATATAATGGAGGTATATTGGGTCCTCCTCAAAGAGCTTGCACATAGAAGTCTAAATTAAACATAATTTAATGACTCGTAAATGTAAGTACACATTGATGGCCTAAGACATGGATCGAGCGGTTTGTGTGAAAAAACGAACAGTATTTATATTGTTTTTACCTCTTATCCCTTTAACCCTTTAAGTATCCCTTTAACCCCAGGTTCTCATCATTGTAAACCCCACTTTTAACCCTCTGGTAAAGGAATGTTTCAGATTTAGTAATTTAGAAGCTAGATTAGCAGGGATAGCACCACTTTTGTGGTGTTAACCCTGCATTGCGGTGTTAAACCAGTGTGAAATGATTTAGTGTTAGAATGGATCACCAGATGCTTAGCAACAGACAACAAATTGTGAGTCTCATATTCATCTGCTTTAAACAGTCACAGAAACACAGCACGTTGAATAAACAGTCGTTTCAGCATTTGAGGAGAAACATATCCAATGGTGACAGAAAAGTACAACAACTGGAGTGAGGAAGACACTATTTCATTCTTGCCTTTTATGGTTTGAAAAGCCCATTCAGGTTAAACTTGGTACAGTCAGCGATATAATATGAGGATGCACAATGCTTGTGCCTGTGTGTAAAAATATTGTGTGTAGCATTCATCAAATCTGACACTGGCACTGCAAATGTAAAAGGACGTTAACCTGGGGTTTAGGCATGTCCAGTGTGAATCGTCAACTTATGAATATCCAGGATTAATTGTTAAGCCTGGGTAAATAATGAGCATTGTGATATGTGAAGCAAGATAACCCAGGATTACGTTTACCTAGGGTTTACAATGACCAAGGGTTAACTATTCAAGTGTGAACACATCATCTTTAAAACGGAGTAGAAATGCCTGTCCCGGTTGTTCAGTGTGGTGGAGTTAGAGGCTCAGAAGGTTAAGGTGATGAAACTAACATTTTTCTGTTCTAAACCCTCCATAATTGAGTTTAGGAAAGGCTTTTAATCAATTATCTCTTCGTTTTTCTGTTGCTCTCACAAATACATCTTTTATATTAAGTTATCACTCTGCTGCAGCGTAAACAACATGTTGATGAAGCATCAACCTCAGTTTACCTTTCATAGTTTGTATTCACCTGTTAAAGAAGCAATTTTGGGACATTTTCAAAGCAAATTGAAAATTCAGTACAACAGCAGTATTTTTGAGTGGTTGTGAATTTTACTGAAGTCGGCTAGACTTATCTTTGGACTGATGCATATATGGCAGCACTGTTGTAATAATGCAGAACTGTAATCACAGTAGCTCATGGGCTGTGATTTCTTGAATGACCCTGCAGGAGGCTGAACCATACAGCCACTAGATTTAATTGCCGAAATACTCTGAATGCAATTGGCCTCATTCGTTTTTGTGTGTGTGTCATCAGACCTTTGACTTCTGTGCCTCTAATTATTGCTTGGCATATACCATAGTCTTTTCATTGATATAAACCTAAGAGGTAATTACTCTTAAAGTCCTTTAAAGACATGCGTTGAAGACCTCTTAAAGACCTTTCACTTATAATGGTAAACAGCTTTCCATCTGATTCAAAGGTTTGGTCCACAAGAAGTGTTTGTTACTGTGTAAATGGTTGTTGACTGAGTGCATTATTATGCTTAGGTATAGGGCAGCAATAAACGATTATTTTGATAATCGATTAATCTAACGATTATTGGAGCGATTAATCGACTAAGCATCGAATATTCGCTGCTTATTATTACTTTTGTTAGTAGTATTGCATTCTCTAATGAAGAGATTTACCGCTAGTTAGTTAGCTCCAGCTGGAGAACACTCATTTCTCCACCGGCTCCTCTTTTGATGGGATGTTTCCTCTTTAAGTGCTCCAACATGCATGTTATGCTCCCGTGAAAAGCAAGTTCCGCCTTGCATGTATTTAACACGACAGCATTCTTGGTTTGACATTTTGTGAAACTTTCCCAAACCTTGCTAATTCTGATTCGTTTGCACTTGGTCGTAATAGGCCTATGTCACACTTCCTGCTTCTGGAACGCGGAGTAGGGATACAGAACTTCTGGTCAACAGTATATCTGATTATCAGCCCTAATGTCTAAACCAGCCAAGGGTAGACTGACCATGAGCTATGAGATTGTGAAACAAAGGTTTTTGCTCCTGTTGAAGCTATAAGTTTGTATGAAATTAACCTTGTTTAAAGAAAAACATGTTTTATCCACGATCTTATGAAAAAAACTTCACTACCCACAATCCTAAGCATAGTTGCAACGTCCGTTGATTGGTCTAACTCACTATTACCAATGAAACGTTTACCTTACTGGCAAATTGCTAGAGCTACCCGCGGCTGTTGTTGTAGTGTACCGGGTGGCTCTGCATCTGGACGTAGACAGCCATACCTCAGTTTTCACGCTTGCCCACTAGAGTGTTTTCATTTACCATCCGAACCACATCGTCATATGTGACTTCAGGCAGGTTGCGGAGAGATTTGGTCCAGTGGTATCTATCGGACTCCCCCATTGTAAAAAGCTAACCTAAAGCTAAAGGAAGCTGTATCCCTACTAAAAGACGTACTTCCGCTCTTCAATTTTTTCGTGACATAGGCCTATTTGCGCTGTTTTTTCTTTTACCGCAATAGCATTTGTAGCATTTGCAGCCCGCGTTACACTCTAGTGTTACATCGCCTTAGCGGCCAAATCGTGATATTGCACGCCCTTACATTAGGTCACGTTGGATCAAACGACTTTTCGACAAGATATTTTGTCGACAATGTCGACTGAATCGTTTCAGCCATACTCAAGTATTCACAATGTTTGTAGATTTTAGACTAAAACGTACAATATGGATGTATTCACATCATCTAAAATGTGAATGTATTTATATATGCACAAATTTAGAAACGTTAGAATTTTACAGTGTGAATTGTTTTATATTAAATATATTTGTATAGTTACGTTTTACTATGGTATAGATATTTTGAGTACCATAATGGAACATTTGAATAGGCCTACAGCACCATAAAACACAGAGCTGAATGAAACGGTTATAAAGAAAGATTACATAATGCATGCATTAAAGGGATACTCCACTTTTTGGAAATAGGCTCATTTTACAACTCCCCTGAGAGTTAAACAGTTGGGTTTTACCGTTTTCGAATGTATTCGGCCGATTTTTTTATATTTAGAAGAATATCAGTTTCTGGTCTCACTGGCTTCCATAGTATATTTTTTCCTACTATGGAAGTCAATGAGACCAGAAACTGTCTGATTACTGATATTCTTCTAAATATCAGAAAATCGGCTGAATGGATTTGAAAACGGAAAACTCAACTGTTTATCTCTGGGGAGTGGTAAAATGAGCCTATTTCAAAAAAGTGGAGTATCCTTTAAAGGTGATGCTATTGAACGAATTTATTTGATGTCATAGATTAAATACAATGAAATCGACCTATTAATTCCATGAACAATTTTTTAAAGCTTTGTCAATTTAATTTCTAAAGCTATTCATATGCAAAATGTGTATGTTTTATATTCTGTAAATAACTTGCAATTAGACTGTCACTAACCACGCTACATTCAAGTATGCAGCACACTCTCTCCATCTCTACAGATTTTAAATGATTACTGTAAATGAGCATCTTCTTTGTCTAAGCTTTAAATCGCACTGAATTTGAATACTTTCAGTACTTAGTCAGGGCTTTGGAAAAGCCTTATAGACATGATTTTAAATGCTGTATGCTAGATGATGATAGATCCTAAAGTGAGCCCTATATAGGGGCGTATTGAGGCTGCAGGGCGGCCTCATGTTCTCCGTACAGCCTGGCCCAGCGTGCTTGATCCCAAACATGCTTTCATAAGCTTTTTCCATTGTGATTTAAGGCCTCGGGATATAAGGAACTCTGACCTTTCAAATAGCTGACTATAACACTTCAGATTTTGTTTTTTTCTCATATGATAAGGCTACAGTGAAGCGTTCAATTGTCCCTTTGTCAATCCTTTGTTCGTGCTTCCGCCTCCAAAATTGTCTTTACTCTGGTTTATTGTTTCCCGAACAATAGCTCTGTACTCGGCACTGACAGTCTGTCTAAACATCGCCAAATGGTTTCAATACAAAAGACCAGCTCTTAAAAAGTGCTCGGACCGATATCCAGCAATTGTTTTGGGGCACTTTGGGACAATGAGGAGGCTATCGGGGTTAAGGTGAGATACCGGGAATGGAAAAGTGGAGGCGTTTCAGGTGCATGTGAGTTTTGTGTGTGTGAACCAGAGAGCGAGTATGTGTGGCGGTTGAATGATGGTTGATGGTTCATTGCTGACAACTCAATGAATGCCTGGGGGAAGACTCTCATAATGCAACATTTGGGCTGCCGCAGTGTTCTCTCACAGGTTAAGGCAAGGGATGTACAGAGAACTGCCACTTTAGCCTATAATGTATTCTTCACCAGCGCTCGTCATATCAGCAGCAGGCAGACCTTAAGGAAATGTACTTTCTGCTCTCCACACAATGTGGGAAAGTGCTTACTGTGACTGCACTTAACACAGAGCAATGTGGAATCCTAGATTAACCTTGCTATGATTTGGCTAATTTGGCTGGAATGACATTTCCCAGAGGCTATACGACGAGTCTCTCTTGAGCTTTTCAAATAACTCTCAACATGCACAATTCGGCAGCCAGCCGAGATTGCGAATGATAAGGGGCAAGTTTACATTTGAATACGTTTCTGCCACATAATCAGTGTCCCTTGGGCATTTAAAATGCTCCAGTGTGTGTGTTTTTATGTAGTATAGCAAACAAGTTGGTTGATGCTTCAAAGGTTGATTTCACAAAGGATCCATTCTTGATTAAATGTCACTAAACCTTGGTAATTTCCTTTTTTGGTGTAATCAGTAAGATAAATGATAGTTCATTGTGAAGTCTCTTTAGGAAAAAGAAAAATAAATCACTGAACTAAGGGAATTATGGAGTGAGTTAATCACTGATAATGATCCCTCTGGTTTTTAGCTGGAGGAAGAAATATGGTAGGATGTAGTCAATGTTTGTTAATTTTGGAAGTTTGCCTCTTACCTGAGAACAGTTGTTTTAATAATGTGATGATTGTCACTGCTGTTATTGAAGATCTACTGAGTATTTGAATGTATTTTACGTGACGTGTACGACACATTTACTTGCGTTTCCACAGGACTAAATTTACAGGACTAAAACGGAAATTATTTTCATATTATCAACTTTTTAATTTTAAAGGGTTAGTTCACCCAAACATTATTTTTGTGTCATGAATTACTCACCCTCATGTTGTTCCATACCTTTAAGACCTTTATTAATCTTTGGAACACAAATTAAGATATTTTTGATGAAATCCGAGAGCTTTCTGCTTGCTGAAATCTATTTTCAGATTTAGTTCAGTTAATGAAAACAATTTTCATTTCAATTGTTTTAGTTACAATAACAGTTTGATTTAGTTAATCTTTTAAACATTTTACATACCGACGGCTTCTTTGAAAAGCATGCATTATGTCTTGCTTGGCTTAAATCTTTAATTTGTGCTCGGTCAAAGGCTGTTGGATGTCTTGCTAAACCGTGTGTAGTTTTTATGGTGAAAGAAACAAACATTCCTCAAGTTTTGGGTGAGAAATCTCATACTATAATGTTTACTTCCTCTGATGTCCTATTTTTCTTTTCATCTTCGTACATTTGAATATGAGTTGTTTTTGCATGAGTACGTTTGATACAATTTATCCTATTTTACAGTCTTTGCCTCTATTCATTTGTAAAGCATTGGGAGCAAAATAGCACCTTGTCAGCTCAGATACATGTCTTTGTCAGTTTCTTGATGACCCCAAAGCAAACTATTTCGTTCAATTTTTCAGTTTGTTACCTACTATAGAGGTGTAATTGTTTTCATGCAACACGCAAATATTTATGCAAATTACACAAGGATTGAATAATTTGGTCTTGGAGCGCTTGTGTTTCTATTGGTGTTGCTAGTCAGAATAATGTTTTTTGTGTGTGAGGAGCAACTCGAAATGTAAGTTTATGAGAGAAGAAATGTCTGATTTGTAAAAAACAAAACAACTTTATTTTCAGTGAGATCCTTTCAATGATTCAATGATCCAGTTTACAAAACTGATCTGAATGATTCTTTCCTCACTGATTTTCAGTTCAATTAACTCCAAATTAATTTAACCTTAATAATATTGTCTCAGCTGTTAACAGCTCACTGGAGAAGGATATCAATGACCCTAACCAACCTAAACATCTATCAAATATTTATCATAAAAAAAACATTGTTTCCCATTATTAAAATATGTTAACTTAACATAAAACGTAACATAAAAATGTTTTATGCCATTGCTTTGGCAAATAATCTGCTAGACAATCAAATGGATCATACTGATTACGATATATGAGAAAATTTGGCAGTTGTTGTGTATGTTTTTAGAGTTGTTGTCATCTGAGGGACCTCAGAGGGGTTGGTGTCATCTCTTCACAGGTGTTGGGTCATCTGAAAACTTTGTCAGAGGCTGGATCCAAACTGGAGCTGGCATATATAGATGGGAATCCTGAGGTAGAAACAGAACGTAACTGTACGTGACATTAAAGCAATAGATAATCATGCACATTTGGTCTGATATAACTGGAATGAAAGGTAAAGTGAATGCTTTGCTGAAGTAATGTGTCTTTTAATCTAGATTTTAAATGGGAGGATTTCTATTTCTACGTTCTGTAGCTCAGCAGTGTTTCTGGGGTGAAAAAAGGCTGTTTTGTAACATGAAATATGATTTGAATATGAAGTTGCTGTCTAATATAACACTCAGGTATTTAACTGTAGAGGATGAAGAAACAGTACATCCTTCTTGATACAAATTGTATTCTAAGAGATTGTGTGTACAGGTTTTTGGTCCAATAAGTCATACCTTGGTCTTATCTGAATTTAATAGAAGAACATTACTGGTCATCCAATCTTTTTATTCTTACACCTTGAATGTGTTATTTTGAATCTTTAACACACATTATCGAACTCATATGATCATTTAGGGATTTCATCTGGTTGTGATTAAATAAATGGTTTAGAATCCTCGGCATAACAGTGGAAATTACCAAGGGGCAGCATGTTTATTGAAAATAGAAGAGGGCCAAAAAGTGACCCTTGTGGCACTCCGAAATGTACTGATGTTAACTTGGATATTTCCCCATTTAAATATACAAAATGGTAACCTAGGTAAATACAATCTAAAGCACTGCAATGCCTTTCATTGAATACCAGTGTAATTTTGCAATCGATCTAGGAGTATACTATAGTGTTGAACGCAGCCCTAAGATAAAGTTGAAGATGCAACCTTGGTCAGAGGCTAATTTGGTCAGAGGCTAAGTCATTTGTAATTTTAATGAGTGCAGTTTCTGTGCTATGATGGCTTGAATTCTGACTGAAATTGTTCATAGAATATAAAAAGAACTTTATCAATATTCTTTGAAATAGACTTTTAAATATTTAAAACCTTTCTAAAGGACCACCATAGTTTGCAGAGCAATCTTATGGGTATGAACCATTTTAACATACCTGTTTTTATACCTTCTTTTGTGTCCTTTTTGGATCTTAAAAACTCTGATCCCTATTAATTTTAATTGTATGGAAAAGAGCAACAAGAACACTATACAGGGCAGGTTTGGAACAATATGAGGGTGAGTCAATGATGACAAAGTTTTCATGTTTGTCTGAACTATCCCTTTAAATCTTTATGATGTCAAATCTTGAATCACTTTGATGCTTTACGAAGCACTTAGTAAAAACACATCGCTCCCAAAACCTTTCCATTCTCTGTCTCTCTCTGTCTCTCTCTGTCTCTCTCTCGCTCTCTCTCTCTCTCTCTCTCTCTCTCTCTCTCTCTCTCTCTCTCTCTCTCTCTCTCTCTCTCTCTCTCTCTCTCTCTCTCTCTCTCTCTCTCTCTCTCTCTCTCTCTCTCTCTCTCTCTCTCTCTCTCTCTCTCTCTCTCTCTTCTGCATTGCTCTCCTTGCTTTTTTTTTATTCTGTGGGTTTTTTGCTGAGTCAAAGGTTCCTCTTCTGTATGCCAGTGCAGGATTTACTTCTCTGTGCCATGAGAGCAGATTCACCTCACTGTAAAGTAGACTATAAATAGGTTTCACTAAGGAATATTACAATAAGGTTGGATCCTGGTCTGGGGAACCCAGGGAGGTTTTTAGTCCAATAGACGCATGGCTGCCTCATGCTGTGCTTTATTGCCTCTCATTACTCAAGGACCTCAAGTCATATTTGTCATATTGGCACAGTTCTGATTTTTTCACAGTATTTGACGCCAGTAATATTCCTCACTGTGTGAATACAGGCTCATTAGGGAGATGCTTCCTACTGGATATCTTGCCAACAAAGCAATTAAGTGCCTTAAACCTTTTTTTTTTCAGTTTTCTGGGTGCTCTTAGGTTTCTTTTACTGTCGTTTGTACTGTACCTTTAAGCATTTAGCCATAGATTAGTACATGGCTGTGGAAGAACTCTTCTGAAGGATTGCGCTTGTTTGTTTTCTTATGTTTACAGCCAGGAAGTACGAAAGTGGGGAGTATTTAAATATCACAGGCATCACTCGGTATCAAGCAGGGGACTATGAGTGCGCGCCGAAAACGACATTGCTTCACCTGACACTAAGACCGTGAGAGTCACAGTCAACTGTGAGTACCATATACTTATTTTGTTTATGTTTGTTTTCTGTCAGACAGTGTAGAATCACATGCACAATGACACTGAGTCTTTTCCACCTCTCTTACTGGAGATACTGACTGGAACTCTGTTCTGAAACCTAGTGAGGCTGTCAACTGTCTAGTGCCTCCTAACTGAAATGGGACATTGTAAGTGACCGATTTGGAAAGCTCTACATGGGCAGAAACTCCATAACAGACATCTTGCAAAGCACACAGGAAAACTTGCCTTGCTTTTATAACATACCTTCATAACTTATTATTGATAACTTTATAACCTTTTATTATAATTATAATGGTAGCTCTTTATTTTACAATCCTGTTCCCCATGTGCATACTGGGTAAATGCAATAACTGGGTAATAACTGGTACTAACCCTGAACTTACCCCTAAATCTAACCTTAACCTTAACCCATGTAGTTACATTATATTATGCAGTACTTTCTTACACTGTAAGTGCACATAAGTGTACTGTAAAATAAAGTCAAACAATTATTATTTTAATAATATAAGTTAATATAATAATATATTTTAATTATTTTAATAATATACAATAATTGCAAACACAAGATCCAGTTCCGAATGAAAAGGCAGTTTATTAAAGTATAAATTGCAGGTAAAATGTTTATGTAAGATTATGCAATGTGCTTACTAAACATAAAAATAAGAACCGCCCACAATTGGTTTTTCTTATGTTTTTTATACCAAAATGCTGCATATAATATGCAAAGTTGTTTTTTTACAGTGGTTTTAAGCACGCCCCCCCCCCCCCCCCTTCCACTAGGCTGGGCGTGACGTCATTAAACCGGTCTCAAAACATGCTTTTACTCTCTATGCCTGGTCTATGCTCTAAGCCTAGAATTCAAACCATTTTCAAACAGCAAGTAGGCTAGCAGTTATATTGAAGATCTAGCTAGCAAAAATAGTTAACTATTGTGTTTGTGCGGGATGTACAAATACATCAAAAACGGGGAAGAGGCTCCACAAGTTCCCCAAGGACAAATGACTGATTCGTGCCTGTAAGTGTTAGCATACCTGAGGTAGATTCTCGGGTATGCTGACCCGAACACGAGCATGTTGTGTCCGAGCCTGGCCCCGACATATTAATTGTAATTATGAGCCCGAGCCTTATTTAAACCCACACATTGTTTTAATACGTGGGTTACTACTATAACCGACGTTCTTAACTACTTTCTACGTTACCTTCTCCCGCCCGCAACATTTATGTTTCGTCCCGTTCTTCTTTTTCCTGTACCTCCAAATACTTTCAAGTTAGCCTACGTGTCGCCACCATACATATCAGCATAAATGTTCCTGATGATTTATTTGTTATTAAAGCATTAACACACAAACCACACTGTTATAACATAAAAACAAGCAGGCTAACTTACAGTCATGCATGGTTTGGCATAACTGCACACAAGTGTGCTCCCATAATAATTCCTAAAAAGCTGACATCATTTCATCGCATCAAATCTCAATGAATCTTTCAATTTGCACTTTGTGTGATAATTCAAGGATTTGCCAGACCGATAAAGGATTTTGAAGGCCAATACCGTGGTTATAAAATCCGTTATTCTGATATATCGGCCGATATTTATTTATTTATTTTTTATTTCAGAAACGCGCAACAAAGCATGCACAAAACACGTCTCCCGCATTTTGATAATGGCTCCTGTAATTCCGGCAAATTAGTTAAAATCTCTCTGAAATCTATTGTGAGCGAGCAAGGGCGCGCATGCGAGATTGTCAACAGACTGTGCTCCAAACCCTATAGTGCACGCACAGCGGAGAGAGCGAGAGACTTTGCTTGCGTGCGTGCGCCTCACTGTACAGGCACCGAAATCAGGCACCGAAATTTTCATTTTTATTCGGTCTGGTTACTGCCGTTTACGTCGGAACCGGTTCTCCTATTGGCACCGCGTTTCGGTACCCAACCCTATTTAAGACAGAAATTTTTAAATGTATACATATTGAGCACCTTAATTTACACATTAATTGATTGTGGTGGTTAACCTGTAATTTACACTTTAAGTAAACAGAAAAGATCAAGGCAAGATGGACTGATGCAGAGGTGCATATCAGAGTTCAGGTCTTGGCAGTGAGGAGACTGCAATGACCTGATGATCCCTTTAGAAATCAACCAATTGTGAACAGGGCAGATAGTCCAAAACTAGAGCAGGCAGGTAACACAGGAACTGGAGACAGAAAACTACTGACAGGGCAAGGAGACAAAACATGAGCCTCAGAACGATCTGACAATGAACACGACAAACACAAGACTACTGGTGCGTTCTATTATGGCCAACGAACCGACTCAGACCTCTACATTTGACGTCACGTCCACACTTCAAGCGTTCTCATTATATGTTTTGCTTGTCCGAGTCAGAGAAAAAATGGATGCCACCTCGAAAGCTGTTATAACGGTAGCACTGGCCAAGTACCGCACTTACATTTAAAAAATAATTAAAATATTATGACTACACCTACGTTATCAAAACGCAGCCATTTGAACTTGAAAATGTTCACTTTATTTAATGTTTTTCATGTGAATCTTCTGTTAGTAACGCTTGAATCGTTAGAAATTGCACTCACAACAACCGATTCCTATACTACAGGCGACACAGAAATACGAGTGATTATTGTCATTTAAAATACCAAAGTGGTTCGAAAACAATTCATTCTTACAAGTTACGGGGCGCAGCCATCTTGAATTCCGAAACGGAACTCTGTTTGGTGTCTCACGGTTGTCCGACGTCCGAGAGGAGAAATCCGAGGGGCGTGTTGCTAGGCAACGTCTGTCGTCCGATTTGGGATCTTCGAGACGGATGAATATTAGAACGCACCATACTTATAGGACATACAGTATTAACGAGCCGCACCTGCAGCTGATCTGACCGTCACTGCAGTTGGTAACTAAGCTGAAAGACAATCAGACCAGGACATTACACAGCAAACATGAACAGGCAAACCTCCGAACCGTAACAGTAGAATTCACATTTTGGCCATCTGCCATCTTAAATTCTGTTTCAGCTCCTTGTTGTGGCATCCGGCTGCTCACTAGATTTTGAAACAGAGCTACGGTCTTCTAATTCCAGGGCCGACGAGGATGGAAATTAGAATAGAATTTGTGGTACTGGAGTTCCTTGAATATTTAACGAAAGAATTCCCTTTTTTGTCTGGGATGGAATGATTAATTTTCAGTGAGGAATGGTCTCGGTGTTATACGGAGTCTTCTATTATGCAGGTAATGAGTCTCTCAAAGTGTGAAAAGACAGTAATGAGCACTCTCAAGCATTAATGAATTATACTGACTTTACCCATCATGCTCATAGTGAGGCTCTGCCTCCCACCATATACAGGGGGAAGGACACTTGACAGTTTCTCTTCCTCTTCTGTTCTCTTTTAAGTCATTTTGTCTTCATCTGCGGTCACAGGGATCATTAATCTCTTTGTCTCTGTATATACCATATGCTGAATCATGGCACAGCGAGAGCACATAAATCAGATAGCCCGACACTCACACCAGATAGTAAATGTGGCGTTACAGACCATCAAATGCCAGCTCCCTTTACTATCACTGCACAGACACAGACTAATGGGCAGATAACCACTTGGAAATGTCAAGATTTGAGCGGAATGGCTAATGACAAGGATGAAGTCATAAGTCATATCACATCTCTCCTCGTCAATTGTATTGACACTCTCTAATGAGGAGTGAAGCTGAGAAGATAGAGGAGCAGCTCAGTGCTGAGTCTGGTGGTGCCGGAATTTCTTTAGCTTAATGACCATTTTCACTGCGCAATTCCATTTTATACCTACTATTTTTTACACTATTCTACATATGCTACATACCCTTCTTGGGTTGGATGGTGGCAAGGGGTCAGGGTTTGTTGTACATTGGAGACATTTTTGTGGTGCTATCAGCCAATCTCCGCCATTGTCCTGACATTTTCCTGTGGCTCAGGAGAGTTTAGTCACGTGCATTTACACTAATGGATGGCTTTTTCCAGGCATTATAGACCTCGCTGGAACCAAGAGGTTGATGTTTTGGTTGATTCACAGTGATTTACAGTGACAGGAAATGGAAGCAGTAACAACTTATCTTGTTCCCTTCAAAACATTTTGCTTTAGAGTAGGAAAAGGGATAGACATAATTCCAATGTATCATCAAAGCACTTTAACCCACTAGAGCTGGGTAAAGAATTAGCTGGTATAGAGGCACCAATGCTTGATTCAGAAGAGAAGTGTTATCTCACCATTATGCCCCAAAATAAAAGTGAGAAGGATGCGAGAGGACTACTCTGCTAGTGCACAGTAGAGTTTCCTTGCTCAAAAAAATCCTTGATGTGAAATGTGCAGAGCCAATATGTTTTCAATCACCAATCAACAGTAAAAAGAAAATAAACATTTTTCTGCATTAGAGTATAGTAATACATGCTGTATCTGAGGGTATTACAAGTGTAATGTGGTGGGCATGAGTTTAGGTTACCAATACATTTGAAGTAGGCTGAGACTGAAAATACATTTTTACAAAAAAATCTGGTAAAAAAAAAATATATATATATATATATATATATATATATATATATATATATGTATATATATAAATATATATGTAAAATGTTGCATGGGCAGAACTGACTGGGCTTCTGATGCATGTGACATCTGTGACACCTTCCTTTGTATTTGTAAATTTATTAGCCTAACACGACTGCAGATAGTGTGACTTGAACTCTGACATTTCAAGGGTAATCAGTGTAATTAAATACACGCTAAAATAATCCGGTTTGAAAATAATTACGGCTTTTAGGTATGTGCAGAACTGACCTTCAGGTTAATTGCAGACTTATGACCACTAATCGAAATAAGCTAATTTATTAGCATGAAACCTAATTCTGTTTTAATGCATTTAACATGTATATGTTAGTTGCAACTTAATTGAAGCGACAAGGACATTTGTAGAAATGTCTGAATAGGATTTTTATCTTTAATAAAAAAAACAAACATTTTTTTTTTTTTTACTTTTCAGCCATTTACACCATAATAATATCTAAATGAAGGCCTAAAGGGTCAATGTCAGAATCTTCTGATAAGATAGACCTGCGGTAATAATCAAATCCCGAACTGACCCATGTGTGACAAACACCTTGAATCATTTACTGTTGTTGTTACTCGTTCCCCAGTGAATCCTCGGAACAGTCTTCGGTCAGCATTTTGTGAAAGTCATGTAGATCCCTCAGCTAACTGAAATAATGTTAACATTTCAAATGCCCTATGATGACCTCCACACCAACCACTCAAGAAAGTCATTGTTTCAGTTGATGTGCAGCGATTGTATTCTAAGTACAGCATACTAATTTCTAAAAATGCTAAAATTCAGCCTCTCATAAAATTACCCAGACATGGTGCTCAGTTCCAGCCAAATCAAACAAAAAAGTGAAAAAACTAAACAAAACAAACTTTCTGGTCCTCACAATGTACTGTAGGTGCTACTCAGGTTTTACTAATCCTTGTGGGACATTTGGTTCCCTATAATGAAGTAGAAACCTGTACACACACACACATAAATATATTTAAATATGAAATCAACTATTGCATTTTAAATTTGCACTGTTTTGACTTGAAATGAGATGTCATGAATTTCAGTTTGTCTTGTTAGAATGCATATGCCACAGTGTTGTCTTATTTTCCTGTTGGAATTTGCATCAGATGTTTAAGTTTTGAGTTCCACTTTTACACAGGTGGTATTCATATGCTACCTCTAAAGACATTAAGCTACAGTAAATATATAAATAAGACATATTAGGTGATGTCATGTAGCTCACAGTATGTTATAATGTTTATGCTAAATGCAATTGTTAGCAGCTTTTCAAGCAACTGTAATGCCTTTACTTCATGTGTCATTTTGTCAAGTCACATTTTGAGCTAATGTGTCCTGGAACAACCACTTTGTTCTGCAAATTACTGAAAAAAGACAGTAATGTTTCACATTCAGATTTCCCTTTCCTTAAACCCCCTAGTGTTTTATATGAAATTGTAGGCAGAGAGAGGGATTGGTGTTGTTGTGTTGGCATAAGAGGTTGCTTTAAGCTCTATAGCTGCATGAATGATTAGTAGAATATTAATCTTTGATGGATGTTTTATCTTGAGCTGGTTAAGGTCATGTATTTTAATTGAATCCAATGGATTTAATGGATTGTTTTGTACATTTTATGCATGATGCTATACATAAAGTCTCTGTTTATAGACTATATGTATAAAAATTTGCTTCGAAACTTTATTAGTTAAATAATCATAATCAAGTTTAAGTACAATCACCTCATAACATTTAAAAAATGGTTTGAATCTTCTTATTTTGATGAGTAAAAGCAATGTAAATATATATATATATTTTTTTACAATGTAGCCCTGCCCTAAACTCACATAATTGGAGGTAATGTTGCTGTGGACCTATTAGAATGTGCAAACTGTCTCCATTCATTTTAATTAGATGGAAAAAGCAACCAAGTCTTTAGGCTATACGTTTTCAATAATGTGACAAAATTTTAATTGTCCATGTCTCAAATAGATGTGTTTACATGACGGTTTTCTGTTATTGCCTAATGAGGCCAAGAGTCCACTACTGCAAACATAGTAATAGTAATTTATCTAGAGGTTATAGTGCAGCTTAAACTTCAACTTTAATTTAAGGGCTATTTAAACAATCTGTGAACAATGTCGCAATTACAGTCCCTTTTTCATACATTCTTCTTTACTTTAAACTGGCTGTTCGAGCCAGTAGCTTTTGGCCAAACTTGTGTTTGTTGTCATCATTTCACACGCAGGAAAGCTGTCAGAAAGTTCGTGCAGTTAATTTTAGCCATTTGCATTTCGGAGTTTGTTGCTGAAGTTCTCGAACATGAGGACCAAAGACGTGTCAGTTCTGATAAAGCATGTTGTCATTAAGCCGAGCAGCAGGATAAACTTGATCAGAGGCAAAGCAGGTACTATATGTCCAAATCACCAGTTTGAAAAACACAGAACAGGGGGAAAGAAGTGCTTGTGATCCAAAGGCATACCACCTATTTGTGAGACATGGCTGTGTGCTATGCCCCAGGCATGTGTGGCTAATTCTGTCTCCCTTGACTTTAGTGATGTGATTGCTTATTAATGTAATGTGAGCTGTAATGAAGATGAATGCTGCTAATGCAACCAAGGAGTTTTCAGAGCCCAGTAGACGAATGGAATTGACTTTTGACCAACCAAATCACTCCCTAATCCAGTTGTGCATGCTTTTCACTCACTGAAGACAACTAAAGATGACTTTTCACATGCCCAAAACAAACTAAATCACCATGGTCCCAATGGGCAAGATTTCAGTCACTCATTGAATGTTGGGAATTTACTGCTAAGTATGTAATAATGTGACTTCACTTCAGGGTTTTAGTTATTATATTTAACTGAAAACCATATTTTTCATTACTTAAAAATAAAATAAGCTTGTTTATTAGCCTGGATGCCAGCCCAAACTTCGCACACAACATTTTTTGGTCGGGAAGTTCGGTCTGGACTCGAATCTATTGAGAAGTAATTACTATCAGGCAAGAAAACTGCAATCAAGGCATTTGTCGATCGGGAAAGATGTTTGGCAACAAAGTGTAACTTATCAGCTGGCTCTGATGGTCGTGAAGTTAAGAAGATGGACGTAATGAAAAGCCTGTGGTCGCTGTGAAGTTTCTCCTTTGGTCGCACTCATGAAAGACCAAGTGAAAGAAGCAACACTCGTTATTTTACTTCTAAAATAAGTAAGTTCTGTTGTTGACAACTATGCTATGCAAAGTATTTGACTTACTGCGTTGCTCTGATTGGTTTTAGGTCTGTCCGACTATCCAATTGAGTGCAGAGGTTTTTTTTTCCTGGTTCGGTTAAGACACGCCTCATAATCAAAGCCCTACGGAGCAGTCTCAGACTCATTTTCTGACCAGAATATGAGTATGACGAAGTCAGGCTACTTGTTTATATTCATCATTTTTGGAAACAAATTGTAAGTGTCATGTTTGTTGTTTGTCTTATTCATGCTTTCATATCTTTTATTTTGAAATTTGTCTTAGTCTTGTTTTCTGGTTTGATCTCTCAACCTTGTGAACCCCTCATGTGATCATGGCTGTGTCTGAAATTACATACTCTCTTGAGTACATGCTTATTTTGAAAAAGTACTTACTTCATGACTGGTAAAAAAGTATGTTTTCGTGATTGCATGAATCAAGCGTGCCGCACAAGCCCTCAAAAGTGAAGCCAAAACGTCTCGATCGCCCTCCTGTGACCGGTCCTCAGTATAGACTCATAACCCCCGCCTCCCCATGTTATTCAATGGGACATGAGACCAACTAAACAATTAAATTACACTTCACATATCCTTTTCCAAAGATAGTTTCTGTCATTTACTGTAGTTTCTATCACGTTGATGTAATTTCAAGTGTTTGTTTTTAAAATAAGTTTGTTTTTAGTTAGTTATGTGATGATAAAAACGGTGCTCTGACATCATGATTGAGAGCTGTGATTGACAGGTTCTCTGTGCGAGGTAGTCACTGAAGCACCAGCGGACTTTTTTCATAATGTTGACTATGTGGCTAGTAGTTGTATTTACCTTATTTTAACGAGGTTCTGCAATCAGCAGACATCATTGGAGAAGAATGAAGCAGACAGAGGCCACTTAATGAAAGTGCGGGGCGTGTGCTTGCGTTTGATTCAGCGTGAATGAGGGCGCTGCCTTGATTTCGCGGCTTTACTTCCTGCTCACGACTGTGCATGACTGGTCCCGAAACACGCAAGTGCGCAGACTCAGGTCCCAAGATGTCAGCGTCATATCGAGACACTGGCGGCTTCAGTTCTCTCTGATGGAAAAGAGCGAAGGGGCGTCGATCCATCTTTTTTACAGTCTATGGTATGAATGTGTGTAGTACAAATGTAATCTGGACGTACTACATTCGCCATGTTGTCATTATCATATGACCTACCAGTGTCAGTTGTGTCGCTGCACTGCCATTTATAAATCCTCTCCCGTGGTCTCATGGGATAGTAAAGTGTATCGTGCACACTTCAGAAATCTCACCTGAAGAAAGTAGGTCTCCTGGGTACTTTTTGCCTACTCTTTAATGAATTCTGTGAATTCCCACATACTTCTTTTGTCACATACTGTTTTTCACTTAGTATATAGTAGGGGAGTATGTGATTTCGGATGCAGCCAATGTCTTGTGCTTCCCTTATCTAATGTGTCATGTTTGATTGGTTTATAATTCTCTTAATTGTTCACAGGTATTTCTTGTTAGTCATTGCATTGGTCCATGTATTTAATCCCTCTATGTTTGCCCTGTAACTTTGTTGAGTATTGACGTTGCTGTCGTGAAGTTTCATGTGTCAGGTTATAGTCTGTAGTCAAGGATTATGATTATGGTTTAATAGAGTTTGGTATTTCATGCTTTGGTTTTTTACTATATATTAAATAAACTCCACTTGGGGTTATTCAATCACATTCCTGTTAGAAGCTGACTGTTCGCTTATCTTATGGTGATTCTAGATAGGTCATAACAATAATCGATATTGTTATTTGCACATTTATTTGCTGCAGTGATCAATCAACAACAAAATTGCCCTATTTGTCCCTTAATGGCCACAGTTTTGGGCTGTGATGTAAGCATCAAAATATATTTTGGAGTTCATGTGTAGTTTATAACATTATCATATGCATTTTCTAATATTAGAATAATGCAGTGCTGTATTTTCACATCGTAGTTTAAATTCACTTTGTATTCTCTTCTCTTCTACAGCTATAAAATGCCTGAACTGTGCGTATTTTTAAAATCATCACGGCTTCATCAGGGTTGTCCTGATTTGTTTCACATTATTTGTGGTATTTGTAAATGCAATTAAAGACTTTATGCTGTTACTGGCTTGACATTTTACTCTAATGATCCATTTACAGACACATGCATTTATGATTTGACATAATATCACTGAAAGAATTTCCAACTTTTACAGCTGTATTCATTGGGCTGTGCAGTACATTGCAACCAACCAAGCAAATGTAAAAAGCAAGGCCTTATTTTATGGAACAGTGAGATTTATCAGAGAGAAATGCACTGTTGCATAGCACAGTCCAACAGTGACCCATTATATTTGTATGATTTGAAAGTGTGACTGAAATTGTAGCAGGTTTCCCAGTCAAGAAACAGCAAATGTAGATATGTGAAAATTCCTGAACATTGTAAAGCAAAGAAAGAGCCTTTATATCTGCAAGACTGGATAAAGGAGGATGTGGGGGAGGCCTTTGGATGGCATTCAGTGTCATTTTACTTCAGGTCGAAACCTAGCATAAAAACTAGCAAGAAGAAGTCAATCTAACAGTTGTCCAGGGCTTACAATAGGCTTTTGAAATCAATGAATGACATTGGTTTCTGTTTCAAAACCTAACTGCCTACTGCCTACATAAGCAGCAATTGATTGCAATAGTGTTAACTGTTAACATGTTGCTAAGGTAATGACATAATACAATACTTTTCCATTACAAAAGAGTACATGTTCAAACTTCATGCTGATTTGTATTCGGCTTTCGCCAAGATAAGCACAAACTAAGACATAGCTTTACAAATACCTATGCTTCTCCATCCATTCACGCTTCTTTTCATTTGGTGATGTGTGAATCTCCTTCTGTCCAGCACACATGACGGCTGCAACTACAGTGGGGTCTCCCCAGGGGCCAGCGCGACAACCGTCTGGGTTGAGGCGAGTCAGGGACATCTCTAGGGTCTTCAAGTTGGGCACCTTCCGTCCTCAGTTGCTTCGTCGGACTAGCCCACGACACCTCAAGAGGGCTTGACAGTGACTCCAGATGCCAGAGTCACCCCCCTCTGTCCCCCACTCAAATCAGCCCAGCTTACTGACCTTTACATCCCCTCCTGCTGCTGAGGTTACTCCTTCCTCGTAGTTCACATGTGACCTAGCCACAATCTCTACAATCTTTCCACAACCCAACCATAGGCGCCAGCGCATTTGACTAAGGCTGTCAAGCCCCACTGTCATGCGTTAATGTAGGTTCAGTGGCAACGGTTCCATTTGGCATACTACCATATAACTGTAATACTATGCAAACAATACAAATAAACCAACAGACTCTTCAAGTTTTTCAAGAATTCTACAAAACCGTAGCATGGCGGCCTGTACGACAGCCAGCCAAAATATTTCTCTCAACCACACCCAGTTGCTGCTCCTCTGCTGCTGCAGAAAAGTTCTTTACAGTGTGACAGCAACTCTTGGCCACTGAATCCAGACGTCTCTGAGGAACCGGATTGCTAGAGTGTGCCACAAATCCTTGAGCAACTCGTATCCACTGGATTAACCTGGACTTTCCATCCTGGCTGTTCTGCTTCAGTGGCCAGATGAGCATACCGCAAGTTTCTTCCTCTCATACGCCTCATCTACTGCATCCTCCCATAGCACTGTTAACTCTATCAGTTGAGCAATGAGTGCTGATCCAGACCACAAAACAGTATCTGGTTGGAGGCTAGTGGTGGCAATCTCAGGTGGAAAAATGAAGCGTTGATTCAAGATCAGCCAGCATCTTCAAATTCCCAGCAGCTTCCAGTTGTCCTGAGCAGAATTGGTTTTAACATGTTTTCTTGGTGGTTGCTCACCTGGGCGGAGGAATGTTGTCTTCTGTGTGTAATGTTTTGCTAAAACAGTTGGCAACTTATTGGTCATGTTACGCTTGCCTTCTAACGGTAAAGTCAAACATCGCAGTACTTGATCTTGGCACCAAGTAAACTGACCTTGGCCTCTCCTCCTACTACCCATCGTTATGCTCTGACAATTACTTCCATTGCCATGGTAAAAGCCAGTGGAGAAATGGTGCAATGAATATTTGATCAATATATTTTTATATTGTGCTGCTTATTTCTCAAGAATCACAGAGTACTTTAAAAGGCTTTGTCCGAAAGCTTAAAAATGCTGCCTTCTGAGAAAGCATTCCAAGGTTGGAATCCAATGTTAGCTTCACTTCCTGTCTCCTGAGAATACCTTCATCTGATCGATGATTTTTGAAGGCAGCATAGATGTCATCGCTTCTGCTTTTGATGTCCCACAAATCCTGTGAGCTCCATTCTGTGATATTTGAGCTAAAAAATAAAGATGACATCTGAATGATGTTTGTGTGTAATGTATGAATGTATTTCTGGACAAACGTTTATTTACTTGGTTATCATCAAAGCTCTCTATTTTGTTGCATTAAACCATTATCCTGCCTCAGAAGTCTGTCTCAACTCAGTTTTGTGAGGTACCATTGTTCACCAGCGTCATTGCCTGATAGGACAATCAGTAGGCAACGAGGTCAGCTGCCAATAAGCTTTCAGACACAGCCGATGTCTGTCTTTAATGTGATTCTGGCCTACACTGGATGCACGTTATGCTTTGTCCATTTTCTGTGACGTAAATTTAGGTTTTTAAACTAGAAATTAGAAGTAACGAAAGGCCTGACTGACTGAACCACTTGTTCCCCAAAACTACGAACTATGTAACTCTTGCGCACATACTAACAAAAGGCTATAATACATTTTCATAATTTACTCTATGAATAATGCCCCTTGGCTTTACAGATAAATAACTGATTGTCTGGAGTGGCCATCTTCCCTGCACAGTACAATACGGCTCCCATTCTTCAGCATGATAGGCTAAAAGCCCATTTGTCTATTTACATAGATTTGTGAACACTGTGGTTAATGATTTCATTCAACTGAATACTTTTCTCCACAGCGCACATTCTCTATGGGGCACACAAAGCCTATGTTCCCTTAGCATGAATGTTATTTATAAGGATTGGATGTGTTAGAGAAAGAACATGATGTTATTCTTGAATTTTAAATGGAAAACTTAATGAATTAATAAATCCTGGCTACTAAACCCAGTGCTGGCGAAGAGAATAGGACATTGAGGTCGGAGACAGCAATTGGAGCAGTCTCTCTGTTTATAAGCTGATAAGTCATGGACTGATGATTCCATTCCTTAATTGTGAAGAAACTCATTTTAGCCTCTGGCTGAAGAGGTGGGTTATTAATTGATCTTGTAATTAAAATAACATGTTATACTTGTTGGGAGGATAAAGGTGCAAGACTATATAAATCATCCTTTCCTCCAAAGCATCTTTGTTACTTGTGATAAATTAATTATTGTTGTTCTGGAGATGTGCCAGCTTAGTCATCCTGCACATCCACCGACACCAATATCAGTGAACTTTAAAGTCAGTCATGCTGTGATGTTATAAAACCTATTAAGAGGGAAAAATTAATAAACTGGATTACCATGCAGTTTCAGTTAACCCACGAACCTCTGGCTTCAGTGTGATAATAGAAAATCACTTTAGATTTGTTTTCCTCTTTGAAAGATCAGGTTGTACCAAGCCTAGATGTATGCCAACAATAGAAAAAGTATTCAATAGCGGTCTACGTTGAATTAGTCAACCTGCTTTTTTGTACGTGTCAAATCTGTGCATGAAAGAAAAATCACAAAGGTGCTTAACCCTAGGGAACCTTGTTTGGCATATATTGATGTATTCACTGATTTGTGAGGTGCTGTGTTCACAGGTATTCTCAAACATAATCTCTACCTTGTCATTTTAATTTGCGTTTGTGATCAAGCCGCAACTGGCAAATTTGTCAAACAGTAAGCCCCGCAGCATTCATTTTCCATGCCAACTTTGCTATTTTCAGACCCTCCCATCTGGTACAAGCTTCAGAAACTCACCAATGATTTACAGTGGCAATCTTTTGTTATGAAGCCTGTAAATGACTAGGATTGTGGGGCTTTTGTGGTTTTTACACCGTGATTTTACATTAGCGAATGCTAGTATGCGATTGGTATAATAAGATGCAATTGTATCTTAGCTGTGAATAGCTGAATAGCTGTGAGAATCAGATTCTTGTTATGAAACAGAAATGGTCTTTATTCACAATCAGTCAAATGAGAATTGTGTCATTTGGCTTAAAGGGTTGGTGATAAAAAAATCACCAAAAATGAAAATTATGTTAGTATTTACTCACCCTCATGTTGTTCCAAACCTCTATGTGTTTATTTGTTCTGCTGAACACAAAGGAAGATATTTGGAAGAATGTTTTAATCAAACAGATCTCAATCCCCATTGATTACCATAGTATGTATTTTTCCTACTATGGTAGTCAATGGGGATTGAGATCTGTTTGATTAAAACATTAAATTCCCACTTTATATTAAGTGGCTTTAAGTACTATGTACTTACATTGAAAAATAAGTACAATGTATTATTGTGGTCCTGTTGTAAAACACTTTTGCTGCTATTGAGGTATGATATGGGTAGGGTTAGGGACAGGTGTGGTGGTATGGGTAGGTTAAGGGTAGGTTAAGGTGTGAGGGAAGGGTCAACTGTGTAATTACAAATGTAATTACATAAATTAATTACATTTGTAATTACATGCAGGTATTTTTAAAATATATTTTTAAAGCCTATATTTTTATATTTTTATTTTATTTTTATTACCTTTTACAGTCCAGTTACCTATGTAAATACTATGAACTTATTTTAGTTACTACAATTACTGGGTAATAACTAGTACTAACCCTGAACCTACCCCTAAACCTAACCCTGTTCCATGTACTTACCTTATATTAGCCAGTACTTTCTAGGTAAGTACACTGTAATTACACTGTAAGTACTGTACTGTAAAAGGAAGCGTTACCCAATTTATTAATTTCAATGTAAGTACATAGTACTTAACGCCACTTAATATAAAGTGGGACCAAACATTCTTCCAAATATCTTCCTTTGTGTTCAGCTGAACAAATAAACACATAGAGGTTTGGAGGGTGAGTAAATACTGACAGAATTTTCATTTTTGGGTGAACTGACCCTTTAAGTTCTGAATTTCTGTATTTTTGACCAAATGTACTTTGTTTGTTTACCCCAAAATGTATTCAGTAACTCGCTAAAACATTCACTTCTTTTTTTACTGTAAAATATATTTTTGTTGTTTGAAATTAGATGACTTTCATGAATTCTGTCCCTCCGGACCCTTTATCACTGCAGTATATGTGCTCAAACGATTTTAATTAATATGAAAAGTTGTGGTTGCAGTTGTAGCTAATGCTTTGTTTTCCTCCGGGGTAGGTCTTGCTAATGCAGCTTTATAATGAACTGGATCATCCCTCAGTGAGGACAGATGCAATGGTTTGTTAGATACGAGAAGTTAGCTGTGTGGATAAATATCAGAGCCAGCTTCTCTTGTGCTATTAGGCAGCCTGCCAAGGCATGCCAATAGCTTACAATACAGCACAAATCTCAGTGATGAATGACACAGACAGATACATACCATATCTCACCCTCAGCAGATTTCAGCCGCTCTCAAATCTCTGTTTTTATGTGCAAAACACATAAGCTGAATTAACTTGAAATCCACTTGTGTAACCTCCAATATGGAGGTGTTTTTGCAGATTTAAAGCATGTACACACATAACAGACACATAGATGTTTCTAGTAAAAGCACTCTTTGATTCTCTCGTGTTGGCTCTATATGCAGAGAATTTTCTGATTCTACCTCTGAATGCCATATTATAGCATCCAAATCCATTTACAGTAAGCTCACACTGATTAACGGGCCAGGGAAGGTGTGAAATATTGCGAACTGTATCCCAACTGAAATGTCAGATAGTGTGGTAAATGTTTGAAAAGAACAGAGCTAGTCACTCTGTTTTCTGTTAAAAAATGCCATCACAAATCCAAACACTTTCATACCACATGACTGACACTGATTTGAATTGCGGAAATTATTTCATCTGCATAGACTGGTGGTCCTAAATATGCGCTTGCATATAATTAATTGCTTTTGACACACTGATGGTACTACATGTATAATATATGTATATGTAAAAACACATGTGCCCCAGTTTCCATTATCTAACACCCATTCCTTTCTCTTCTTTTCTTTAAATGTCATGTTTTCACTTGGATATACTGTACAGCTACATCAGATTATGGAGTAAAATGGGCTGAGAACAACATTTTTATTTTAAATTATCTGTATTCTCAGCCTTGTCCTTTGGGCTCAGAAGTCATTTGTCCTCGGCTTTGTCAGAAGCAATGTGTGCCTTTAATCTCTTATTTTATGTTATCTTATCCTTATATTTTATGCTAGTGTGCTTCTGTGTATGCTCACGTTATGTAATGCTCCCGAGGCATTTTGATGGGGTGATGCCTGTACTGTAAATGCATGATCCAGCCAAAGCACAAGATTCATCCATTGCCACTTATTCGAATCAGACAGACTTCTCTTCCAATATATGCCAAAAAATCTCCATTCAAGCAGTGTTGATGTGTCACATTGCTATTTTCATTCCCTCCCCAGGAGATTGTAGAATGAAGAAATGATGAGCTGCACAGTATCACAGAACAAAATATCTCAACGCAGTGATTATAGTGATGGATATTCTTATTCTTTATACATAGTTATCGCAGCCATGAAAACAGAGATATTTGAACATTTTGATTTCTTGGCCTGAGTAAAAAAATATTAACATTTCTTTAGTGGATATTGTTTAGCCTAGTTTTAGTCGTTGATACCTAAAATACAAATATGAATCCCTGTTTAAAAAAAATTATCTTTTGGAAAATTCTATACAGTTTTTTCTAATCTTCATTGACTAAAGTTTTTTCCTTCTTATACTTACTGTTTGATGTTTTTTTTTGTAAATTAGTTTTCCCTAAACACTACTGGCAGATGCTTTTGATTTTTAAATGTTGCAAATTAGTTTTCCTGTTATGTAAAATGAGAGAAACTCTCATGTTCGTGTACAGTGTAGGGAAGCTCATGACTTCATAAATGATGTGACATATCTGTGTGAAGTAACTATGGAGCCCAAAGTCTAAGAACATCACTTGTTTCTGTTATCACCACAATAGTGGAAATTTCTTTTCAGCTCTCAGATTACATGAAACATATTACACAGAAGGCCTGGAGAACTTCATACCTTCAACTGTGGGGCTATAGAAGAGAATGTCAAAAATTCAATCAGGAAAAAATAGTCTGAACACAGACCTCAATAACTTGCAGGTGATTTTCAAAGAACGAGCTGCCTGGAATATGAATGTTCCCCCACTCAGATTCAGACATAGCAAGTAATTTAACGCTAGCTAGAAAGACATAAGTGGATCACCTGCTTGAAGGGAGTTATTTTCTTATTTTTTCTATTCCGTGTTCAACTTCGTATTCTGTTCAGGCCTGCTTTATTTGTGTGTATATTAAGTATGGTGTCATTTCTTTCATAGCCTTTTTCTATATGTCCTTTCGAGTTTGATACACATGTCATTGTAGAAGTTACTCTCTTTTACTCATGCTAAGAAATAAAGGTGTATGTATGATAAACATTTAGTTTTTTCCAATAGAGAGGTTATTGCTTCTGGACTAAAAATTCAGCCTGTAGTTAAAGCTTGCTCACTGACGCCGCTAGAGAGATTTACACTGCATTTGTGAACATAAAAGGACCCTCATTTTACATGCACATATTCAGAGAACCTTCCTCAGCTCCACAGCCTTTGAACAGCCATTAAACAATTTATCACTGAGCAGTTAATTTCTTTTCTCTAACCCTTGGGACAAACGGTATTTCTCAGCATTGCACCCATAAGATTTACATGCATTGACCACTCTGAATCTTGTTGCTAATTCATTTCTGCCTCTTTTAGCACGACTGTAAAATGAAAACTTAGCATTTTTTCAAAGGCCTTTCCTCTCAGGCTTGAAGGGTTAGTTTATTTGAGTTTGCTTATGTGTGTTCACTCTTGCCCTAAATCACGTTGGTTTTTATTTTCTTTTCTGTAGTTCCTCCAGCAATCCATGAGATGAAAAGTCACGGGGTTCGACCCGGTCAGATTGCCCTGCTGAGATGTGAGGCAGCAGCTGTCCCCTCTCCAGTCTTTGAGTGGTACAAAGGAGAGAAAAGGTAAAACCAAGAGTGATAGATGATAAAAAGTATTCATTTCATTAGCTTAGCTGTACAGTGATCATTTATCATACATTATGCATGTTAAGTGAGTTTATTTGTGATTCAGAATGCTTACTCACGGAGAAAAGATTAATGGTGGTCGGGACTGTTTTTTTTTGTGGCAAGTGTGCCTTTTGAAAAAAGATGTAATATTCTGATAAGTTTAATGCAGTCACTACATTTGTTGAATCCTCAGAATAATTACTGTACAATCAAACTGTACACCAGTTTTGAGAATTTTCCCTAAGGTTTAATCACTGAAATTTGATCTAAAGCTGAATTACACTCTTTAGTAGTGTTAGTTTAATAGCTATTGGAGCTGCAACTTATCAAATATTACAAAGTGTCTTATTAAAGAGTCTTAATTCCAAAAGATAGTGAGTCTTGGCCCAGCATAAGCTCATGAAAATCACTTTTGCAACTTAACCATCATTTTTAACTTTTAATTAATGTCACACACTTCTGGCAAAAATAGTCTAAAGAGCTCAAAATATAACATTTCAGCAATACAAAAAGATGTCTTGACTGATCAGCCAGCAATTATTTTAAGAGTTGTTATAAATAAAAACAATTTATCAGTCGTTAGTATTTTTGGGGCCAGTAGGGCACAATTTGTTTTTCATGCCCAAAAAAAGTGCTAAAATGAGGACTCTCCAGAAGGAAACTAGTGTTTACAAGGCATTGAAGGAATAGTTTTAGGTATGCTTTGGTATAGGCTTTGGTTCTAATGTCAATGAAATGTCAGATCCCATCTTTAACTCTTTAGTTGTCATGACATGTCTAGTCAACTGTGCACAAGTATCAACACATAATGTGACTTTCTCTTTTTGTGGTATAATAAGGGCTACGAAATGTTAAGTAGATGTAAGAGAGATATGACCAATCACAATACAATATGCAAATGAATGCAAGAAAGAATGCCAATCGCAATTAAGTATGCAAATATTCATCACTGCAAGCACACTGCTAACTGTTCCAATTTATTGCCGCTTCGACCTTTCTCTGGAAGTGTCAGTGTTTTGTTTTAGGATTTTTGTCATTTTCTGTAAACATTTTGTGGCTGTGCACCAGCATTTTTTTCTACTGTATTGAAGATGTGAATATTTTTATATCTCCAATTCTTTCACAGTTGGAGATTTTCAGAATTGAATTAAAAATTCTCATAAAGTGTACTTCTACAAAAACTAAAAATAGAGAGCACACTTAAGGCACAAACCAATATTGGATGGAGTCTAGCTGAATAAATAGTGTAATGTGTAAATGAATAAAAAAGTTTTGAGGAATGATTCTATGATTCACTGTAATATTTGATTGTTTACAAACTGCCAAATTTATGAAATGTGATGGAATGAGATCGGAGCATTGCTCAAAAGAGTTATTTCCTTTGATACAAGTTTACTTCTGGAAATGCAATATGTTTACTGTCACATTAAACTAGAAATGGGTACAAACCTACAGTATGTTAGGAAGAAGATCTTTTATACTACCTTAACCCTACATTTAATTGTATGTTTGTATAACCTCATTACTAGTAAAGAACATTCCAAGTCTTCGCACCAATCAGTGATGACTCAAGTGGTGGTTCTTGAATTTAAAAACCAAATTACCCCATTACCCATCATTTACCCACTCTTGCTGAGTACGATCTGAATCAGCAGTTCACACTGTGCTAATTGTAATTATAGGCTTCACTCGATTTATTCAAATTGCAAAGGAGGCTTATTGGCATTGGGTTTGTACTCTGCTTAATCTAAGGCTTTACATTGAACATTGCTAAACTGTCTGGTTTACTGTATTTTTCTGAACTAATGGTAGTGAGATGCAGGAAAATAGTGAAAGAGAAACCATTCAAGTAATATTGAGCCATTCAAGCCATATTGAGTAAACCAACAGGAATAATGCAGAGATATCAAGTAACTACGTAAATTAGAAAATCATGAAAAGTGATAATGATATTTTTATGAGGTAAAAATATATAAATATAAAGGTAGTTGAGTCTCAAAATGATGTTCCTTTGTGATGGAAAGCACTTGCAAAATTGTGATTCCCTAAAACAGTCCACTTCCCAGTTGCAATATGTAATTGCTTGTATGTAGGAATGCACAGATATATAAAAGCAATTATTTTCACTATCTGCCATTGACCGAATTGTTTAAAAACAGCCAATGATCTGGGCCTATTATATCCTGTCTGTGGCTCCATCCTGAAATCGCATACTTGCCTACTATATAGTAAAACAGTATGTGACAAAAAGTATGTCTAAATGCACAGTACTCATAAAAGAGTAGCCAAAAATGACCCAGTATGACCTACTACTTTGTATGATGGACTCTTTATTATTTTATGAGGCTCCAGGAGAGAATTTATGAATGGCAGTGAAGCGACACAATTGACACTGGTAGGTCACATGATAATGACAACATGGTGAATGTAGTACTCCTTGAATGTGGTGAATAACACATGAACAGTTCAAAATTTGTTATTTGACCCAATGAATCACCTGTAGCTTTTCCTATTTATATCATGCCTACCATATAATGATTGCAAAGAGCTTTGTGCAATTGTTACTTCTGATAAGAAACAAAGTATCAGCTTTTAAATTCTGTTCATTTAATCACAAAATTCAAACCATAAATGGTGTTTTGGCGCTCTAAAACGGTTAGTTCATCCAAAAATTTAATTTAATTAATTGATTACTCACCCTCATATCATTCCAAACCAGTAGACCTTCGTTCATTTTTGGAGCACAAATTAAGATATTTTGATGAAATCCGAGAGCCTTCTGTCCCTGTAGACTGATCCTCAATGCCATTGTTCTATAACAGCTTAGCAGACTGTCAGATATTCTCTGAATAAAGACCGTATTTGGGGAGGGGGTTATATTAGGATTATGGGGTTTGCACACAAAAAGTATTCTTTTCACTTCATAACATTAAGGTTTAACCACTATAGTCACATGGACTATTTTAATGTTTTTACTACCTTTCCGGGCCTTGTAAGTGGTAATAACGTTGCAGTCTATGGGGGGACAGAAAGTTCTTGGACTTCAGTTGGTGCAGTTTTAAATTTACAATTTAATAAAAAATATCTTCATTTGTGGTCTGACAATGAATGAAGGTAGCCTAACGTTGTCATACTCGGATTCTAGTCAGAATGTGAGTTTGACACTGCTCCATTGGGCTGTGGTTATTGGGCGGGTTTCAGACCGAGGAAAGAAAATGCCTCTGCACTCAATTGGATAGACCTAAAACAAATCAGAGAAATGGTGTAAGCGACCTACAGTATGTTCTTCATTCATCTTTCCAATTCCGACAAATGCCTTGATCGCGGTCTCTGTTCCCTCTTTTAAAATTAATGCGCTGTATTAGATCTTCCATAATCGACGTGATGGCCGGAATCTTCACATGATGTTTCATAAACAAAGTTCAGGAGGAGCACGTTCAAATCAACTTGTCATCAAACAACACCGTAATGTTACCCTATCAGCGTGAGCGGAAGCATATTCACTCTGTCAACTCAACATTCCTTGACAGTTTTCAGCATCCCTCCACCACCCCGAGTCCTCACACTTCGCTTATTCTTTCACAGCCAGGAATACGGGGGAATAGCCTCTGGGTTTGGGGCGAATACCAAACTTGGAGCCCTCTCCTCGGACAGCTCGTCATATAGCCTAGGCTACGCGTTTCACTCTATCTGACTTACAGTATTTGTAAAGTGTGAACTTCTGGAATCTCAATCTCTCCAGTGGCAGTCATCTTTGTTGTAAACGAATTCAACCCAAGCGCTCTTTGGTGACGTGGCATGCTTTCGTAACTGTTGATCTTCTGTCCATCATTCGTATAAATCCTGCCCTGGCAATTTGATTGGCCCGACCATTTCTGGATCGAGCATAATTACTCCTCAATGGATCGGAGTCCAGGCTATGAATGAAGGTCTTGCGGGTTTGAAACAACACAATTTATATAATTAATGGAATTTCATTTTTGGTTGAACCGGCCCTTTAAATGTGACATCAATAGATTCGCTGTAGTGCCTCAGTTCAAGTGGCAGCCCAAAGTGCAAGTCTGCCACCTTAACACAAGTTACGAAAAAGCATGCATGAACATAAACATTTCTGAAAAATACATTACAACTTACTGAAATGTTTCATGTCTCATATAATCACTCAATTGTGTTTCAACCACAGAAAGTACGACAATAAGCTTGTGAACAATGTTACATATTAGGTGCATTTACCTCAGTAAAGTTACACATATGCTCAAAGTTACCAATGTTCACAATTATTTGTAAATAATTATAAATTACTTATTTAATGAAGCGTCACTTTCCTCTCTGGATTTGATTCATAAGAAATAAACAAACAGTTACATAAGTCAATGTCCACATTTTACATGAATTATTACAAAGGTATACATTTAAGTGTATTATATCTGAAAATAAATAGCAGTTGAATATAAAATGGCTCTGTTGTTAATTTAAACCTTTTACAGTATAGTCATTTACTAAATGAGAGAGGTTTCCATGTCGGAGAGAAAATAACTATTGGTAGTGGCAGAGAAATTTAGTATCGGTCCATATAACAGATTGATGTATTAGTGCAATCCTTTTTTGTGCATCATGTACTATAGCACTCAGGTACAGTGGTAGCTAAAGGTCTTTTGTTCTCAAAAAAAGTTTCTTGTTCAAGTAAGTGTCAGCAGGAGACAAGCTATTGAGAGAGTTGTGGGACAAAGGTCAGCACATTTACCTGTGAGAGTAACATGGATGACCCGGAGTCAGGACTCAAGAGCAACTGCTGCTGAACTTAAGACCTCGACAAAGCTTACAAGCCATGTGCAAATTTTTCTGCTTCTTCGTTTTCCTTTTGGCCATTCCCTTAGGATCAGGGACAGATTGTAACATCTTTTTACATTTCCTCCATAACTCACAGCCTATAATATATCTACCTGCCATCTTTTGGTGTAAGAAACATTAATATGTGTCAAACAGAGAAAAGTTAGATGGGTGATGTGAAAGACATTCACAAGAAATCAGTGTGTTATAGTCCTCCATAACTGTGACTCCTCAAAGGAACAATATTACTTTTTTAATATTTATCTTTGAAAAGATTTCACCTTTTTTGGTAACTTAATTCCTTTACCTTTTCAGGAATTATTCATGTTTATTCCACATGTTCTGACTTTATTGTCTTTCTGTTTGGGGTTCCAAACTGAGAAAATAAAACATAGTATAAAACATAAAATAGTTCAGTAATTAGAAAGTAAAGTAGAAAAAAGTAGATTCACAGTGGGGCCAAAAAGTATTTAGTCAGCCACTGATTGTGCAAGTTTCACTACTTAGAATAATAAGAGATGTTTGTAATTTTCATCATGATACAACTTCAAATATGAGTAGACAAAATGAGAAAAAAAATCCAGGAAATCACATTGTAGGATTTTTAAAAGAATTTATTTGTAAAATTACTGTGAAAAATAAGTATTTGTGGTCACCCACAAACCAGCAAGATTTCTTGCTCTCACAGACTTCTTGACCAAACTTCTTCTTTAAGAAGCTCTTCTGTCCTCCACTCGTTACCTGTATCATTGGCACCTGTTTGAACCTGTTATCTGTATAACAGACACCTGTCCACAGCCTCAAACAGTCACACTCCAAACTCAACCATGGCCAAGACCAAAGAGCTGTCGAAGGACACCAGGAAGAAAATTGTAGACCTGCACCAGGCTGGGAAGAGTGAATCTACAATAGGCAAGCAGCTTGGTGTGAAAAAATCAACTGTGGGAGCAATTGTAAGAAAATGGAAGACATACAAGACCACTGATAATCTCCCTCGATCTGGGGCTCCACGCAAGATCTCATCCCGTGGGGTCAAAATGATCATGAGAACGGTGAGCAAAAATCCCAGAACTACACGGAGGGACCTGATGAATGACCTGCAGAGAGCTGGGACCAAAGTAACAAAGGCTACCATAAGTAACACACTACACCGAGAGGGACTCTAATCCTGCAGTGCCAGGCGTGTCCCCCTGCTTAAGCCAGTACATGTCCAGGCCCGTCTGAAGTTTGCCAGAGAGCATATGGATGATCCAGAAGAGGATTGGGAGAATATCATGTGGTCAGATGAAACCAAAATAGAACTTTTCATTAAAAACACAACTCGTCGATGTTTGGAGGAAGAAGAATGCAGAGTTGCATCCCAAGAACACCATACATACTGTGAAATAGGGGGAGGAAACATCATGCTTTGGGGCTGTTTGTCTGCAAAGGGGACAGGAAAACTGATCCGTGTTGAGGGAAGAATGAACGGGCTATGTTTCATGAGATCTTAAGCCAAAACCTCCTTCAGTGAGAGCCTTGAAGATGAAAGGGAGCTGAATCTTCCAGCATGACAATGATCCCAAACACACTGCCCGGGCAACGAAGGAGTGGCTCTGTAAAAAGCATTTTAAGGTCCTGGAGTGGCCTAGCCAGTCTCCAGACCTCAACCCCATTGAAAATTTGTGGAGGGAGTTGAAAGTCTGTGTTGACCTCTCTCATCATTCTAAGAAGGAGAACTTGCACAATCAGTGGCTGACTAAATACTTTTTGGCTCCACTGTAAACTAATCAATATAGACAAATGGTTTATCTACAGTACAGTATGTAAATCAGAGTATCTAAGTTCTATATGGTATCTATATATCTATATGAGTATCTACATGGTTCTTAAGCTGATATGTGTTAAGTCAATTAACACCTTTATGTTCTGAATATATACCTGTGCTGCTTAATATTTTTGTAGAACACTGATTTTTCCCTGAATCTTTTATAACAATACAAAATTATTTTACTGTCACTTTTGATACTATGTAATACATCCTTGCTGAATAAAAGTGTTTTAAAAATCCCCAAACATTTGAGACTGAAAATATGATTAAAAAAATGTTCACCTTTAGAAATTGCTAGTAGCAATCATTTTTACAGTGTAGGGTTTCTTTTGCACAATTTGAATCAACCATTTTTTTGCAGTTCGCTTCAAATTCATTTTAAAAGTACATAATATTCCATGTAGTCTCTCGGCATGTATAAATGAAGAGAAAGGGCTCTTAAAGCAACACTAAGTAAGAATTTTACCTTAAAATAATGTTTTGAAAATCATTTCAGTGGTTCATCAAGTCGTGACATGGTAAATGCACTTATGCCACCACTTTGCGCTCCTTTATCTGATATATCCACGCTATATGTAAGATTGCCAGAACGGGTCGCATTTCTCTTAGTCCAAATGAGACCTAAGAAAACTGCAAATTTGACTTGCTTT
>JAQIUQ010000213.1:0-92500 GCA_030378365.1 Hybognathus amarus
AAATAGCATAACTAGTAACGTTAGCCTAGTGGCTATAAAGCCAGCGATGGCATTTGATAAAACGAAAACATTACTGTCTGAAATTATATATGCACATACATTTAAAATAATTAAGTCCTAGCGTACTTACAGGTTGTGGCCCAACAACTGCTGCCTCTGGTTTTAAAGTTGGAACTGCTTCATGTTTTAGTAATAGTTTCTTGTTGAATCCGGCATTGAATTCGTGGATATTCTGGAAGCTGTTTTTCTTAAAATGTACAGCACAGAGAGCCATGTCATTTTCAGGAACATAATCAAACATAAATTGCCTCCATTGTTGACGAACACCGTCCGTGGAAAGCCCAAACACAGAAGACCTGACAGCTGGATGAATATAACACACTCGACGAGCCACAGAAGTATGGCCATGCCTTTTTTGCATATTCCGGAGAGAGGGGTTGACGTAAATGTATGGGTTAGTTACGTATAAAACCCTTTGTAGTCCCATTCGAGTCGTTTTTGTAGGCATTAAACTTCCTGATCTTTAAAAGACGACATCTCTGCTTACATTGAACTTTCAGCGCTGCAACTTTGCAGATACTATTCATGCACCAACAGCAACATTACACACTATTTAAAATGAAAAAAAGTGAAATCGCAATCAACCACCCCTTTAAAGGTGCTGACAGTTCTTAAAAGTGTAGATCTTACACACAGCCTTAGAGATGACCACTAAATCGAATCATCTAAAGACAGGAGGCAATTACCCCTGACTGAAGATAATGGTTCCCCCAAATTGTGTAAACATCACATGGTCACAAGAACTATGTAATCATTTACACATAGTTTGACTCTCAGACAAAGACTGACAAAACCCCTTCAATGGAAAATATATTGAATCAGTAATCAGTAAATTGAAGCCCTCATGTTCACATTGAAAGCCCAATACAGTGTAGTTCCCCAAGTGATGTTATGCAAGGATTTAGAATCAGCAGATCTTAAAAATATTATTAAAGGGTAACTAAACCCCTGGTCAGAGCCTGACTCCACCCACTGGCAATATTTGAAAATGCTGAAAAAGTGGGCAGACCCCAGCGGAGATAGAGGGGACGAAATAGATGCTAAAACACTCTATCCTGATTGCTTTCAATACTCACAATTCCAATTCCTGACTCCCTACAGTGGTTTTGACAAAACAAGATCATTTTTATACTGCCAAGGGCATAGCTCGCGTGGTGAGCTGAAACCTGTGTACGTCACAAAGTGCGGAACATCCAATAGGAAAATTCAACTGCAGTAGCCACCGATCAATTTGAAGAGGGCAGCACTAAGACTTTTTTACACCATATATTGTAGAAATAAAACACTTTATAAACAAATGTCAAAAAAGTTACTCGAATCAATGACTGGTATTAATAAAGATCCATTCTTACAGATCATTAACTAAAAAAAGTTGGTTAAGTGTTTAGTTAAGGCCATTGCATACTCGAAATTCGCATTTGAAATTTTCGCACGTAAAAAAAAAAAAAAAAATCAACCTCACGTTATGTCAATCATGCTTGCACACCGCCTCTGAAACTTTCGTCCGTCATAAAATTAATCGGATTCGGGTTAGATTTTCTGCGTTTTTCGCATCCAGAGCCTGCATTTTGAGAGGTCTTTTGACAATTCAGGGCCGGGGGGAGCTCGTCTTCAAATCATTGCACATATGCGTCGTGCTTTCAGTTTCGGTTTTCAGTTCGATCAAGTGTTTATGTTCTCTTCTCTATATTGGATTATGAAATTAATAAACCTCCCCTTTCAATCAAATTGAAATTTATAGGATCAAATAAGATGTGATGGAGCAGCCAATTCGATAACTAATGTATTATTTGGGCACAATAGAGGGAATGCGCGTGACGTCACCTCCGGCCGGAGTGCTGCAGTTTCTCACAGTGAGTGGCAAAAAGACTGAGCGGCTGTATACGTGTTCAGCGTGAATGCTGCAAAAAACAAACACAACACATATAAAGTGGGAAAGAGCTTTGCGATTGACTGTACAACTGAGATTTGACAAAAAATCGGAGGTACATTTTTTTACAGACTGCGATAGAAAGAGGAGCAAATGGATCGCTGCAATTCACAGAAACAACTGGACTCCAGTCAGCGAAAGGTGGATTTGCAGTTTTCATTTGTGTCAATATGCTGAATTTAGCTGTAAAACCATACCCATATATTTTGTGTTGTATATATATATATTTGCCTGTATATAATATATAATATATTAACAACTCATCAATTAAATATGTATCATTCCATATTCTGCATTATTGGATTTTTTTTTTTTAATAAACACTGACTAAAAAAAACTATAAAGTTTTAGGGCTGGATGATATGATGATATATAGGCTATATATAACACTGATATAAGTAATCACCCAGATTTAAACCTATATTGTATTTATATAAAACAGTCACAGGCAAATTTGCTTTATGTTTAGGTCTATATTGCTTCTATTTCCCCGGTGTCGAAATCAGGCAAACATAAATGTCAGGCGACACGATTCCTGGCTGCATGTCAATAATATCCATGGATCACGATCTTTAGTAAGTTGTAAGGAACACTATATTGAGTCCAACATTTAATTTAAATTGATAAAATTGTTTGTTTTAGTCGCATTTTCGCAGTTCCCCCTATTAAATCCAGTCACGCAGCAGATCTTTTGCCACTCGGTCAGGCTGAGAGGGGTTGTTCCGGCGGGAAAGTCACGTGAATGCATTCCCTCTATATATAACAGCCTAGTTGTTTTGTCTGCCCAGCGCTTCAACCAGGCCGCGCTCGGGATGTGTGTGTGTGTCCATACCTTAGACATACTGCCAGATCTCTGTTCAGAATCGATTGGTTCACGGAAATTGGTGGTCTTGTTTTTAATATGTGGCTCCAGAATCACTAGCAAAGCATCAAAATGTCCCACTGACATTCTGAAGTAAATTTTTAATCGCTATAGGGATAAATTCGCTGACTCCTCTGATAAGGAGGTGAAACTCTCCTTCCTCTGCACAATTTCAGGATTGGATGGACCAAATATTTTCTTTTTCTTCTCTTTTGAGAGAGGGCAACAAAATCATCCTCACTGCTTGACGAATCCATTTGGCATTTTTGCGTTTTTTTCCGCAAAGGTTTAATAAATATGCATCAGACTCGGTGTGCAAGGTTTCTATGTGTGACGAATTTTAAGGCTGACGAACACGAAAAACGCATCCGAAAATTTCGTACTCAGTGTGCAATGGCCTTTACTCCTAAAATTTTAAATCCTACAGTTGGCAATACTAAAGCAAGACTGTGGCACGCACTGGAGATATCCCTACAATGACTACTGTTATTAAATAACATTTTATTACAACCTGCAAAAACATTTGTTGAGAGATATAAACAAATTTTACAATAGTTTATAATAAATTATAGTTTATATAGTGTTTATTAATAGTTTATATAGTGCATTCAGATTATATTTTAAGCTAAGGTAGTTAAAAAGACTGGTTTATTCTTTCTATATACTTTAGACATGTAGAACATATCTGCATTTATGCATGTCTATAATGTGTGCTGTAGGTGCGAAACATTTAGAAATCTTATCCAATAAGTAGGCTACTCAATATCGGTCAGTCATATCCGACAAAGGTTCCGCGAATGATACTGTGACCACAAACACCATTAACTTAAGTGAATAATCAGCAATATGTGTTATATATATATAACGTTTTATTTGAATACTTCAATATGCATTGGCGCAAATAACATTTTTTGAATGGTTCAATGATATAACATGGCACTGAATTGTTGGAAAATAAATACTAAGTACAATCACTGCTTAATGATGTAAGGAACCAATGTTTTTTGAACGGTTTCATTGAAATGAACTAAAAGAACCAGTTTGTGGATATGAATAGGACTTCACTAGAGTATACACAGGTAAGGAGCCAGATAAGGTACACGGTAAGAAAAACAAGACCAGACAGTGGTTACCTGGAAGGTGATTGCTTATAAAGGGGAGCTTGTGATGAGTGGGTGCAGGTGTGACTGATTAGACTGATTGTCAACGAATGGGTGGAGTGGAGAGATCTTGTGCTGAAGGTTTGTTTCCGACTGTTACAGTGGGATTAATTATTATTACACTTTTGAATAAGAAAGAGGAACAAAATGTTGTTTTTTTAAAACAAACAAATAAATACATTAAAAACCTATTATGTTAATGTTTTGTGTGTGTGCCATATTGTGTCATAGTGAAAGTGTGTTTAGAGGATGTTGAAGCGGAAGTGCGTTTTACAGCAGAGGGCACTACCGATGTTCACTGCAGATCTGTCCACCGAAATACAGCCTAACTTATGGTAGATTTACGATCTTGAAAACTGTACTGCTATTTGGAAACAAAAAAAAATTCTTTTTGAGCTGATGGCAGTGTGCCTGTGTGTCATGTGATCCTGGATCTTTCGGCTGAAAGATGACAAATAAACACTATTCACAGCTTCATCATGTGTCCTTTCACTTTCTAAAAAGGTAAGTACTTTTTGTTTTTACACGAGTTTTTGTAAAACTCAAACACTATATTTAATGATGCTCAAAATATAAAAAGATTATGAGACGGAGTGAAAATATGTTTATATAAATTTACTTTCAGTTCATAAAAATATAATTGTACAACCTTAGCCCATTCTGGTGCATCATAGAGCAGTCTAATGAGAGCAGTGTAAAATAAAACTACAAATAATCTATTGCTTCCTATAGTTTACTATTACTTTATTTCCTAATATATTTAAACTTTTAATTTACACTAAACTTCCTCAACTATTTAACTGAGATAGAAATAGAAGGTTTCGGTTAGCAGGTGCAACTTTATGATCAGATAAGATGACACACTGCACAACCAATTACAAATGTTTTATTATTTCTTAAAGCTTAAAGCTTAAGTCATTTTCTTTAATTAAATGGGGCCTATTTTGTGAAATCTTGTGGAACATTTTTAAAACGTTAGTTGTTGCGCTAGTAAATTCCTTTTAAAATAATATATAATGAAACACAAGACAGAAAACACCCTCAAACTAATTACACTTATAGTAGCTAATTGTGAACTGATCAGTGACCATGCTTGCATGCACATCATTTGCTAATAGTAATTGGGTTGATGCATTTACATGATGGTTACATACATATGACCTGATTCTTCTCTGAAAATTCTCATGCATGTAAACGCGGTCAGTGTCTCTTTAATTAGCAGTGAAATCAGTGCAACGACCTTTTTTATAACAAAATGTTCTAGTCCTTACATAAAACTCACTTTTGCCATGTGGTGGGTGTATAACTACAGATTTTATAATCACATACATTGTAAATTGTTAGCTTACTGATTTGAGATGAAGATTAGTAAGACGGTGCCGCAGGTATTCTGTTCACGGGACATCAACAGGCCTACAAGCAAGCATAAACATAAGGAATTAAATGTAAAATTCATATTCAGTTATACATGCACACATAATTCTTAAAGGAGACCATCAACTCATATCCAACCATTATTCACTATGAAACTGCTGATGGCAGCAAATCTCTACCAGTAAATGTTCACCACAGGACACATTCACAGAAACACTGACCTTTCTCAGTGTGTGAATGACAAATTGTGGCTTAGCTGATATAAGAATAATGCAACCATAATTTACTTTGGCAAAATTTACATTTGATTGGATTGAAAGATGCACATTGTAGGATGCCATGTACAACAACACTGTCATTGTAGACTTTAATTCTGACAGTACAGATTCTTATAGCTTTCGATGCACCATTTACCATCAGAAAGCCAACTTTTTTATCCTCCTCCATTTCACAGATGAATCTATGAGACAAATAATAGCAGATTTAAAAAATAGCTTGTGGTTATAACCCCGGAAGTCTCTGAGCATAAAGAGAAAGATGACATTTCCTGAACTTCCTTGAACCCTCTCAGGCCTTTAGACATTTGCTGTAGCTATAAGAGGACACAAGCACAATTCCTTAGTCAGCAGTATGAACCGAACTTACTTCCCATTTTCAGAAGCGCTTTTGAGTTATTCAGGGTTTTTTTACGTGTCTGTGCCGACCTTGTCTACGTTTGTTATGATATGGTTTTGCATCTTATGGTATTCAGTGCATCTTGATGGGTCATTTTGATGCACTAAAAAAGTGCATTACGGACATAAAGAAACGAGTGAGGTAAGCATGATTACTTTTTACCACAGAAATACATGTATCATTATCTTCTAAAGATGCCCAACCTGCTCAAGACTATTTTAAATACAAATAACAAACTGGAAGAAAAAAAAAGTGGGAAACACTATTTTACAGTGTCATTGTTACATATGTTACAAGCAGTTATAGTAATAGCGGTAGCACTTTATTATACAGTCCTGTTTCGACCGCATGTACATACTATGCATGTACGTACAATAACTGGGTTATAATTAGGTACTGAACCTTGAACCTACCCCTAAACCTACGCCATGTAGTTACCTTATAAAACCAAGTGCACATACTGTAAAATATAGTGTAACAGTAATAACTACAAATTTTACAGAATTACATGCAACTTACCCCTAAACCAAAGCCTACAGTAAGTACATGTACTTAATATTACTCAGTCCTTAAGTGTATAATTATAGAGTAATGAAGACACCTTAAAATAAAGTGCAAGTAAAAAGTGTTTGATTTTAATTGTGACATTCGGTTTACAGTCAATGAACAGATCAGTAATACAGTCAGTGAAAAATGTCTTAGTAATACTTGCATGCATTGACCTCAGTGGGGTTGCGATCGGTGTTGCAAACTTTGATTGCGTTATACTGTATGCACAGATATGGTTAAAAGAGCTCAATGCAGTTGATGGCTCATTTGTTGAGCCAAATATTTGAGTTGTAGTTTCTAAAATGGTTGTAATTGAAAACACACGTGCAGTGTTTTAATCGTCGACTGTACTGTAGTGGGCACTAGGTGAGGTGGGTTTACCTCAAGAATAGATAAAGTTTAGCTAGAAGTATAAATTAAACTCGAAATGTGACTGACCTTAACAAGTTACTCAGCTTATGTTGAGATGAATAGTCATAAAATAGATACTAATTTGTCATTTATTTATTTTTTGCTTGAGGTGCACAAGAGTTGATTTTAATTTTATGTAAATACACACAAAAGTATTTAAATATGATGGTGTTTATATTGAGTATTTAATTCAATAAATAATGCAGATTCAGCTAAAAGTGACCTTTTAGCTGAACAAGTGAAGAAACCTATAACAATTGTCACTTTTGAACTACAATAATAATTTAATTCTTAAAAATGGATTTAAAAATAATAAATAAAATATAGAAATATAGAATTTATCATCTTCATGAATTCCAATATTCCACCCAAACAGTTGGATGGAGAAAAAAAAAATAAGTAAAAAGTAAAGAATAATGTTTACATTACAACAATTGTTGTAACTACAACTATGTCTTAATTCCAAAAACTGTTGAACCAAGTTAAGCTGAAACATGTTAAACCAAAGAAAAAAATGAGGCCGACATAAAAAAGCCTTCAATTGTTGCTAACTAGTTTAGTTTTTAAGCGTTTCATTTTTTTTCTTTTAATAGACGAGGGTTTAGATGATGTTGTGCCTCAGTAGTGTCTTTTTCGAGAAAGTACAGATCTTTTTTTTTTTTTGTCTGTACACACACTGTCACTTTTAAGTTTATTTCAAAAGGTCTAACAGTCGCCTGCGTCTCCACTCACTGGTCAGAAGTCTGACGGCTTCACGCACTCAGAGTAAAGTGAAGATGGAAACTTTCTAAACCACACTGCACACTTGAGCCTTTGAATCAGATTAACACAACAGCATCTGAGTGTCAGAGTGTTGAACGAATGATCTGTTAGCACATTTTTTTTAAACAATACACACAAGTGCGTGCATTTGTTTTTTTGTACATTTGCATACATTGTTTCGTAAGACAAACCACAGATTGGTAATACTTTATAGATACAATTAAGCCAGTTTTGCCATGAGATATTGATGTTAATACACCAAAAATATATTTTTTTAGGACAGCAGCATCTTTCAAAGAGCTTTCAGATACAGATCAAACTGTTGTCCTATATTCTGAGAAGACCATGTGACAGGAAGTGATAAGATGGTGTCTATACTTCATATTCTAAGAGGAAGCATCAGACTGAGTCATGGTGTGAATTTACTGTATCTGTTGTGGGTGGAAAAATAAAATATTATTAGTTTGCTAAAGACAGATTCCTGTCTGTATGAAAAATGAACAAATTAATCTTAGACACGATCTAGACTTTGACAAGTGCTTGAAAAAATAAAAATGGAAATAAACTGTGAACAACATCGACATGTGCACTTCAGTACATTGTCCTGTGCTTACAAGACTATTTATAAAAATAAGGCTACAAAAAAAGTGATATTGTGAAATTTAAAATAACGTTTCTATTTGAATATATTTTAAAATGTAATTTATGTCTGTGACAAAGCTTAATTTTCAGCATATGTCACTCATTCTAATATGCCGAATTGCTGCTTAAGAAACATTTATTATTATCACCAATATTGAAAACAGTTGTGCTGCTTCATCTTTTTGTGGAAATCTTTTGCACCTACTTAATGAATAGAACGTTTAAAAGAATGGGATTTATTTGAAATAGAAATCTTGAAACATAAATGTGTCATTTTTGATCAATTTAAATGCATCCTTGCAGAATAAAAATATAAATAAAAAATATATACATTACTAACCTAAAGCATTTAAATGGTAGTTTGTATAAAACAGGTTCTGATCTTAGTGTGCACAATTAACTGGTGTAGGCCTTTCCAACAAGACATAAATGTTGGTCTTTAGCCGCGTTTCCACCGCAGGAACTTTCCCCAGGAAATAGGAACTTTGGGGTGGTACTCGGTGTGTTTACTCCGCAGGAACCAGGGTCTAAATGAGTTCCGGGTAAAATTTCCCCCCAGAAAGTCCCTGCTGGTGAGGTAGAACTTTTTCAGAGTTCAGGAACTTTCGGGGTGGGACTTGTGCGCTGAACAATGCTGATTGGTTCTTACCAATGTTCTTTCTGCTCGATGGCCGCGTTCATCCCATCCATCTCATGGTCAATGTCCGCTGTTAACAAACGTCTACTTTTATATCTAGCATTACAAGCTTTCTGAATACGCTTTGGGCACTTGATCATCTCTTTCTGCCGTTTTGTTAATTACCTCGTTAGTAAACCAATCGCACACAAAAGCAGCACAGCTTGAAACGCGGCTTTTGTAAACTTTCAGAAAAAATATAAGATCATGCTCTGTCTTGTTTTACAGGAAAACGCTATTTTTGAAAACCACTGACGGAATAACCAATGATGGATAAGTTTCATGGTGACATTCAAACCTCCATGTAACATCCCCCTCAAACCATTAGTTTAATAGTACAGAAGTGGCACTTCAATCTTTCTAAAGATGACAGAAAACCTGTACAAGACGAATCAGTTCAACAACCACACCAACAGGACCTATTTGTTCCAGCACAGCCCAAGTGCGTTGGAAGTAACTCACTATGGTGTACCTAACGTAAGCTTGATCCAATCATCTCCAATGTCTCCGATACTCAACCACGAGCAACTAACATCTCCTGGCACTCCAGCACATGACCTTTCTCCAATGCTTGACATGCCAAACAGTGCCGGGGACTGGGAATATAATCAGTTTGGAAGGTCATCATGGGGATCTTCTCATGAAGAACTAGAAGAGACTAATCCAATCTACCCGTTTAACAACATCACGAGCAAAGACAACGGCAGTGCTTCTCATCCTCAACGGTTGGACTCATTCTCGCAGGCCTTCCCTACAAAAATATTCACCCTCTCTTTGGTGATAGCAACAGAACAGATGATAAGCACTCAGAAAACCAAATTTCAGGGTGTTTACACTTACCTCAAAGTCTTCCAGAAGGATCAGACAGGCAATCTTTGGAGTCTCCAATTTTTAACACGATGGTCATTCAAGGCCAAACGCAAATGGTATGTGAACAGCCCGGCTTCCATCTGTCAGAGAGCCAACATTCATTGCACGGCCTTTACCAAAACCACCAGCAGTTTCACTATGGATACCAGCAACACAAACAGAAAGTGAACAATTTGGAGCAGGTAAACGGGAGTCTCCATAAGCCACAAAGCCCTTGGCATCATCAGCACGCTTATCAAAGCCACCCAATGTCATATCCAATGGCCTTGAATCAACAACAAAAAGGTATATTTGCACATAAAACTCACAATGACTCTCTAGAGAGCCATGAACATGTTCAATCACCAACCTACGGCCACCGTCAAGACTTTAAAGTCCCAGAGCAGCAGATCTTCCATTACCAGGACCAACAGTATCTTCGTTCACTTTCACAACCTGGCAATCCCTACCTCACCCTTCAGTCTCAAGATCAATCAATCCCGGCAAAGCAAAACAACATGTTTAGTGATCACTCCGCACCCAGCACACCAGTATTTTCAAGTCCCCAAGAAGATCGATCTGGTTTCAACTTCCCTCAAAGAAGTGAAGATCTTTGCAGTCCTCTTTATCAGAGCAAGAGTTCAGGGGTCTGTAAAGCTCATCCACAGGCGACTATGAGAGGAGATATTTTCACAATCTCACTGCACATGCGCCTCAGTGGTCACAGGTACTGGATTTTTTTATTTTAATACTTCAGTAGCAACTTATTTTTATTTACGCTAAAGGTTTCTCAAAAATGTCTTGCAGGCATCGTCACCAGATATTCAAGATGAGGCTATTTCACCTCGTTTCAGGTTTGACTCTAACCTTAACCCTACTTATCAATTTAGGCAAGTCAAAATAATTTATATAGTGCTTTTCACAATACCCATTGTTTCAAAACAGCTTTACAGGAAATCATGTTTCAATTATCTTCAAAATTCAATTATGTTATGTTTATCATATCTTAAAGGAGTAGTTCACTTTTAAAAAACTTTTGCTGATAATTTACTCACCCCCATGTCATCCAAGATGTCCATGTCTTTCTTTCTTCAGTCAAACTCACTTTATTCTATAGCAAATCTTCACTGCTTAATTGTTTATAATGTTACAAAATGTAAACTATATTATCGTCTAGCTCTCAATCTGCTAAATGCAAATATTATTCAGATGTCCACATCTTTCTCTTCAGTTGAAATAAAAAATTAAGATTTTGGTGAAAACATTCCATGATTTTCTCCATATAATGCACTTCTTTGGGAACTCAAACAGTTCAAGGTCCAAATGAGAGTTTCAGTGCACCTTCAAGCTTTAAACGAACACCAGACGATGAATAAAGAGTCTTACTGTATCCAGTAAAATGATCAGTCATTTAAAAAAATAACTAAAAAAGTTTTATAAGCACAAATGCTCACCTTGCTCTGTTCTGTAATGAGCGTTCGTGACTCTCCTGTTTGAACTTGTTCAACAAAATGAACAAATCTTTTTTCCGAGTCATGACTCGAAGGGTCCTAGATAAGACCCTTATTCATCGTCTGATGTCGTTTAAAGCCCTTTGAAGCTGCACTGAAACTCTCTATTTGGACCTTGAACCTGTTTGGTTCCCAGTGAAGTGCATTATATAGAGAAAATCCTGGAATTTTTTTTTTTTTGACTGAAGAGAGAAAGATGTAGACATCTTGGATGATATTTGCATTTAGCAGATTAGAGCTAGACGATAATATAGTTTACATTTTGTAACATTATAAACAATAAAGCAGTGAAGATTTGCTATAGAATAAAGCTGAGTCAGGGTAAAGCTGGGGTAAAATAATTTATAAAAACTTGGTGTAGTGATAATTATTAATTACTAATTATAATAATACTAATTATTATTTGGCGATGTTTATCACTGACACAGTTAAGTGACGCATATAAATGACAGGATTAAAAAAAAAGTCATGCCATAATACTTACACAATACATTGTACATAATATCTTTAACCCCTAAATGAATGTAAACTCACATTATTTCTATATTATACAGTAGTCAACATTTGAAGTGGATCAATCCCTTTCAAAGTTATACATGAATTTTGAACAACAGCGGTTCTTGTCTTAGGACAACTTTGATTAACTTTTTTGATCCACTTCAAATATTGATCGACTGTATAGATATAGTCTGTGGATTTGGATTTCTGTAGAGCAGAACCTGAGATGTCCAGAGAGGAGGGATCTCATTCAAAGATGAGATGCACCGTATGTCAGAGGGAGTTCAAAAGTCTTCCGGCACTGAACGGCCACATGCGCTCACATGGAGGACTGCGAACACACCACTCATCCCTCAAAATGGGTACGATCCACACTCATTTGGATCATCTATGGTGTTGTTTGTGTAAAACACTTTTTTCCCCATGAAATACGGCATGCTGATTTGCCCCACTGATTCAAGTTTCTATCTTTTAACAGAGAGACGGGCACATTCATCTGTCTACTGAGGTTGCTCAAACCAACCCCATCATCTTACCCTGTGTCGGTACCCGTCAAGGATTACCAGACGCCAAACAAACTTATGCTCAACCTTCTGTGCCACCAGAAAGATGATCAAAGTGGTTTAATTAAGTGTGGTGCACAGTCACCCTCGCATCTGTACAAAACCACCCTTCCTGTGTGAGTTTCTGGCATTAATACAGTTATTTTTAGCCACTGTTTAGAAAATTAAAAGCTTTAACATTGAGATCTCTGAACATCACTTCAGCTTTCTGAGAATAAGACTGACGATGCTCAAAATTAGAAATAGAAAATAAAAAATACTTTTAGCCATATATGCATTTTAAATGTGCATTTTTTTCAAAAATATTGATGACGCATCTTGCATTTAGGGGCCTGTACAAATATGTGTCCATTTGAATATTCCCTAAAGACAAAAATGGCCCTCTATCGAATGCCTTCTGCTCACCAGATTTGCATTAGCAAGGGGTGCATTCATGGCTGTGACGTAACTAAAGGCGTATTTCAAGAAACTATTTGATGTTTTGGCAAATTGGAGACTAAACTTGAAAAATGTGTACAATCTCATTTGTACATTTTTGAATGATCTGCAAACACACCACTGACTTATTATGTTTAGGGGTGGACATTTATGTTTGTTTTAGTTTTTTCGTACAAATTTATACGAAATCACCAGCATGTAAAATAGTTACATTTTCTTGTGAAATTGGGTTGGCCATTTAACTTTGATTCTCTTCATTTGCGTCGACTAGTTATCTTTGTGGTCTCCAGGTTTTTGGAGGATTTATGATATATTACAAATTTCTATTAATAAATTACTTTAATTTATGGGGATAACATGGATAATTTTACGTGGTTTAATGTAAGGTTTTTTTTGTTTAGTTTTTTTAAATGCAGCAGCAGCAGCAGCAAAAAAAAATAATTAATAAATAAAAACGCTTTAACCACTAGATAGCTATAGAGCTCAATTATATGCTATTTGACTAACCAAAAGATATATTTTCACAAGTTGGATTAATATTTAAATATTATAAAATCACAATTATAAAAAACAAAAAAAAACCTGTCAAAGTTTAGCATTTTTTGTACTGAAAAAAGTTTTTCAATAATGTTACACCTGAACAAGATGTTACAAAGAGAAATGTTGAATTCTTTAGGTTTTATCATTTATTTCAATCATCTGTTTTTAAATAATTTTACAATTTTAATCAACATTTAAGTTGCTAACTGTAACAGAAGAACAAAAATTAACAGAAATTAACTTTGTTTGTTTTTTTTTTACTTTCGAAAAAAATGTATGCGTGCTAAATTGTTTTGTCTCATCCTTTCATCTTGCACTCTCTCTCTCTCTCCCTCCCTGTGTGTGTATGTACACGTGTTCAGTGCAACAGTTTTTTTTTTGGTGGTGGTGGTGGTTCTGCATTTTGGTTGATTTTTTCTCCTTTCTGTGTGTGTATGTGTGTACATTTTCAATGTGTCAGTGTTGTCAACAATTTATTTTTGTGGTGGTTCTGCATTTTAGATGATTTTATTTTAAAAATGATAAAATAATAGTTTTTATAGTCTCAAAAATGTATTCCTGTGATGTGTGTGTGTGGCTTTTAGTTAATGCTATTCTCTAAAATGTGCAATGTACTAGAATAAATATTAATGTGGGACAAATGTAAACCAATCAAGTACTTAAATTATTTTTAAAGTGTAGTTCCAGTATGTTTAACAAGGAACAATGTTGTCAATTAGAATAATTACACATTATGTTGTGGAGAAGCTGAAGATTGGTACATATATAATATGTTTTTACCGCTTTCATTTAAAGAGAAGACTTAACATTTAGCATGCTAATACTGTATGTGCTATTGTTTGCTGAACAGTTAGTGTAATTCAGTGATATGACAAAAGATATTTCTATAATTGAATAAATTCAATCCTGTCATGAAACCATGTAAAATCAATTTAAAACTACTTAATTTGGTTACTTTAACCCTTAACTGTTACTTGCCCGTATACGGGCAACCTAACTTTACTTCACTATATTACTATTAAAACATAATCTAGTCATGACAAACTGTATATCGTTGGAAAGGACTAAGACTCCTAAATAGATATTTTAGGTCTGTTTTTTTCTTACAAATTATGAATGAACAGTAATATTTGAATTTATGACAAGAGTGCGCCTCAAAAAATCAACGTCATTACAGGAGTTTCTGACCTTTGTCACAAAAAGTCGACGCACACACTTTTAATAATTGAAACTTTGGTTTTAAGTGCTAAAAGTTCATAATAAAACATAATTAGTATTTGTCAATAAAAAAAGATAAAATTATATTTTAAAAATTAAGGTAAGAAGTCCTCTAAAAAGTTTAATATTATAAATATAATTTTTTTAATTATTATAATATCACAGATTTTAGTAGTTATCATAAATTAGGTATCATTTGAAAGCTTATGAACTCAGAATTCATCCTGTGAAAACCGTTTTGAAATTGGACGTTGCGTTACCATAGAAACAGTATTTTTTATTAGGCCCCTCCCCTTTTGGACATTATCTTTCATAATTTATTATGAAAACCTTTTTTAATCTTGACAAAACACATATTGTCAGAAAGGTCTGAGTCTCAAGGTTCCATATTTAGTGACAGAAGTGATATTTGGATAGAAATTTAATAATTTGTTATGGCAGAATGCATACAATTAAATTCAATGGAATTCAATGGCACCCGGTGGCTATTTTTGGTACTACGCCTAAACAAAATCTCATGGGAACTTCAATTTTTGTGATATCCACTTCAAATTTGGAACACAACTTGGTTAGATATACAGCTTTCATTTTATAGTAATTTTATAGTAAAACATATTTTGTAAAATATTTATTTCATATTAAAAATACATTAATAAAATATATTTGATTTACTATAAATAATAACTTCCATAACTTTTACATACTTTAATTTTTAAGTAATAATCTGCTGATTGTTTTCTTTAAAACAAGACCAAACTTAGGTCTATATTCCAAAGCATTCTTGAATTACAACCATTTAAGTTTGTATAGTGCATTTTAATGTCAATTATCAAAAAGGGGGGTGACAGGTAAGGGGTTAAAATGACTCAAACCATGTTGTTCATCACTTCAAATGATGAAACATTATCAAATTAAGTTATGTAATCTCTGGTTTCTCATTACGCATTCTGAGATAAAGAGATCCACCTCGGATGAAGAATGTGCACCAAAGCAAGTAAAAAGAGATACCGTCTGGTCCCATTGATGATTCCCCGCCCAGTGCCGGTCAGGAGTCCCGAGGCGCTGTGCTCTTCCGCAGTCAGCTGAGGACAGCGAGCAGCATGGGGGACGACGTGCCGTACACTCCTCTCACCAATGCTCAGCCCCGCACGCCCAGGCACGGGTCTCTTCAGTGCTGTCAGCGGAAGAGGAAAGAGCAGTGGGGTTGAGTCTTCTGCAGACGGTAGTGAAGATTATTATGTCTCTAGATTTTATGACAATAACAAAGATTAAAGAGTTATTGTTACTGAATTCTAGCCTTTTCACACCAAGGACAATAACTATGACAATGAAGATATAATTATAAAAATAATCCTAAAAACATAAAGTATAGCAGAGTCCACACCTCAACTAACAAAAAATGGCCCAATGTCTTTGGAATAATTTTCAGAACAATTATTTCCAGCTGATGAACGATAAAAACATTGACAGACAATCAGAATCTATCCTGCTTTCGTTTTAGTTATCATCCTTGTTGTGACGGGCCTTTATTTTAGATGCATGGTGAATGCTTGTTACAGTAGCTCTATTTTCATCATTATAATATGCATCTTTATCTGTAACTAACAGGTGTTAAGGATGACTGTGGTGAGACTTCAAGGGAAAAAGCAATTAAAGTAACTCCGTGAGTAGTTGTTTTTGCGTAAAGATAATATGGGTGTAAATTCAATGCCACTAATGGAAACAAATTAATGTTTTACCTGTGAAAAGCTGGTGTCATGATGCTTCGTGGTTGCCAGGGTGTTGCTATTCGATTGCTATGGTGTTGATAGGTAGTTTTTTTTACTTGCCCAACTAATGCCCCAAGTTCATCCTCAAGATTCAGTGGTATTTTTTTTTAATGATATGAAGGGCACATGGTAATGGAAGAGAAATAAAAGAAAAATATATATTCCAATGCTTTTGTGTTCACTCCCAAAACTTATCCCCACAAACTTAAGGTTTTTCACTTGTGGAATGTAGAAGCAATGAAATAGTATTTCCCTCCCATTTCATATTTTATTCAATCAGGTTTGCCAGATGGGAAAAAAGCCCACCTCCAATATCCCACCTCCTCAAGTTGCATGATTTAAAGGAGTAGTTCACTTTAAAAAAAAAAAAAACTTTTGCTGATTATTTACTCACCCCATGTCATCTAAGATGTCCATCGTCTTTCTTTCTTCAGTTCAAAGAAATTACGTTTTTTGATGAAAACATTCCATGATTTTCTCCATATAATGGACTTCAATGGGAAACAAACGGTTCAAGGTCCAAATGAGAGTTTCAGTGCAGCTTCAAAGGGCTTTAAACGACACCAGAAGATGAATAAGGGTCTCATATAGCGAAACGATCGGTCGTTTAAAAATAAATAAAAAAGTTTGTTTTATAAGCACAAATGCTCGCCTTGCTCTGTTCTGTGATGAGCGTTCGTGACTCTCCCGTTCGATCAAAATGAAAAAAAATCTTTTTTCGAGTCATGACTCAAAGGGTCCTAGATAAGACCCTTATTAATCGTCAGCTGTCGTTTAAAGCCCTTTGAAGCTGCACTGAAACTCTCATTTGGACCTTGAACTGTTTGGTTCCCATTGAAGTCCATTATATGGAGAAAATCCTGGAATGTTTTCATCAAAAACCTTAATTTCTTTTCGACTGAAGAAAGAAAGACGTGGACATCTTGGATGACATTGGGGTGAGTAAATGATCAGCAAAAGTTAGGCTTATCACCTTTAAGTCTCAACAATGTGTAACTGGCTGCAAATTATTTTACGGTCAACTGCTTGTTTTATTTATTACATTTAAATAATGTCAGATTAAAATAACCAGTACATAAACAGTTCTTACATGTTCTCTACAGTCACATTAATGTTGGCGAAGAATTTCAAGCAAAGATCCCAAACATTCAGAGCAAACCCCTCACAGAGGAAGATACCCATAATGCTGTTCTTCTGTGGTTGCCCACCAAAGGCCTGGATACCCCTGATAACCAGCAGACAGGTAACTAAAAACACACATCTGTGCTAAAAATTCACTTTTGTGCTTAAAGAATGCAGCAATGCAGAGTGGCCATTCTTATGAACAATGCAAAGCAGAACATAAAATTCACAAAGAAATAAAGTTAACTAGGCTACTATAGAACTATAGAAACTAGATGAATATGATGAGCATATAATTATTATTTTTTTGTCCACAGTTAAAAAAAAAAAAACGGTCCTGAAAATCTGACTACCATTGATTTTTTCCCCCCTTTTAGTGGAAAACCTTCTGAAAATGGCTTGCTCTAGTGTATTACCTGGTGGCGGAGTAAACACAGAATATGTCCTTCACTGCCTTTTTGAGTGCAGAGGAGATATTATGGTAATTATATTTCCTATAATTCACTTCCTGACACTAAAACCTGTCTAAAAAGCCCTAAAATAACTATTACGTTTCAGAACACCTTGGAAAAGCTTCTCCTATTAACGTTAAACACACCCAGCCACAGAACAGACTATCATTATGCAGGTGCGTGACTGTTCAAAAGATTTTGTACCCAAAAATAAAAAGAGACATTTTGTCTTCCTTTTTCTGTGCTATCCTCATATGCAAGAAATCCTTCCTGAGGAAGTTTAAGATTATAAATGAAGTAAAGGGGCTTAAAATACCCAAATGCATCACATTACAGTATGTCTTCTATTATCATCAACTAGGTTCAGACAGGTGGACACTTCAGGAGAAACGGCAGCTAAACAAAGCACTTTTAAACCATCACAAAGACTTCCATCTCATCCAGAAAATGGTAGTTGCAGTAATGCAATATAAATAAATTGCAGTCATGCATTTATTTATCTGGTTTGGTGACTGAAATAATGTTTTTATTATTTATTTAGGTCAAGACAAAGTCAGTGTCTCAGTGTGTCGAGTACTATTACACATGGAAAAAACATTTGCGTCTGGGTGCGAGAATCAGTACAGCTCTGGCCACTCCTGTTCAAGACCAGCGGGTGAGTTATGACGGTTCAGCAAGACTCCTCTGCGGGGTAAAACCAGTGACCTGATTCAGTGTTTAAAAAGTCAAGATGAACTTACAGAAAACAATTTAAAAGTGCAGGCGCTTTGATATGTTATCTTATTCAGAGACATTCAGACATTTTTAAGAGTGATTTAAGTGTATACACACTTTCTGTAGTCAATTTATTATATTCATAGAGTGCTACAAGACTTAAATGTGAAATGCTACTACAGTTATTCACTTACATCAAACTGACTGTTAATTTGATTTGAATTTAAATGATCTATATTATTAAATATTTTTAATGCATTGCCTATATATTTCATTAGGGAGACTGGGCGATAAACAACACTGCACAACCGAACAAAGAATCCAACAGCAAAATATCAGAAAACTCCAGCGCTGTGTTTTGTCTGTGAAGTGTCAAACTCTGTGAGTATCTATACTGAGACCTCTAGGTGCTTTCTTCACTTCCTGTCATTTACCACACACCTTTCTCTAAAACATGCTGTATTCTGCCTCTGGGTTCTGTGTCATTTTATGAACTTACCAATCTACATGTCCTGTGTATTATTCAAGTTGTGTTATTGTGTAGCAATCACCTAGGGATGTCAATTTACACAAATTTGATGTTTAATTCAAGTAATCGATTAAAGTAATCGATTGTTCAATAACCTTAAAGGAGTAGTTCACTTTAAAAAAATGCTGATAATTTACTTACCCCCATGTCATCCAAGATATCCATGTTTTCTTTCTTCAGTCGAAAAGAAATGAAGGTTTTTGATGAAAACATTCCAGGATTTTTGTTCAAAGGGCTTTAAACGATTTCAGACGATGAATAATGATCTAATCAAGCAAAACGATCGCTCATTTAAAAAAAAATAAAAAAAAATAACGAAGTTTAAGTTTTATAAAAACAAATGGTCGCCTTGCTCTGTTCTGTGATGCACGTTTGTGACTCTCCTGTTCGAACTCATTCATTAAAAAGAACAAATCTTTTCCCGAGTCGACTCGTTCATTTCGTTGGTTAAATGAACCAAATGACACAAAAAAAGATTTGAAGAAGTTCGAACAGGAGAGTCACGAACGCGCATTACAGAACAGAGCAAGGCTATTTGAGCTTATAAAACTTTAACTTTGTTTTGATTTTTTTGTTTTTATAAATGAGCGATCGTTTCACTTGATAAGACACTTATTCATCGTCTGAAATCGTTTAAAGCCCTTTGAACAGTTTGCACTGAAACTGTCTTTTTGACCTTGAACCGTTTGGTTTCCATTGAAGTCCATTATATGGAGAAAAATCCAGGAATGTTTTCATCAAAAACCTTAATTTCTTTTCAACTGAAGAAAGAATGACATGGACATCTTGGATGACATGTGGGTGAGCAAATTATCAGCAAAAGTTTTTATAAAAGTGAACTAATCCTTTAACCTCTCAAAACCAAAGTAGGGGTACTACTAAGTTATCATGTTACTTAACCACTTATATTATCTAGCACCAAATAGGTGTTGTTTTAAAGCTTAGAAGTTTGGCTTTACAGTGAATATAGGGATGGGTGTCAGTCTGACTATTCACGCATACTTCCCAAATTCAACACAAGCTGTTCTGTAGATAAAGCATGCAAGTCACCCACTCTCTTCCCACATGCCAGAGCGAGTCAAAATTTTAATTAATTGAGTCACATGTACAGTCATGGTCAAAATTAACGGCACCCCTGGTAAATATGCTTAAAACTGGCTGTAAAAAATATATCTGCATTGTTTATCCTTTTGATCTTCCATTCAAAAATTCACAAAAATCTAACCTTTCATTGAAGTAAAATAATTGAAAGTGGGGGTAAATCACATTATGAAATAAATGTTTTTCTACAAAACACGCTGGCCATAATTAGTGGCACCCTGTTATTAAATACTTATTGCAATCTCCCTTTGCCAAGATACCAGCTCTGAGTTTTCTGCTATAATGCCTGATGAGTTTGGAGAACACCTGACAAGAGATCAGAGACCATTTCTCCATATAGAGTCTCTCCAGATCCTTCAGATTCACAAATTCATGTTGGTGCTTCTTCTCTTCAGTTAGGACCACTCATCAGGTCAGGGGACTGGGATGATCATGGCAGAAGCTTCATTTTGTGCTCAGTTACTCATTTTTATGTTGATTTTGATGTTTGTTTTGGACCATTGTCCTGATGGAAGATCCAACCACGGCCCATTATAAGATTTCTAGCAGAAGGCGTCAGGTTTTGATTTTTAATTTGTTTGTATTTGACAGAATCCGTAATACCATTTATCTGAACAAGATGTCCAGGACCTCCAGCAAATAAATAGGCCCACAACATATAAGATCCAGCAGTATATTTAACCGTAGGCATGGGGTACTCTTCATCCCTGTACAGACAAACACAACAAACGCATCTGCTGGGTTTGCTGCCAAAAGCCCTTTTTTTCGTTTTATCTGACCATAAAATCCGGTCACATTTGAAGATCCAGTCGTGCCTGACCACTGAATATGCTGGAGTTTGTTTTTGGAGGAGCGAGGAGGATTTTTCTTGAAACCGTCTCAAACAACATGTGGGGATGTAGAGGTTGTTTGATCTTTTTTTTTAGGTTTTCTGACCCCCAAGACTCAACTAAACTCAGCAATTCTCCATCTGTGATCCTAGAAGAGTCTTTTTTGCAACTCAAACTTTCACTCTCACCGTCCATTAAGGCAATATAGACACACGTCCTCTTCCTGGCCCTGTTGCCCTGATTGTCAAAATGGGGATTTTCAATTCTTTAGCTATTTTCTTACAGCCACTTTCTATTTTGTGAAACTCAACAATCTTTTGATGCACATCAGAACATATTGTGATGGGTGATTAAGGGAATTTGGCCTTTGTGCTTCCTCATATTTAAACTCATAGCTGGACAATTTCATGTTCCTAGTCACCATGGTGTGCTTAACAATTTTAGTACTAATGGGAATGTACTTTAGAGATATTTTTCTCATAAAAAATTCTAGGGGTGCCAACATTTATTTATGGCCATAATGTGATTTACGCCACTTTCAATTCTTTTACTTCAATAAAAGAATTGATTTTTTTTATTTTTTTGAATAGAAGATCAAGAATAAACAATGCAGATTTATTTTTAAAGCCAGTTTTGAACATATTTACCAGGGGTGCCATCAATTTTGACCATGACTGTATATGCCTCAACGTCAGCCACAAGTGATGCTGAAGGACCACCAGGCTGCCCATACTGTGACCAACGCCCTGGGGCTGTCCTCTTCATCGCCATGAGTGCATGGCCAGTGGCCGACTGCAGCTTCCTGGAAGCCACCGAATCTGGACCCCTCTTGTCTAAGGCCTGCAGCATCTTCGCCTGGAAGACTTGCAGCACTGCCATAGTTTGAATGGCAGATGCGGTCTGCCTGTCTTTTTGGCAAGCGAGGGCAGTAGCACGGCACGGCTGATAGGGAAGTATCTTGGCACAGGTGGGCCATAATAGCATCCTTGAAGGGCAGCGGTTTGGTATGCCCCAAACAACTGAGCCTGTCGACAGAAGAGAGATGAGTTCCTGCCGCTTGGGCTCGGACCAAATAGGGGGAGCCGCAAGCTCGTGAGAGTTCCTCTTGGACTTGGGGGGACAATTGAGCGGGTCTCTGGTTGGGCGCCAGCATTCTGACCCTTGCTGGCTGTTTGAAGCCCATAAGTCTAAGAAAGAACCTCACTGCGGTGAGCCTCAAACTCCTGACAGGACCAATCACCCGAGTCAGAGGCCGCAGAGGACATAACATCATCGTCGTCATCAGTGGCGGAGTGGGACCAAAAAATCTACCGGGAAATTCCGTAGACCACCGGCCCTCATCGCGGCAGGATTTATATAGCATTTACAGTTTTACTGATTAAAAAGGAACTTTGTTGTACTATGCTGGAGTAAAGTTCATAAATGGTCGCTCTTTCCCATAGGACTTTGTAAAACTATGTTGGGTGCACCTCTGTGCCTCTACGGCTCTCTGAGAGATCAAAATTAAGAGCTTCAACTCATGAACTGCTCGTTGAACAAAGAAAAAGCGTTAATTTGTACCAGGACAATAAAGAGGGCCTCAAACATATTTTTAGTTATAAGCATCTCAGTCTACATTATATTATCAATGGTGTTTTAGGATGCCAAACAATTATTATAATGTAATAATGTAATTTATTATATAATTATTCCTATGACGTAAAATCCATTTAGCCTATAAATGTACTATATAAATGAAAATGAGTATTTCAAAAGTATATATTTAGCCTACATTACACTATAATATAGGAAAATTTAAATACTTTTGTCCTAATTTCTTCACTTGCAAGAAAAAAACCCTTCAGCTTTTATTTAGGAGAAAACACCAGATGACCATGATAATCGCGTGAGCAAAGGAATCATGCAACACAAACAGGATGCTATTTTTAAACAGTCTTGTGCTGTTTTATTTATTCACAAAGCCATATCATGGTTTCAATTTTAGTTTGTTGGCAAAATATAACGCTAGAGACCTTAATGTTAGGTTATACATTTTTCATCTTTACATATGTGTTGGGAAAAGGGAGAAGAGAGAGTTCGGTAAAAGCCGGATTCGAACTCGCGTCAAGCACATCAAAAGCTGCTTTCATATGCTTTCGCCCTACCACCTACGCCACTGTAGCTAGCCATTGCGAGCGTCTTTTTGCTATAAAGAGGCACTTAGTGCAAATATGTTCCGTTATAGAAAATGATAAAAAAAAATTCTACCATTCGCTTAATTGGGCCCCAGGTGCGCATGGCGAACTTGCAATAAATACATTTTATCACACCGGCCCTCGCGGCCTTCGAAACACTACCGGCCCACCGGGAAACTCCCCACTTCCCGATTGCCACTCCGCTACTTGGTCTTCATCCTCAACCACATTGCCAAAGAGATCAGGTTACAGGCTTCATCAGACGAGTGAAAGCTGGTTTGAGAATAGGACACAGCGTATGCATCGATCTGGAGCTGCGGCGACGTGCGAACATCAGAGGGGCCCAATGCACGTGGCTGCCTCTGTCTCTCCTTCCGCTTCCTTCTACCGCTATTATGTTCAGTCTGTTGCATTATATAAAATGTAATTGTGTGTTATATATAGTGTTGCATATTCCTAATAATGAAGACAATTATTCATTCTAACAATTATTAGCCAACTATACAAATTGATCTTAGTTTTAGGATTTGCTTTAAAAAAAAAACCATAAGATGATTAGATAATTATTCAATTATTCTCCTTCCGCTACAGCAGGTGGAGGTGAGGGGGCAGCCAGAGCACGTAGGGCTCCTGACTGCCATTTCCTTGCAGAAAGAAATGGGCAAACCACAAGTAGAAAAAGCATGCATCATACATGTTTGGGAGCTCGATGGGTCCACCACACACACGTCATTCCTTGATTTACATGCTTGCGAAGACAAGATGGACAAGAATTCAATGCTTGCTTCGTGAAAGAGGAAGAGAAAAATTCTGAAGCAACGGAACTGAGCAATATAGTGAATGGCTCCGCCCATAGCTTTCACTCTTGAATGGTATCGCGTCGCTTGGTCGCGTGTAGTGTGAAACGGGGCTTCAGTCGCCATTGGCCAGTAATTTTAACTGCTGTGATGAAGTCAGGCTTCAGTATTCAAGGAAGGAGAGGGGTAACCCATGCATTAGCATGCAATGTTGACCGAACTTGAAGGGGAACTACATGCTCTAGTGATGAGCTTGTGTAAATTGACCCATTGATAAGTTAAATGAATTGATTGTCACATAATCATTAGCATACCTACTAGCAACCACTCAGAACACCTTAGCAACCAAAGAGAAACATATTTAAAACACCCAGAACACTTTAGCAACATCATAGCAGCACACTGGAAAACAATTCAGGTTGATTGGCACACTTTTTCCCAATCATCTCAATGGCAAAATGTTCCCAATCAACCTAAATTCACCCCTACATCTTGTTCAGTGATATATAATTCCCTTGTTGATAATGTTCAGCCTATTGCATTGTGCAATTCTGTGTTATATATAGTTATATATTATTTATATTTTGTTCAATACAGCAACAAATGTTTCATATTCCAAATAATGAAGACAATTCTTTGCTAACTATACAAGTTGATATTAATTTTAGGATTTGCTTTGAATAATTATGAAATCATATTATGGGGAGGTTTTTTTTTTTATCTAAAAGTTCATGCTGTCATTATTTACTCAACTTTATGTAGTACCAATTCTGTGGAGCACAAAATGAGAATTTTACGCAATTATGTGTCTGAATATGCAATTATGTTTCTGAAAACGTCACATACGTGTTTACACTTAAAGGCATATTCTTTTAAAGTATATTGTCTGTTATAAGTAGACTTTTTAAAAGTACGCTGAAGTGCACAACTTTCTCACAATGGATCTTTTCCAAGCGTGTAAAAAATACTATAAAAGCACCATCTGTAAGTACTCAATACAACATATAATCTTTCCCTCTGAAGAGTCTTACTCCAGAACAGTTTACTGACAGTTAAAACAGACTAAAAATGAAGTTGCTTAGACAATGCTATTGTATGATTAGGTATGTAGTGCACGAGTTGCATGTTTTTTTTTATGGTGTTGTCCATTTTGCAACTTATTACTGTTGTTTTAATAAAACATATACTGTTGTTCTAAGGAAACATGGGGGTTGTAACAAAAGTAAACATTTGTTTCAGGGTAAACTATTACCATTTTTTCTCCCAGCAGACAAATGGAGAAACGTGGAACCAGAACAATCTCCGGCTGCTCTGTAGCTCTCCAGCCGAACACAGAGCTTCCATGCTGACCCAGTCTTTGGGTTCGGCTTCTGTGAGAAGTCTCTCCCTCCAACAGCACTACCAGCGGAGATACTGATTCAGCCCTCGTCTTTCCCTGCAGTGAGTGTGGAAAGTAAGCTGCGTCCTGAGTCAAAAACAGAAACATCTTCATTCAGTTATGAATCACAGTGGTTGCGGTCCTGATTCACTATCTCTCTTTTTCATAGGGTGTTTTGAAGGTGAAAAGTCGAAATGCCCACATGAAGACACACCGGCAGCAGGAGGACCCACCGTTGTGGCAGTTTCCCAGGGTTTCTGAGCCAGATCATGTGATTGTGACACGTGGTTGCCAAGCTACACCACTAAAACAAGCCATAAGCCTTCATTCTTTACCATATCACAGAACCACAGAGGTGAAAACATCCTTAAATGACATGCGCAGTGAGTCAGAGCAGGAAATAGATCACCCTCTGAATACACTTCCTGTCCATAGTCCACTGGACTATATTCCAAGTTAGATTAGCTAACTGAATAAGGACATTCTTTGTAGACTATAAAACAGACTACTTTATGTAAATGGTACAACTAATATGTATATTAAAATGAATCAAGGCTATTGCATATCTTTGCTTTAATTTTGGTGTAAAGACTATTGTGCTGTTTTGAATCTGCTTGTATTTTGTATCACTTTTTAACCACCAGTTGATTATTAAACACTCACATTCACAACACATGGATGTATGTATTGTGCAATATTTGCATTGCATGTTTTCCAGTGTAAACTATATAAGTTTAGCTTGTTGATCGATGGGTGATTTTATCCAACTTCTCACCACTACTTTTTTTTTAAATAGTAGTTCTTCTATTTTTCAAAAAAAAAAATATGGTTGTCATATGACCTCATGGCACCTTTTTAATTTGCACAATACACAAGCTGCATGTTGAATTACTAGGCCTATGCTATTCTGAACACAGACCTTGTCAGCTTGCAATCTATGACAAATCATATGTAAAAAAAATTAATAAAAAATTGTAGCATATTAAAGATACTATATGGCGTAACTATGTCCCACATATACAATAATTTTATTGCAGACTGAAAATATGGGCTTTTGATACGGCAACACAAACACAAATCAAGGGGTTTCCCCAGGGGGCTGCAGGCTGAAAGTACTGGGGGGTTAATAATAATATGGGTGTGTACTCACACTAGCCAGTTTGAACCGTGCACCGAGAGCGTTTGACCACCAAAGCGCGGTTCGTTTGACTAGTGTGAGTGCTCCCGAGCCGTGCCCGGGCGCGGCTCGATCAGCCGGCCCTGGCCCGCTTGGAAGAGGTGGGCCAGAGCACGGTTCAGGTTGGACTCGGGCGCGGTTCGCATGCAGTGTGAGCGCTAACCGCGCTGGAGCACGGAACAGGACGCGTGACGTGCAAACCTCCTCATACGAGCAGCATGATTTCGTGAAAATTTTCGCGACACATCTGTTTAACAACAGGCTGTGAGAGGGCAGTGGACCAAACGACACAAAATTATCCACAAAAAAAAAAAAAAAAAAAACCAGAATGATGGACTTCATTGTGTTCCGTTAAGCAGCGCGCTCTTCTTGTTTATTCGCGGAAACCCTCACACCATAATGACGTAAGTGTGCTCCGGCACGAATGCTGAAACCCTATGTGAGTGCAGGCCAGCGGGGGGACAATCGACTCAGGCCCGGTTCATGGCAACCGTGCCTAGAGTACAATGCTACAGTTGTTGGAAGAAATTGAATACAAACTAAATATGTTCTAATTAATATTCAGACATATATATATATATATATATATATATATATATATATATATATATATATATATATATATATATATATATATATATATATATATGTATGTATATATATATATATATATATATATATTAGGGATGTGCATCGAATATTCAAATTTTCTAATATTCATATGTAATTATTATTCGAAAATAAAATACTATTCGAATTTTGAATACGTTGCTTTGCTGGCCGTAAATGCAGTGAGTCCATGATAAATCCTAAAGAACTAACTCGCAGTTACAATTAAATGCTCTGGATGGCGCTGTGGAGTGTGTTAACAAGTTGTCTGTATTTGATCACATAATGGTGTCGTCTGCCTCGCAAAGTTGGGAATAAACATTACTTGAAAAGGATCTTGCTAAACGGAATGACTTTTGATCAAATTAACTAATTAATCTGAGTTATGATATCATCACCATGAGAAATCACATGAAATCCAAACAGTCGAGTGAGGAAAGACAGCTGTCCATCACTGCATCACGACTGCAGGTAAGCGCAGCTGGACCCCGCCTGATCAAAGATGTTAACTTATCTAATAGCAAAATGATTTTGAGACACACTTATTTTAAGTTTCGTTGGGGAGACGGTTTAAGAACAGAAAATGCAAAGTGCTGTTAGAAACACCGTTCTCTGAAACGTCTGTCAGCGCGGCATCTTTTCTCACTCGAGCATATAAAGTGCTGGCGTCCGGCGACGCCCTGCATGTAACGTTAGATATTATTGTTTTCTCAACATAAACGTGAAACAATATAAACACGAATATTCAGTCATTTGCTGACTCGTGTGTATAGGTGTGTACGTTCTGTACGAATATCTGACGCAATCTGCTTTAGGGTTTTTTTTTCCGCTCGCGCTGCTTGAGCATATATATATATATATATATATATATATATATATATATATATATATATTGTTTACTCATAGGCCTACTGTTTAATGTTTTCAACTAAAAGAAAACTTTAATTACTATTGTAAGCTTGTTGTGTATTGCCTAATTGTAAGCTTGTCCAGAAATGGTGACAAAAACGTAAAAAAAAACTTAAAATAACGTCTTTTTCGTTAAACATAATTTAAATAAACGAATATTCGAATATTCGATTTTATGAGCCCAAATATTCAAATGCAATATTTTAGAAAAATGCCCATCCCTATATATATATATATATATATATGTATATATATATATATATATATATATATATATATATATATATATATATATATATATATATATATATATATATATATATATATATATATATATATTTGTTTGTTATATATATATATATATATATATTTTTTTTTTTCACAAAATAAATTGGCCTTTTCCACAAGAAACTAAACAGAAGTTTGAGGTGTTTAGGATGAGCATCCCTTGAACAATAATGATAATTGTGTGGGTCAAATTGAGAACACCAGCACAAAAAAATATATATATATTTTTTTTTATTTCACCATTAATTCACTTGCCCTGCACAAAAACGTATTTTGTCAGAAGTGGGATTCGAACCCACGCCTCCAGAGGAGACTGCGACCTGAACGCAGCGCCTTAGACCGCTCGGCCATCCTGACATGCTACATGCTAACAACATGCTAATATTACCAGTCAACAGTTAGCACAAAAAGCTGGACAGAAGTAGCAACATTCACAAGTACATTTAGTCTGAATAAATAGTTTGCTATTTTAACTGTCCAGGTTTAGTTCTAATTAAATAACGTCATGAGTCGTAAATAACTGTCCAGCCCAGAAGTCTTCGTGCCGTGGTCTGTAAAATTATTTAAGTTACCCCTGAAAAATGACGGTGAGAAACTGGGGGTTCGATTCCCACTTCAGACAAACATTATGTATTGTTTAGGTGAAACAATGTATGCATGTGAATAGTAATGCAGGTAGTAGGATGCGCGGGGCTAGTTGTAACACACTTGTTTTAAATACTTCCACACATGCCAGCATGACGAAACTTAGTATATTTGCCATTTCAACCTGATTTCAACGCTATATGGAGACAAAATTCAAAAATATTTGTAAGATATCACTGAACATTTCTTTAACTATAGCAAAATTATTTTAATCTCCAATCTGTTGTTTAACAGTTGATGTAGTTCGCTAACTAGCAGGATACGGTTTTGTGGCCTTTCAGCGCCCCCTGGAGGAAGAGCTGCATGATGTAGCACACAGACTATAGTGACGTGTGCCACTAATGGTCGAACTCGACGGCTGTCGAGCAGGGTTCACTTCCAAAGACACGACATTTTATTTGCTAAAATAATAAATGGATAAATGCATTGGTATTTAGAGAACACAAGTAGTGTGTGATTACCCGGGTGTCCAGAAGGGAACCGTTTGGTTGACTGATATGGACCATGTCGAGCCAACACTGAACTGAACAAGGTAACAGTTACAGAGAAAATTAGCCTACTTCTACTTGCAATCAAAATACTTGACAAATTTACCCTGTACACTAAGAACGTGACATAATATATGAAATACAATGTGCAGTGCAATATTTTTGTGGTTCCATGAAAAATATATTATTTGAACTGTAAAATTGCATTTAAAAAATACAATATTATTTAAAGGTAGCACACATTCATTGTAGCGGTTAAAAAAACTGCATTCATTTTGCAGAAGATCATTGTTTTGATTGTGTTTCGGTTCTGCAGCAGATAAATATTGTTCTTTCTCATAGCTGAACAAACACTAAACATTCACTATAAAGCTATAATTTAGCATAACATAATCAGTTTAGATGGGAAATCACAAGCTGAAGATATTACTTATAGACACACACGGTAAGTTAACGTTACTTCCTTGAACACAAATTCCAGCACAGCTACCACAACCATGGTGAAATTAAATGACCCTACCCAAATGATAATGTTAATACAATGAATTTAGAGCTAACTAACTTTTATGGCAATGTGTCTGCTAAATATTTTCGAAATATCTTACTCACCCCCTGTGTACAAACCGCGAAACGCCATCTCCGTGTCGCCTTTACAATATTTCAAATCCCTCAGTTCTCACTATTTTCTGAAAATCGAGCCAATGTTGATTCTGGTATTATTATGAGCTACCATGATCCCTTTTTGCAGTATTCATGCTCCTCTGTTCGGCGCAAGACGGGTGATTCCTCGGAGGTTCAAATATTTAACTGCAACCTTTCTGCTCGTTCGTTGTGACAATTAACCTGTAGGACTTCCAAACTGTCCCACACCAAAACACGGTCAAAGTAGCAGGGGTCATGAGTCATCAACATTGTGAGTGACATGCGGCGCTGGCACCCAAAACATTTTACCTTGGTTCTCAGCACAGGTGGCAGATTCGTCGAATACCATTTTCCACACAAATAAACAAAATGTATTCCACAATGTTTGTAAATGTTAGTATTATTAGCGGACTGTGTTGTTTCCTAGTTTGTTCTCCATGTAGGCCTATTCACGCAGTTTAAGGGAGAGTTTAGCAAGTTTTCAATTCATGTCTGCCTTACAAGCCACTGGAGACGTTATTTTCAGATGTTTGTTTTAACGGAAATAGATTTTGATGCTTTAAATAAATTTGAGCGCATTACATAATTATTCCTTTGTGTGTAATAGGTAATAACACTAGTCAATTGGCAGTATGTATGACTGTATTTAAATAAATAAAAACTTTATTTGTGTTCCATTTATGTTTTGAGGTTATAAACTTTTCTAAAACATTTGCTTTAATTGTCTTTAACATTTATGAAAATTGAAGCAAAAAAAAAAAAATATTACAATACCAGAGCCTGTTTCATCATTCATTCATTCATTTGAGAAAACTGCAAGTCATTCACATTGTATTTAAGATATGCATTTTATACATCTAATCATCATCAACTCATGACCTTTGACTTGCTAGTTTCATCCTTTACTTTTGAGAACTATTTTTATTTTATTGACTATAATATTTTTCCAGTTTATGCTATATATTTGCAATTTTATTTCATAGTTATTACTTATTATATTGCTTCTGTATTATACTCATGCTCAATTGTATTTTAGGTTACTAAAAGTAATAATAATATAGGATAGGCTAGTAGCCTAATAATAATAATATGCTACAGAATAAAACTGCCACATATTGTATATTGAACTATTACACCAGACCTTATATACAAATATATTTCATAAGTTTAAACTGGACTCAAGTTCTATAAATGTTTCACCACTGTAACAAATGTTTAATAAGGATTATTTTAAAATTAAGGGTCCAAGCTGTGATATTAATGTTGCCCACTAGATGGAGCCAAAGAATATGGAATCTTTTGAAGTCCCCATGTGGTGAAAATCAGTTTTTTTTGTCTATGTTGTGTTTTTAATATGCAGAATATAAAATTTCTAAGCCAACACCATTACCATTTTCTCTTTAAAACTGCTGTAACAAAAAGTCACTGGTGTTTCTGACGTCACAAACTACCTTGCAGTGGTAGTATATCCAATCTGAGTCATCTTGCTGTAATGAACATGGCCTAATAGCAAGTGGAAATACTGGTTTAATTCAGCCAAGTAAGTTTGAACCAGAAACATAGGCTAGAGAAGAAGTAGGCTAGTGAAAGAGTGAATTATACAGGCTCTTTAGGTTGATGTATTAGGATGGCGATGCATTAATGTTATTTAAGACAAACCATGTGGAAATGTTTGAAATGTTTTTATTTTCATTTTAGTCATTTTTTATTGCAGGTTTCCTCCATTTTCATTTCTATTTAGTTTTACTTCAGTTTTAGTTATTTTAGTACTTCGTTAAACTACACAAAAATGCGAAATCCTGCCTTTGCAAGCAGCTTCATATTTTATATCAGTTAACATTTATTTATTTTTATAGTTTTGGTTTTAGATTTAATTATAATAACTGGCCCAAACAGTACTTAAGTAGAAAGATTTATAAATATGAGAGATATGAGGGAGTAAATATTTTTCTCAGTTCTTGCAGATATGCGACAGGGGGCCTTGTTTAGTTCTAACCAATGTTTTAATGTAACTCTCACAACAGAGAAAACTATGGCTTCGGCACAACCTCCAAACTTCTCCTGGGTGGATCCCGGTAAGGTGGCAGGACTTGGCAATGCCACGAATGACGGCCCACTATCAGTACCTGCTGGACAACGGCATCAAGCACCTCGTGACCCTGTGTGAGCGCAATCCTCCTTACCACGACACCTGTCCAGACCTCACCCTTCATCATATTAAGATTCACGACTTCTGCGCCCCCACATTTGATCAGATCAAGAGATCTCTTGTCCATAGTGGAGGAGGCCAATGCGAGAGGACAGGTAAAACATTCTTCATGCACATCTGTGTTTTAAAAAAAAAATTTATTGAAAGGGATAGTTACTTTGAAATTATTTGTTTATATGTTTTAGCTTACCTCAAGGGCATCCAAGATGTAGGTGTCTTTGTTTCCACAGTATTTTTAATTTGAATATTTTTAGGTCAAATTCAGTTGTTGTCTGTCAGTCATATAATGGAGGTTTATGGTCACCACCTCAAAGAGAATGCACAGAGAAGTCCAAATTAAACATGATTTAATGTCTAGTAAATGTAAGTACACATTGATGGCCTAAGACACGAAACGAGCAGTTTGTGTGAGAAAACGAACAGTATTTATATCGTTTTTACCTCTTGTAATCACAGCCACGTCCAAGTACTCTGAGGGCGAGGACGCTTCTATCTGCGCAAGCGTGCCGGAAAGCCCCGAAAGTGATCTCTCAGCTGCGTGTACGTAACTCATTGTTTACACAGAGATTTCAGAAGTGTTACCCTTCACTGTGAAGATCTAAACATATTTAGAAATACAGGGAATTGTAATGGAAAACAATTTCGATATTTTTCCGCAACGCACGCAAGAGATCATTTCCAGCGCTTTCAGCCGCTTGCACAGAACGTGCCTTCAGATCAGTTGGACATGGCTGTGATTACAAGAGGTAAAAACAATATAAATACTGTTTGTTTTCTCACACAAACTGCTCGTTTCGTGTCTTAAGCCATCAATGTGTACTTACATTTACGAGTCATTAAATCATGTTTAATTTGGACTTCTCTGTGCATGCTCTTTTGAGGTGAACCCAGGGTGGACCCCATAGACCTTCATTATATGACTGACGAGACAAGAACGGTTTGAGCCTACAAATATAAAAAATTAAAATACTGTGGAAACAAAGACACCGATATCTTTGATGCCCCTTGAGTAAGCTAAAACATACTGTATCAAAAATTAATTTCAAAGTGAACTATCCCTTTAAGCATCTCTGTGTTTGTCTAATGGGGACTTTGGCAGGCTGTCGCGGTGCACTGTTTGCATGGTTTTGGCCGGACGGGGACGATGCTCGCGCTGCTACCTAGTGAAGAGCAGGAAAATCAGTGGAATCGACGCCATTAATGAGATAAGAAGCATACGCAGAGGGTCTATTGAAACCCGAGAGCAGGAACAAATTGTGGTGCAGTTTCATCAACAAAATAAGGTGTAAAATAAGACAACTTTAAGAAAATGTTTATACGGTATTTTGAGGGCAGATGCTTACAAACAATGTTATATAAAGCAATAAAGAATTATTTATTTCCAATGTATGTGTTTATTTTTTATCTTGATCAAGGCTGTACAGGCTGCTATCAATTGAAAAAGCAACTGCAATTAGAGTCACTACGACATCCTGCTATTTACACTATTAATACATTCCTACAGGATATTTTTAGAACATAGTGCCACTATGTGAAAAGCACAGGTGAATTTAAATAAACTATGCCACCCTTTTTAATAACTGAAATGAAAAAGTGGCCTATCTTAAATGGGTTTACCTTACCGTGTATACAATTTTAAACTTCGCATGCGGTTCAAGGAGGATCTAAAATCAAATACATGAGCTTTTAAGCCTTGTTCATTTTTTAAGACACCAGATTGTCTGAATGATGGACTGAGTAGCCTCCAGAAAAAAAAAATCTTAGTGGTTTGCCTCTTCATCAGGACACTTTGACTTTACTTGAAGAAAAGAGCTGCTGACGCTCCTTAAAGCTCAGATTCTCTGGGGCTTGCTGTGTTTTGAAGCTTTTGTGATCCGTTTCACTGTAAGAGTAAAAAAACACACCTGATTGCATTGAAATATTACAGGTTCTTGTAAATAAACAATTGAAACAAATGAAACAAAAAGTTCTCACAAGGGCTATGTTAAGAATAGACATTTTAAAATGATTATTATTTAGAAATCAGAGTTCTGTCCATCATATTTAAAGGGATACTTCACTTTTTTTGGAAATAGGCTCATTTTACAACTCCCCCAGAGTTAAAACAGTTTGGGTTTTACCATTTTCGAATCCATTCAGCCGAATTTTCTGATATTTAGAAGAATATCAGTAACCAGACAGTTTCTGGTCTCATTCACTTCCATAATAGGAACAAAATATATACTATGGTAGTCAATAAGACCAGAAACTGTCAGGTTACAGATATTCTTCTAAAAATCAGAAAATCGGCTGAATGGATTCGAAAACGGTAAAACTGAACCTGTTTAACTCTGGGGGAGTTGTAAAATGAGCCTGTTTCCAAAAAAAGTGGAGTATCCCTTTAAAAAAAGTGCAATAAAATGGAATAAAACACATTGACATACACAACAGTCAATGATACAGTAAAGATAGAACTGAACTGGGATCTCAGTATAATTTTCATACATTTTACAATGTTTTCACTTCAAACTATTAGATTTTTTGTACTGTTATTGTAATATTTCAGGCTTTATGGGGTTAAAACTGAACTGAACAGTCATTAAATTACCATTAAAATAAACATGGTCAGAGAAATTTTGGCTCAAGTTGTAAAGTTTTGTTTTTATGCTGCTGATTGTATAGCACTTTGGTCAGGTGCCGTTGTAAAGTGCTTTATAAATAAAATAAAGTAAGTAAAGTAAACAATGAAAATGACACTCTCCCCAATTTTGGAGAGTTAAAAAGTAGAACTGCTGTGAATTATGAATTTAGAGTTGAGACTCACCTAGAAGATAACTTCATTTCATATCCCAAAGATTCATGTTTGATTCCATCTGCAATTCCAGAAATCAATGTCAGACAAGTTTATCAAGTCTAAACCAATATTAATCATTGACTGATTTTGAAATACTGTCCAATACCTTTCAAACTGTTTCTCTTGGCAAAAGTGGCCTTCCTTTTGCTGGTCAGCTGCGGTTTTCATTCTTCTCACACTTACTCTAGGATGACATTAATAAAATATGTTTAATGTTCAAGTGTCTTTCGGTATGTGGTGTGTTATTGGTAACACTGCTGTTTTTGGTTGGCAGTTAAGTTGTTTTGTTATTGTGATGTTTCAGTGTACACATGTAAAACTCACCACTGCACCACTTCCTGTCTGAAACCTCTTCCGTTCTTCCCCGGAATGGCTCTCATCATCCTCATTTTCATCCCCGTTGTGCTGGTATCTCTCTAGTCTCCTCTGGAACTGCAGCTCTAGTAGAGAGTCTATGCAGACGTTCACTCTCCTCGAGGGTGCGCTCACACTTTGGCCTGCAGCTGCTGCACTTCCTGTCCAAGCAGGTCTGTAGTAGCGAATTTCCTTGTCTTCTCGACCACTTTCTGCTCAAGATTAGCACTTAAAGGTTCTAAGGCTGTGTCATTCTGGGATGTCTTAACAGATGAGTGAAAGACAACAGTTTTTTTCTTGAGGACCTGCTGTGGTCTTTGAGATGGTGATGCATTGGTCTGATGTTTATGTTGATACTGATGGTGTGCTGGAGACATAATTTGGGTTTCCGCAGGCTGACGGAATGTGCTAAATGTAAGACTGTTGGCTTGTGAAGAGTAGGGGACGTCCATTTTCTTCGGCTGTGATAGAGGGATGGACTGGGTGGTTGTCGGTATCTTCCAGAGTCCATTTTTGTGTCCCATGCTGGACAAGCTGGAATCCAATGGGCTTATGGTCTGTAAGGCTGTTCCATTTGCTCAGTTCTTGCTGTTTCTTCAAGTATCTTGATCTGTCCACAACAGGGCGTCCTTTTTCTACACTCCAAAGATTGTCTTGAGAATGTGCCTGTTTTTGTGAGATTCAACAGTTATTCTTTGTGAATGTGGGTGCAATAGAATTTGAATTTGTACATCACCTAAAGGATTATTAAAAACACCATATTAGTAATGTGTTTGACCCCCTTTCGCCTTCAGAACTGCCTTAATTGACCTATGGCTAAGCCACGCCCTCAAACGTGAAGAGCCAATCACAGTGCACAGCTAAACAATACACTCAGACATTCTCTGCTTCCACGTCCATTGAAAACCATTGCAGTTAGTCAGTTTTCATTTGTTTTTTTCTTGTCATTTTAGGTTTAAAATGGTCAAAGGGGGTACATGCAGCTCTGACACTAGGTTCCCGAGAGGCTGGGCGACGGTGTGTATTTTTTACCCTTTCCCAAGCCACATCTCAACCGAGATAAGTGTCTGCTCTGGATTAAGTTATGCAATTAAGTTATGCGGTAGACCACAACAACACCAACTAAACGAGGATAAATAAAACAAGGATGTCTACATCTGTTCTAAGTTAAGTCAACAACGTATTTGAGCGTTATCTGTTAAAATCTCTAATCCAACTTTATGCTAACGTTTGCCTAACATAGAAAAACATCAGCGTTAGCTTCTTGCAGCGTTGTAGCCTACATTATGTCACTTAGCTTCATTAACGTATCTGTAAATAACCGAGATAACAAATGTTAACAATGTTGTGCTGAATGATTCATGTAAATACTGTAGCACCAAACGGTGATATGCAAGGATATGCGGTTTATCATGTCTACACGTGTGACCAGTACATCTCTGCCTGGAGCTGAAGCTTTTTATCTACCTTCTCAACAGTAAAATTATTAATTTAACCCCCCAATGCATAGCTAAGGCCCTTTAGGTGACTTTGAGATGATATATAAACTTTCTGTCTCCAAAAATCACCAATTGCCTGTGAAATGTCTCCTACTGTGACAGCTGCCATAGAGCCTGTCCCCAAATGTTTGGGGACTCTTTGTACGAGTGAGTGGAGGGGGCGTGGCTTAGCCATAGGTCGAATTCTCACGTGGCATTGATTCAAGGTGCTGAAATCATTCTTTAGAAATGTTGGCCCATATTGATAGGATCAGCATCTTACAGTTGATGGAGATTTGTGGGATGCATTTCCAGGGCACAAAGCTCCCGTTCCACCACATCCAAAGATGCTCTATTGGGTTGAGATCTGGTGACTGTGGGGGCCATTTTAGTACAGTGAACTCATTGTCATGTTCAAGAAACCAATTTGAAATGATTCAAGCTTTGTGACATGGTGCATTATCCTGCTGAAAGTAGCAGAAGATAGGTACATGGTGGCCATAAAGGGATGGACATGGTCAGAAACAATGCTCAGGTAGGCCGTGGCATTTAAACGATGCCCAATTGGCACTAAGGGGCCTAAAGTGTGCCAAGAAACATCCCCCACACCATTACACCAGGCATGATGGAACCATGTTCTCTTTCTGTTTACGCCAAATTCTGACTCAAAACTCGAGACTCATCAGACCAGGCAATATTTTTCCAGTCTTCAACTGTCCAATTTAGGTGAGCTCTTGGAAATTGTAGCCTCTTTTTCTATTTGTAGTGGAGATGAGTGGTACCCGGTGGGGTGTTCTGCTGTTGTAGCCCATCCGCCTTAATGTTGTGCGTGTTGAGGCTTCACAAATGCTTTGCTGCATACCTCGGTTGTAACGAGTGGTTATTTCAGTCAAAGTTGCTCTTCTATCAGCTTGAATCAGTTGGCCCATTCTCCTCTGACTTCGAGCATCAACAAGGCATTTTCGCCCACAGGACTGCCACATACTGGATGTTTTTCCCTTTTCAAACCATTCTTCTGTAAACCCTAGAAAGGGTTGTGTGTGATAATCCCAGTAACTGAGCAGATTGTGAAATACTCCAGCCCGTCTGGCACCAACAAACATGCCACGCTCAAAATTGCTTAAATCACCTTTCTTTTGCGTTCTGAAATTCAGTTTGGAGTTCAGGAGATTGTCTTGATCAGGACCACACCCCTAAATGCACTGAAGCAACTAACATGTGATTGGTTGATTAGGTAATTGCATTAATGAGAAATTGAACAGGTGTTCCTAATAATCCTTTAGGTAGAGTGCATATATATATATATATATATATATATATATATATATATATAGAGAGAGAGAGAGAGAGAGAGAGAGAGCGAAACAGAGAGAGACGAACAAGAGAGAACAGAGACATACACACATAATAATAAAATGTAAAACTTTTTCAGTTAGTCAATTTATAATATAAAGTAATGTTTTATTTGTCAAATATCTTTACTTATAGAGTGAAATATTATGACAACTGACTAGTAAAGATATTTTACTGGTTCTTACTAGTTAAAAGGCTTATAAATCAGCCCAAACTAAATAAATAGATTTATTTAAATCTAGTGTTTTGCACAATGTTTCTGTGATGGGTAGGTTTATGTTTAGAGGCAGGGGTTTGGGTTAGGACATATAATTAAACTGATATAAAAATCAATGGAAGTCTATGCCATGTTCTCACTAATACAGTGAAACAAACGTGTGTGTGTGTGTGTTATCAGTTATTTACTTTCTAATGAAAAGATTATGGAAGCACAAATATCAAACATGGCAATAAAAGTGCAACACACAAATACCATAATGTTGATATTTTGCAGATCCCTGGAGAATGCAGAAATATGCTGAGGTTTTTCTGTGGTTCCAGGTACTTTACTGCTATGCAGTTTGGATGCTGGCAGGGTCAGATATTCTCTGTGATAAGTATCTGTGTTTAAAAGAGGGTTTCTGGGTTTCAGCTGGGTGAGATAGAGAAATAGAAAGATAGTTAGTGAGGTTAAAAGAGCAAACACTTGTATCTTTACCAGGGTTATTATCATTAACTAAAACTGAAACTCACACCAATACCATACAAATATTATTTGAAATAAAATAAACACATACATACATATACATACGATGCCACCGCCTGAATACACACAAACACATACTGTATATATATATATATATATATATATATATATATATATATATATATATATATATATATATATATATATATATATATATGTATGTAAAATCCCATTCAAAATAAAAAAAAACTATAATAATAACATAGGCTATCAAATAATAGATCAATGATACTCACAGAATCCATTAAATTGTCAGTGGATAAAGATAGCATTATCTTTTCTTGGAGAACTGGATAAACAGCCGTATCTGACGGAAACAGAAATAGAGCTTAACAACCCAAAAACAAACAAAAAATAATGTGCAAATATAAACACTCACATGTCAGGTTGGGATTTGAACGATACTCCAGTTTCTTCTTGAGCAATTTCTGGTTTTGTTTTGTGTTTGCTCTGCTGATTGAGTGCTGGTTTCTAAAGGTTACTGGTCTTGATGGACCAGAATCTGATAGTTTGGCACTGTCACAGAGATCAGAGACACTAGACTTCTGCTTTGACTGTCCACCATTATCATGATCTAACAAACATAAAACAAAAGCATGCATAAATTCAAAAACCATAGATTATATATTGGCAGTACAAACATTGCTCTCACATGACTGATTTTTTAATTGAAGTGTTTCAAATGGTTCATGCATAATTACAGTAATTAAACATGCTTAATATTTACTACCTTTAGAAGTTGCTTGTGGCGGCTGGGTAAATACTCCCTCAAAACCATAATATAAGGCTGCTGACTTGAGAGTTTCCAGCGTTACAACTGATCCAGTGTGCATTATTATCTCTGCAGCCCTGAAGAGGATCATTATTAAATCAGTTTTCACTTCCAAATGTGCAGTAGTTTTTGTCATGCACATAAGAGCCTTAAATAACGCTAAATAATTAAGTAATATTCTGATTATTTCACCTTTCCTGTGACACTCCCATGAGACTTTTGCCATCCACACTCAGTAACTGATCTCCTGGATTCAGTCTGCCATCCTTCATCAAAACTCAATAGTAAATAATATAGTGCAAATAGGCACATTTATGGCTCATGCTTTTGTTTTTTTACACAACAATACTGACCACATTTGCTGCTCCTCCCTGGACGACAGATTTGATAAAAATGCCAAGCTTCTCTTGTCCAGCGCCCTGAAGGATATATATAAATGTTATACGGAACACGAATGAAGATATTTTGATGCAAACTGAGAGCATTCTGTTCTTCATAGACAGTTACGCAACTACCACTTTGACTCTTAACGTTCATAAAGAGATTGTAAAATAACTCCATATTATTAATTGAGCGGTTTAGTCCAAATTCTCTGAAGAGACTTGATCGTTTTATATGATGAACAGATTGAATTTTAGATTTGTATTCACATATAAGCATTTATCAACACACATCAGTTGTGATAAATGGAAGCTCATGCATGTCTGCTTCACATGTAAGAACCAATGAGGTTTATTCTTGTGTAACAAAACACGGTTGAGCTTCAGCAAGAACCAATGAGGTTCATTCTTGTGTTATGCAGCACGTTTGAGCTTCTGCAAGAACCAATGAGGTACATTCTCGTGTTACGCATCACGTTTGAGCTTCTGCAAGAACCAATCAGGTTCATTCTGGTGGTACAAAGCACGTTTAAGCTTCAACAAGAATCAATGACGTTCATTCTCGTGTTCATTGTTTTGTTAGTTGACAGTGCATTTGACAAACACAACTAATGTAGTTAATGAAACTACATTAGTACTAATGAAACCTAATTGTAAATTGCTACAAAATGACTATTTATTGAATTTAGTCTTACCTTGGCAGCTACTATGCTCACTCCCATTCCACCATGCAAAGGTTTCTTCAGAGTTATTTTCACTGGATCAGGTTTCTAATGTTGATAACATAACATTTATAAAGAATGTTTTCAGAGTAAATGCAGAATATCTTTAAGTACAGTACGCTTAAACTGATTAACAGTTAAATGCATCAACAGGTCCTCCATAGTCCAGGTTGATGGAATCTGCGATGGCAATTTTCAGGAATTGTTTACTTTAATTTATGTTTTATCTGTAAATGAGCAACATACCCAAGTTGAACACTCTGTGGAACAATCTGACAGGCCAAAGAAAATGGTCCAAGTCCCAACACAAATGGAATGAGAAACTAATTTGCAGAGACCTGGAAAAGTCACAAGTTCATTTGGCAAGTTTTTGATAACCATTTAAAAATAATGAATATATGTATGCATTTTTATTAACCATTGGTCTAAAGTCTATGTATTGACTTTTAAAGGGATAGTTCACCCAAAAGTGTTCTCAGCCCTCGTTTGTTCCAAACCTGTAAGTCTTTCCTTAATCTTTGAATCACAAATTGATTTTTTATGAAACCTGAAATATTTCTGTCCCTCCAGAAAAAGTCCAGGTAACCAAACCTTGATTGACACACACGCACACACGCACACACATGGCACAACACATGCAAACCATTATTGGTTTGTTCTAGCATGCACAAGTACTTCACATATTTGCCTTTACAGTATGATGCACTCTATGTCTATTTTTGTTTACATGTGATTTAAAGCCTTAAATAAATCTGTTCATCATATAAAGTGGTTGTGTCTGGCAAGATTTTGACAAGATTATGACATACTTTATGACCTTCTTAATCTAATGAAACATTAGAGAATTTTTTGTCCAGGTAACCAAAATTTGGTTAAGAGCTAAAGTCTTATGGGTTTGGAACAACATGAGTGTGAGTAAATGAAGTGCATACAAATATTTATCTTAATGATAAAATAAAAGCTTTACAATGTCATTATTGTTTTTCTGCACATATCAGTGTGGACATATCTTAAGACAACTTCTTTTCACAGATTGTTGTATAGTAAGTTCTTATATTATATTGCCATAAAATTATTTATTAATGCACTTATTTGTTAATGCAATAGCTAACATAAAGAAACAATGAGTGATATTCTTGTGCCGCTTGTTAACATTTGTTAACATCAGTTAAAAATACAAATGTTTATTGTTTGTTTGTTTGGTAGTTGACAGATTATTACCAAAATGAACATACACAACTTTTGCAATCAAAAAAAATAATAATAATAATAATAATAATTTGCAAATTAACATTAACTAAGACTACTAAAACCTCTCGGTTTCATAAAAAATAATAATTTACTGTGCCTATTATTATAATTTTTGTGCTAAAATAATAATAATTTGTGCTTCAAAGATTAACCACAGTACTTACGGGTTTGGAACTGCATGAATGTAAGTGAATGATGGCGAAATCCTTTAAATCTTTAGCAATATTATTGATTTGAGCTTTGACACCATTGGATGAGAAAGTAAACTTGAATTGAATTTAGCTGGATGATGACACTGTGTTTTCTGCAGAGCTGCTTTGAATTGAAATGAACTCATATTAATTGAACTTTTCAAGTGGAATCTGAACTTAATCAACACTGAACTGTCCTTTGCTGAATAATGTACGGTTATTGTCTTTTTTAGAGCTGCTTTGTAGCAGAATTGAATTCTTGCATCATTAATCCTTATTTTCCTGTTTATCACTGTAAAGATGCTTTGAAACTATCTGTAGGGCCTATTGTATAAAGCGCTAAATAAAGGTAGGCTACTAGTCTTGCATAGTACCTTTGCGACAGATGGGCTCTAAGAATCTCCTGAAATCCCTTGGGAATGCCACGCATGGAATCACATGAATACCCGTCCTCTGGCAGGAGGAAAGGCAGGTGAAGCTCTAGTTCCTCTTCCAGTCGGATTTCTCCTCCCTCTCTTCTAGAACGTCTGTTGTGGTCTCCGCCAAGGCAGCTACGCGCTCTATCAGTGCCTGTGAATGACAAACTCTTATGTAGACATCACCTTCCAGTGGGACAACAGTTACCAGTATGCATAGCTGTTTTGATTTTCATGCAAGTTATCATTTTCCATCACTTACAGGTGGAAAGTGGGGTTGATTTGGGGCGTAGTGGTATTTGCTCATCAGTGCTCTTAGCTGCAGGGAGTTTAGCTTGTAACATGTGGACTGAATCATCAGAGCGTTCACGTGTGGAGTGAGAAGTCATGGTCAGAAGCATCGTTGCCTGAAGAGAAGCAGCATTTTTAAGGAAATAACTATCATAAGCCGGATGGGTTGGATCTTTTGATGTTGATAAAGATGTTTTTTTTTTTTACTCTTAAAAATAAAGGTTCAAAAAGGGGGTTTGACAGCCATGCCATGAACCATTTTTCAGCTAACTGTTTTTAATGGGATATTTCACCCTAAAATGAAAATTATAGGGATAGTTTGCCCACAAATTTAAATTACACTATGATTTACTAAAGCCATAGTGTATCTAACATTCTTCTTTAAGATGAATAGAATTGGAGTTTTATTAAAACATGTCCTGGCTCTTCCCAGCTTTATAATGGCAGTTAATGGCCCATTTCTGTTTTGAAGTCAATCAAAGTGCATCCATCCATGATAAAAGTGTGCTTTTGTAAGACACTATTAGTATCGATAGTTCACTCCGTATCATCCAGAAAATGCACACAAGTTGTGATGTACGGCACAGTAATCACATGGGATCATTCTGTTGATACTTTTGCGTCTTTTTAAAAAGCTTGATGCTGGCTGTATTCACTGCATTATATGGACAAGCAAGAATAAAAATAATCCTCTTGTGGTCCATAAATGAAAGAAGAGCATTTGAACCACACCAGGATAAGTAATGCATGACATGGATACAATTTTAGCATGAACTATCCCTTTAAAAGGACCATTTTTATTTTTATTAAATGGTAAATTACATTTACGAAGAATATTTTAGAAACACCACCCTGCATCATATTTGATTATAAATGAAATCCAATACTTACTAATTTTGGAGTGCTAAGTCCAAAAATAGTGCCTGTTTTGCTCTAGCACATAATGCTTTCTTCAAAAAATATTTTTGCTTTCGACAACCATTTGTCAGGTGAAGAAGTCTCGTATTTATCCCTTAATCACCAGAAAAACTGCCACAAAGACACAATTCCTGTCTTACTCTGAATTGAACAACTATTTGTCACTACACTACTACACTCTTATAAGCAAAGGTTCTTGATTGGCATTGATGGTTCCATGAAGAACCTTTATCATCCATAGAACCTATTCATTGAACAACATGTTCTATAGTGAAAAATAGCCTTTAGAATATTAAAATGCTCTTCACACTTAAGAAAATAATGGTTCTTTGAATAACAGTTTACTGAAAGGTTCTTAGGGGAACCAAAAATGGTTATTTGATGGTATCACTGTAGGGGAAAAATAATTTGAAACCTTTATTTCTAAGAGTGTATGAAGGATGTTAAACGTTCTTCACACAATCATAGATGCCAATAAATAACCTTTATTTTTAAGAGTGTACATAATTTTGCATTTTTTATTTCTCATCACCTTTTTTCAGATACGCTACCTGGATTATACGACTGAGATGGCAGTCAACAGCCAGCTCCAGCCCCTGTCTCTCTGCCCAGGCCTCTATGTGTCTCAGACGCTGCCGTAGAGTTTTGCCCCAGTAGTTCGAGCACAGCGTTGATCCCGGTGTAGTGAACCGGTTCAAGATCCAGGCCCCCATGAAGTGAAAAAGTTGAGAAAAGAGCTGGATGCTCAGAGCAGGGTTGACCCGACACCTTCGGAGCAAACTCATGGTCTTTATGAGAATGTTCAAGACGCCTTCTAAAAAAACAAATTCAGAACAGAACAAAATCTTTATTTGCAACCATATCCAATGTCACCATCTTTAATCCAGATGTTTCATCATCTAAAGCAATTTAAGGTTGTTTTTTGCTCAACTGCACAATGCTAAAAGTTTGCATTATTTGTTGGGTTCTGAACCGATACTCAGCTAACAGGGAACATTCTCAGAACTTTGGCTAACAAGGAACTCTCAGAGTTCTGAACAAACTTCCAGTATGAAAAGTTCTTCCAATACATCATTTATGGAGTGTTTTTCAGAAACATTACAGTTGGACTTCAGTGTAAAGTTTTTAAATGTTACTACTTTTTTACTTACTACTTTTGCAGATGGTTCAGAGAACATTCAAAATGAACGTTCCCATAATACTTGCAAAATATTAAAACAGAGAAAACATTTTCTCTAACATTCACATAAAAAAACTACATTTAAAACACAAAAAAGAAACTGGGAATAACAAAATAACTGGAAGAATAGCATGAAGATTAGTGAGCCTCATCTGCTTTGACTGGAAATTCAGAAATAATATTTCTTAACTTTAATGGGAACATTAACAAACATTTTTGATAGCTGGGTGGGATGCAGACGTGCAACATACAAAACCTGATCCATTTGACTGACATGCAAAGTTATTAACCAAATTGTTTTCGCAATTAATTGTGGGTAATTCTGAATAAGATGACACCACAATTATAGATTGATATGGACAAAATGTATTCAAAATATGCCACAGAAGTCTATGTGAAAGGATATATAGAAAAAATGGATGACGCAAACATTAACAAACTAAACTTTCATTAGGTTTTGGAAACTTTCATTTCCAACCCAGTTTCTTGTGTCTGCTAACTGAATAACAAGTTAACTAACCATAAAACTTTCTGATTGTAACATGCATTTTCTGTGAAGCTGCTTTTGATACAATAGAGCATCACAGTCCCGCCAAAAGCCGGTGCCAGAAGCTAAGAATTCAATACAATTTCTCCATTGACATTTGGGATTTAAGCCACAAAAACATAACCATACATGGTAAACTTAAAACCAGCTACGGCTGTACTAAACAATTGTATATGCTCATATAAACGCCAAAAGTTAATTGGGCACTAACCTTGTTTTAAGATAAATGCCTTTAATTTCCGATGTCTTGGATAAGTATTTCATTACCCACAATCCTGAACAATCCCACAGTAATGCATCTGATTGGTGGAAGTCGTGTAACAGGTTTGCCTTTGGTGTAACCGAAGATTGTGTAATGACGTAGGGCTAGTTCATTGGTCGCACCTCAGAGGCGCCCGCAGCCATTGGATGTGCAGTTGCCGCAGCACAAGCCTATGAGCGAGCCAGATGCTCAATGTTTTAGCTGTGCAGCTGCAAATGCGTTTTACATATAAGCTTCAGTAAATGGAGGAAAATGAGTTTCCCTGCACATTCATTATATAAAATTCACTGTCAGGAAATATTAACTTTAAACTTTTTTCACTTGAAATGTTATTTTGTATGCGTATGAGTTCAGCAGTAGCTGGTTATCCTCAGACACTGCTCTAATACTCTTTAGATATGGATTTTACAAAACGTCAATGGGAGAAATGAATGGGAAATTTTCTTCCGGCACCAAAGCTCTCTCAGACTGTGGACGGGACTGTGATGCTCTATATGAATTGTGAAATGCTCTATACAGATAAACATAAATTAAACTGGTAAATAAGAGTGTAGGCCTACCTATTTCTGTTGCATGAGCTGTTTCCTTTTTTACATCAGCAAAGAATGCAGGCAAGTGGTTTTCAAGATCAGCCTGAAGCCAATGTGACAGGTACCTGAGGAAACATTAATTCTTTATTAAACGGTCAAAAATACATCACCCTTGCTTGCAAACACCCCTTTTATCATACCTGAAAGCCTGTTGCACAAGTTGAGCAAGAGTGTTTTGAGCCTGGAGTGTGATGGGACACAAATCCCTGTCCCGTCTGACAAAGTTCAGGAGCTCAGATGCGTTGGCCATCCAGAAGGCAAGAGCCACGGCAATGTTCCTCTGTTTCTAAAGCGAAACACAGACACAAACATGGAAATTATTAATAATAATTTGATCTTGAAGTCATGGAGTAAATCATAGAGTATTTCCTAATAGATTTTTGAATACCTCAATGATGTCTTGAATCAAGCTCACAATCTTGTCAAATATAATGCGGAGTCTCTGTTCAGTCTGTTGTTGAGGTTTATTCCTCTGCCCGGGTTGGCTGGTTAAAAATCGGCCAACCAGATGAAACACATATGCAGGCGAGAGCTTAAAGTGAATCGTGGAGCTGTTGATGTCATTTATCACAGCACGCAAGAAACGATCGTCATCTGAAACAGAAATCAATGACGTAACACGCAAATGACTAAGGAGCAGTACAGAGATTGTGTATTTGTGCAGAGTTATTTTATTGTGCCAGGATTCACAGAGTGTACCTTTTTCCTTTAAAGAAAATGCTGATTGGGAGATTCCATTTCACTTTCAGGTAGTCTTGTGTTTTGCTGTAATGAAAAGGGAAAATGTACCATATTTTGGGGGGATAATGAATGTTGTTTTAACAGGGATATGCTTAAAACAGTTTGGACGTATTTACTTATTTCAGCAAATGGCAAACATTTAATAAAAATAAACCCAAACCAAACAGTAAATAGAATTTATAAACACTTATTATGATTTTATATCACCTTGACCTATAACGTATAAGCATCTTAAGGTGACATTGTAAAGGGATAGTTCACTTTGAAATACACATTTTTGATATGTTTTAGCTTACCTCAAGGGCATCTAAGAGGTGTCTTTGTTTCCACAGTAGTTTAAATTGTGATATTTTTAGGTCAAGTCGTTCTTGTCTGTCAGTCATATCATGGAGGTTTAGGGTACAAGAGCATGCACAGAGAAGTTCAAATTAAACACGATTTAATGACTCGTAAATGTAAGTACACATTGATGGCCTAAGACACGAAACAAGTGGTTTGTGTGAGAAAACGAACAAATATCGTTTTTATCTCATGGAACCACAGTCACGTCCAAGTTATCTGAGGGCACAGGCGCTTCGGCTCTGCGCAAGTGCTGGAAAGCGCAGGAAGCGATCTTCGCGTGTGTACGTCATTCATTGTTTACACAGAGATTTCGGAGGTGTTGCCCTTCACTGTGAAGATCTAAACATTAGGGCTGTGCAAAAGTTAATTGAGATTAATTGCATCCAAAATAAAAGTCTGTGCTTACATTATATATTTGTGTGTGCTGTATATAATTATTTTGTATATATAAATACCTATGCATACATGTATATAATACATGTATATATTTATTTGCGCTTAAATTCTGTATATATATATATATATATATATATATATATATATATATATATATATATATATATATATAAATACATAATCTATATTATATAAATATAAATATTTTATATATGAATAACACATTTTCTTATATACATGCATGTGTGTGTATTTATATATACAAAAAATATATATACAGCACACACAAATATATTACGTAAACACAGACTTTTATTTTGGATGCGATTAATCGCAATTAATTTTGCACCGCCCTACTAATCATATTTACAGTAGATATACAGGAAATCACAATAGAAGACGATTTAGATTTATCAGACAGACAATGTTTTTTTTTTTTTTTTGCAACCAGCACGAGAGATCCCTTCCGGCGCTTTCCGACAATTACTTTTCGGCACTTGCAGCAGACCGAAGCGGCCGTGCCTTCAGATCACTTGGATGTGGCTGTGTTTACAAGAATTATAAAATATATAAATACTGTTTGTTTCATGTATTTGGCCATCAATGTGTACTTACATTTTATGAGTCATTAAATCATGTTTAATTTGGACATGTTTAAAACATTAAACATGTTTAATTTAATCATGCTCTTTGAGGTAGAACCCAGGGTGGAACCCCTAAACCTCCATTATATGACTCACATACAAAAACGGTTTGACCTAAAAATATCAAAATTGAAAATACTGTGGAAATAAAGACACCTACATCTTGGATGCCCTTGAGGTAAGCTAAAACATACCAAAAATGTATTTCAAAGTGAACTATCCCTTTAATTATATTGTTAATGAATTATATTATGCTATATTATAGACACAGACACCTAAATATAGAGTTAACTAAGTAACACTTTACAATAAGGTTCATTAGTTAATGTATTTACTAACATGAACTAACCATGAGCAATTCATTTGTTACTGCATTTGTTCATCTTTGTTAATGTTAGTTCATGAAAATAAAGCTGTTCATTGTTTGTTCATGTTAGTTCACGGTGCATTAACTTATGTTAACGAGATTTTAATCAAGTATTAGTAAATGTTGAAAATAACATTAACAAATATTAACAAATGCTGTATATGTGCTATTCATTATTAGTTCATATTACCTAATGTAGTTAACTAATGTTAACTAACGAACCTTATTGTAAAGTGTTACCGTTAACTATTTAAATAATATTTGCTGGTAATAAGGTTTTTTTTAAGGTGTTTTGTATATTTTTCTAATATATATATATATATTTTTTCTTAACAAAAATCTTTTACGTTAAGATTGTCATGCTATGGTGAAGAAAAAATTTTTTGATTTCCTACCTGTTCGTTTTACTTTCAGAGACATCGTTCTTCAAAATGCGACTGTGAGAAACTTCTATTTTCATCTCTTTCTTTTTACTCTTCTCTTTCCTTGATAATGTCCTTTTAAAATTCTCGATTACCCCAACCTTTTCCTTATTTTCCAGACAGCCATTCTAAAAAAAAGTTTTTAATTCACTCCAAAATCCTTACAATAAAAACAATTATAATTAGTTCCTATAGTTAATACATTAATTAAAATCAACAAAAAATGTTTTAAAAAAAATTATACAGTATTTATTTATTACTTTATTTTTTTAAATGTCAGCTACATGGTACATTAAATAAAGTCAACAGATAGATTTTTTAGCATATGTTGAAATTAACATTACCTATTAACATTACCTAGATAGGTACCTATCTAAAACCTAAGTGTTTTAGAATAATTGTTACTTCATGTCTAATGTTAACAAATGAAAACGCATTATAAAATGTTACCAACTAATTTAACTTGCATATTTGATTTATTGGAATGACAGAGATTTCACACACCTGTGAAGTTACAGAAGTGTCATTCCTCAAGACAAATCGGCCATCTGCATCTTTACCCCAGTTGAGGTGAACCACCAAGGGCTTTTCTGAAAGGTCCAGTTGTCTATCCTCTAAATGGCAAAAACACAGAACATTAAGAGACTGGCAAGAACATTATGTCTCAAAACAAGTGTTAAATGCTTTCCTGCTTTCACCTTGATTTTTTAAGACCTCAAATAATGAATATGAGAAAGGATTTAGTGCCTCATCACACTGAAACTTCTCCAGCAGGGTTTCAATGACCTCTTTTGTGGTAGTAGAGCTTGAGATACAAATGCATTTGGTGGCACAGTTTCCTGAAATATGGTCTTGGAGGTAGAAACGAACAACTCCATGGAATACAGAGTCCTAAAAAATAAAAAAAAGATGCAAGTCTATTAAATAAATTCTGAACACAGAAATACTGTAATCGAACTAGACAGCAATGAGATTAAATGAAAAATACATGGAGTTTTCTCTCCTACTTCTCACATTTCTTTCCTAAGAAAAAGTCCCCTGCAATCTCTTATCTCAACTTTCTGGAGATATATTAACTCTTTAAAATGTGCTCAGATTTGACCAAGACACCAACATTTTCCAACCAAAAGTCAAAGATCGCAGTATGAATCATCAAATTCTTCAAAGGCCAAATTATCTGATCACATGCATTTTTTGACTCTTTTTCCAACTGAAATTTAGGGGGGGGGGACTATAGGATTTAAATAACCCAATAAATACTTCCACTCTGAATAGATTGAAAGTATACAGTAGTTCTTCTAACATTAGGAAAAAGAATAGTGTTCACCTCATCAGGATCGGTGATCTCAAAGAGGCTGAGTCGGGTTGAATTCCACTGTCGAATGTTCTCCTGAAGTCTCCGGCGCTCCTCTGGACTCCTTTCAGCGTCATGGTCCAAATCGAAAGCATTTCTTTGCATTTCCTTCATAGCTTGGCAAGCTTTGTTTATCACATAAAGATATTTTTGAGTTTATATTTTAAGCAGTCAAAGCTGCTGAGGTTCACTAACCTTGGCACTATTCTCACATCAAATGCCTGGCACTGATTTTTCCCAGCCTGTTTAACATTCAGACTGATGGTTGATTGTTCAGGTTTGTTTGTCCTATTAACACACAGCAGTTGAAAGGCTAACCTCATTTCCCATGATGCCCTCATGTGATGGCTACAGCTACACTGACGTACAAAATGGGGAGGGTCATGAAAATGGCCATTCAAGCTTAATTAAGAGAAGGAAATTCTCTGTTTTAGTGCCCATATGATTCTAAATACATTTAGTAAACTGAAATTCAGTGAAAGAAATTTCTAAATGTGTTTAGCTCTTTCTGAACTTGAATGACTAGATCGGGTGTTGCTTAACATGCCCCAAAAATGAATGCAATGAATTTACCCTTTTGTTCAGATTCAGACCATATACCATTATAATAGAGAATTTATAGGTCACCATGTGTTAATAAACATAATGTACTGTGTCTCTAAAAGCATCTCTTCATTAAAAGTTGCATGGATGACTGGATGTGAATTAGGAGCATGAAGATGCTTAAAGAAACACTAAAATACTTCATATGACTATATCACCCCGAACACTGAAATACATATAGACATTATATATTAAACATGAGTATATACATATGAACAAGAAAAACAAATTAGCATATTTTAAAATTGTAGAATATGTCATATTTTACAGTCTGTTGTCTGAAAGCATCTAAAGGCAACTATACTCTCAGATTTTCCCAATGCCACCTGGCTGCAAGGCATACAGATAGACCCAAGTTTATGTAAAATAGGCAAAGAAAAAACAAATATATATATAACCTACTCACAAAAGGGAGAACATTCTGTGAATGATGTAGAGTTTGAAATTTAGCATTAATTTGATAACATTTATGCATTGCAATGTTGTAATGTGCTGTGAATGGTTTCTATTTCTATAGATGTTTTGAGTGATAGCTATGTTATTGATAGATGGTCAATGGTCAATTTGGGTATATAACCAAGTCTAAATACTGTTGTTAAATTCATGCATTAATTGGGAAAACTCAACATTGGCTGTTGCGTCACTCTCATTTGCCTGCGTGATATAGAGCATCACAGTCCCGCCCACAGCCCAGAGAGCGTTGGTGCCGGAAGTAAATTTCCCATTAATTTCTCCCATTGACATTTTGTAAAATCCATATCTAAAGAGTATTAGAGCGTGTCTGAGGATAACCAGCTACGGCTGAACTCATAAGCATACAACACATCATTTCGAGTGAAAAAAAACGAAGAGAAAATCCAAAAGAAGTCCAGGGTACAAGCCTGTGTACATATTTTCATTTCCGAGCAAAGGAACTACTCCTCCCATAAGCCACCGCGCCTCACTAAAGTCGACTGAAAGCCACCGTGAAAGAGCCTTTTGAGTGACTTCCAAATCTGACGACGGCCGCGTGAACTTTTTCCTCCAGTGAATTTTATATAGTGAATGTGCAGGGAAACTCCTTTTCCTCGATTTACTGAAGCTTATGCACATGCTAAAACATTGAGCATCAGGCTCGCTCATAGGCTGTTCTGTAGCTACTGTACAGCCAATGGCGCGGGGTCGTCTCTGAGGTGTGACCAATGAACTTAGCCCTACGTCATCACGCGATCTTCAGTCTTCACGCGCCTTCGCAGGGTTTCAGACACGTGACACCGATTTCCACCAATCAGATGCATCACTGTGGGATTGGATTGTGGATTGTGGGTAATGAAGTACTTATCCAATACATCGCGAATAAAAGGGATTTATCTTAAAACAAGGTTAGTGCCCCATGAACTTGCCGTTTATATGAGCATATACAATCGCTTAGTACAGCCGTAGCTGGTTTTAAGTCTACCATGTATGGTTACGTTTTTTTGGCTTATATTCCAAATGTCAATGGAGAAATTGTATTGAATTTTTAGAAAACTAGAAAACTATCTTGGCATTTGTGGAATGCATTAGCATGGTTTAAAAGATTATTAACTGGTAGGTCAAGTTTATCGGCCTCGTAGTGTAACGGACACCATATAGATCTGCACTACATTTCCCAGAAACCTCTTCTGTAATCTTCCTGAGTCTCGTTTGCTGATGGATGATCTGAAAGAGAGAGACAAGTATCACTGGACTGTGTTAGTTCGATGTTGATTACTCTGAAGAGGATCTGCTCACCTGGAATCCTTCCTGCCACGTATCCTCCTCGAATTCACCTCTGAAACACTAAGACTTTGAACACTCACCTTTGAACTTCAAAATAAAGATTTATGTTGTTTCACTTAACTCTGTCTCTGGGCCGGTATCCTGACACATAGCTATAAGATCGAACACATTTAAGAGGCCTTGTTTCGTGAGCAGGAAAACAGAGACAGTCAAGAGGATAATGAGTTCCCTTGAGCACCTTGCAGGTTTTTCAAGCAAAGCTGTTAAGAGAAATGCACAAGGGTGGGACTAACCCAGGGGCTTTTAATGAACTGCGGGCTGCCACTGACCTCGCTCTCCGGGTGACTAAGGTGGCCGCTCGCTCCCTGGGTCAAGTGATGGCCACTAGTGTGGTCCAGGAGAGGCATTTATGGCTCAACCTGGCAGATGTGCGGGACGCCGAGCGGACTCGTCTGCTCGACGCCCTCCTTTCCCAGGCTGGCCTTTTCGGCGGTGCGGTCGAGGACTTCGCCCAGCAGTTCTCGACCGCCCAGAAGCAGACTGAGGCGATCAAACATATTCTGCCCCGACGGCCAAGCGCATCTTCGAATGCGTCCGGCCTCAGGATTGGTTTGCAGCGATAGACCTGAAGGACGCGTACTTTCATCTTGCCTCAACACAGACCGTTTCTTCGGTTTGCCTTCGAGGGCCAGGCATATCAGTACACGGTTCTCCCATTCGGGTTAGCTCTGTCTCCTCGCGTCTTTACGAAAGTCGTCGAGGCAGCCCTTGTTCCCCTTCGCGAACACAGGGTTCGCATTCTGAATTACCTCAACGATTGGCTAATGTCTAGCACACTCTCGAGAGCAGGATATTGCGAACACAGAGATCTTGTGCTCCAGCACCTAACCCGTCTGGGCCTTCGGGTCAATCGAGAGAAGAGCAAACTTTGCCCCGTGCAGAGGATCTCTTTTCTTGGTATGGAGATAGACTCGGTCACCATGTCCGTGCGGCTCATGAACGAGCGCGCTCATTCACTGCTGACTTATCTTCGACAGTTCGAGGGCAAGAGTGCGGTCCCACTGAAACTCTTTCAAAGGCTCCTGGGGCATATGGCATCTGCAGCCGCGGAGACGCCGCTCGGACTGCTTCATATGAGACCGCTTCAGCTGTGGCTTCGCGATCGAGTCCCGAGGTGGGCATGGCATCGCGGTACGCTCAGAGTTCCAATTACTCCGACCTGCCATCAGACCTTCTTCCCGTGGTCGAACCTCAGCTTTCTACGGGCCGGGGTCCCTCTTCTACGAGTTTCCAGGCATGTTGTTGTCTCCACAGATGCCTCTGCCACGGGTTGGGGAGCCATGTGCAATGGACATGCAGCGGCGGGTTCCTGGACAGGTCCCCAACGCCTTATGCATATCAATTGCCTCGAGCTGCTGGCAGTACGCCTGGCCCTGCACCGCTTTCGAGCATTGCTCCGGGGTCAACATGTACTTGTCCGTTCGGACAATACCGCGACAGTAGCGTATATCAACCATCAGGGTGGTCTACGCTCACGTCGGATGTCGCAGCTCGCACGCCACCTCCTACTATGGAGTCAGAAGCACCTGAGGTCCCTTCGGGGCTATTCACATTCCAGGAGAGCGGAACCTGGCAGCCGACGATCTGTCAGCGGCTCCGCCCAGTCTGAGCAAATGGCGACTCCATCCCCAGTCGGTCCCAGCTGATATGGGACCAGCTCTGGAGGCTACACGTGTGGCTTCTGGATGGGATGAGGCAGGCTACCATCACTTCCGCTGAGACGCTCGTCCACTAGACACCTCTATGCGTTAAAGTGGAACCTCTTCGTCAACTGGTGCTTCTTCTCGCCGAGAAGCCCGGAGATGCTCGATCAGTGTCGCGCTTTCCTTAGGCGGGTTGGAGCGAAGGCTGTCTCCCTCCACCCTGAAGGTGTATGTGGCTGCTATTGGTGCTTTCCATGAAGCAGTTGAGGGTAAGTCTTTGGGAAAGCACGACCTGATCATCAGGTTCCTGAGGGGAGCGAGGAGGCTGAATCCTCCTCGTCCTCCCCTCGTACCCTCTTGGGACCTCTCAGTGGTTTTAAGTGCCCTGCAAAGGCCTCCCTTCGAGCCTCTGCAATCAGTTGAGATTAAGTTCCTGTCTATGAAAACAGCGCTCCTGGTTGCACTGGCCTCCATCAAGAGGGGTGGGGGACCTGCAGGCATTCTCCGTTGACGAAGCGTGCCTGGAATTCGGGCCGGCCTTCTCTCACGTGATCCTGAGACCCCGGCCTGGATACGTGCCCAAGGTTCCTACCACTCCCTTCCGGGACCAGGTAGTGAACCTGCAAGCGCTGCCCCTGGAGGAGGCAGACCCAGCCTTGGCACTGCTCTGTCCAGTACGTGCACTCCGTACTTATGTGGATAGAACGCGGTGTTTCAGGACCTCAGACCAGCTCTTTGTCTGTTATGGGGGGAGCCAGAAGGGAAGGGCTCTCTCAAAGCAGAGGTTGTCTCACTGGATAGTGGACACCATTGCTTTGGCTTACCAGCAGCAAGGTCGACCGTGCCCCCTTGGTGTGAAAGCCCACTCCACTCGGAGCGTGGCTTCCTCTTGGGCTCTAGCGCATGGCGCCTCGCTAACAGACATCTGCAGAGCTGCAGGCTGGGCGACACCCAACACTTTTGCGAGATTCTATAATCTGCGAGTGGAGCCGATGTCCTCTCACGTACTCGCTCATGCCAGTACTGGACCCGCTCAGGTGTCTTCGCTTGCTCGCCACTCCACTCCTCGGACTGGATAAGTGCGATATTCCTCAGTTGAGCCCTGAGTCCTCCAGCACTGTTGATGCTAGCGCCAGTGTCTGTTGATCTGGACGTCGGCTAGGTGCCTCCGTGTGTATGGTTCCCTTAGGCAACTGTCACATGTGTATTCTCCACTGTAAGCCTCTCTGAGCATGTGTCTTCCCTCGGCACAGCCACCATGCCAATTCTGGAGCCAAGTTTAGCCACCCTTAGGTTGGTGACTCCAGTATTCCCCATATGAGTCCCTTCGGGCCATATGTGTATTCTTAAGTCCTCCCTTCAGTAGTGTAAAGACTCTGGCGGGTCTCGATCGAGGGGAATTTGCATATCATAATTAATAATTCATAATTAATAATTATTCATACAGATTTGGATCAGCCCGGATCTTACATGTTAATAAATCCCTCGATGAGGCTTTCTGTTAACTTTACTTATATGTATACACGTGTATCTCTGCACTTAACCACAAATTAATTGTAATAGATTGCACAGACCACGTCTTACAAGACAAGTAAAATTAATTAGCTCAATTAATTTATAGAGCAGGGAAAACTTAATTCTCTGGCCAGAAGAATTCAGCATTCCAACTCCACAAAACATAACCTTTTTGGTATGTTTAGTTATATAAAGCATGTAGCGTTCGATCTTTCACTTCAGGGGCTTATGTCATGAGCAGGACAGTGATTCAATCACAAATGATCATATTGAATTTATTAAAGTATTCAATAAGGCAACTAAGTAAGCATTTACTACGTTACAATGATACATGTATATACAAACATTAAACACAAACTAGACGATGCAGGGCGTTAGAACGATAAGTGATTTGGAGAGAGAGAGAGAGAGAGAGAGTGAGGGTGAGAGAGAGAGGGAGTTACAATCACCAAACAGTCAATTAATCTTTCTGAACACCATGAAAACACTTTCTTTATGCTTCTGAGAAGCTCTAAAAGAAGGTAACGTTATACTTGCACAACATGTTTGGTCTGTGTGTGTCGCGGACTCGTGGTCCGGCCCGCACGATGAAGGGAGTTGCTCTCCTGTGTGCGCGCGTTCCGTGGAGCGCGTGAGCGCGTCCCGTCCTGGCGCGTGCATGGTTGGTCGCTTGCGCGTGGCCCCTTTGTTCCGTGGGGAGTCACGTGGCGTTCGTTGGCATTCGGCGCGAATGTTTGAAAGGCTTAAAAGTCTTTGAGGTGACGTTACCCGAGGAAATAGATCGGCAAAGTCCACTTCCTTTCCTGGGAAACGAACTTGGTAGTTCATTTGAGGAGAAGACGAAACTTTGGACGATCAAAGAAAGGATCCCGGTTGGGGTCGGATCTCCGTGAGGAGATCCTTTACGTGCTTCTTGACATGAGGTGTTTTCGGAAGAGAGAGGGCGGAGCTGGCGCTCCTTCATTTATCACCTTGGTGAAATCCATCCCTTTCCTGTTGGCTTGAGCCAATCGGGGAGATGGAGGCTGCACGCGGGAAACATTCTTTTATGGTTCTTTGTTCTCAGACCACGCGCTCCTCGTGGGAGGGGGTGTGTTCACATAAGGGCTACTATTGAAACAGTTCGATCATCCTTGGCAGTAAAACATATTAAAAACACACTTTACTTTACATCTCTGTACATATTCGGGTCGTTCATCTGATACGTATTCTAGAGACACCAAGGAGCATTATGTTACATTAAATGAACATATACTTCTGTTTACAATGCCTAAGGAAGTTATTTCTAATTCCTGTTTTATGCTGCAACCAACAAAGATATTTCACGGTGACCTGGGGAAAAACACACATAAATAAAAACCATTTGAGAATATAAAGAAAATGTCTTTAAACACCAAAGGAATGCCTTCCTCTTTGTTCAGACATTCTTTCACATTCCAATGTGTTAAGTCAGGCCCAAGAAGCCTCCCTCTTGTGTGTGGGGAGGGGAGGGCTTGTGTGTGTGTGTGTGTGTGGGGGGGGGGGGTCCGAGTCCTTGGAGGACGGTTGATTCAGTCTGGCAAAATCATTACATCTCCTCCTTTTCGTTAGATGAAGTCCTTACGTGGACTTCCATCGAACGACACCCATCGCAATGGATGGATGGCAGGTGAATCATGAAAGTCAGGTAGCAGGTGGTGGCTAGGCTGAGGTTCGGGCTCAGCTTGATGAGGTTGGACGCAGTCTCCAGTGTGGTACCCTCTTCCTGAGGGTCCAGTGGTGGCTGTGGAGGTTTGCGTTTGTTGAGTCTCTTGTGGAGTGTGAATGTCAAGTGTCAAGACGTGGTTGATTACCGTAGAGGTACCCAGCGCAGAATCAGCTGCGGTCCAGGATTGGACAACAGGTGATGCAGTGGTGCAGTGCAGTGTAGCAGGTGTTCAGTTGAAACACAGCTAGGAGAGCTATGTTGCTGAGAACAAGTTCAGTTCGGCTGGGCACCCCCGTTTTTCACAGTTCATAATTCCAGTTCTGGAATCAGGGTGAAATCATGGTTTTCGTAAAGGATGGGACTTGACTCAGGCTCAGTCGCAGCAGGGTAGCTCGAGTCTCGGAGCAAGGGCTGCCGGATGCTGAGTTTTGAGCAAAGTCATTCTGGCAGACAGTAAACAGTTGTCTCGCTGGAGTTCACTTGTCTGGTTCAGTAGAATGCCGTGAGCGTTGTGGATCTGTCACAGCTCCTTTCCATTTCTTGATGGTCTGTGAGGAGGCACTCTGTGTTGTGAGTTACCTTTTGGCTGAAGGATTTCAGTTCGTTTTGTTGCTGGACATGCCGGTGTTTGACTGCGTTCTGACAGCAGCGGCGTGGGTGTCCATTTAGCTCTGCTTGCGTGGTAGTCGACCCTATGCCGTGTGATGTCGGACCTGGTGATGACTGCAGTTGTCCTCTGGTTGGCTGGAGGCACAGGGAGACGACCACAACAGCAGCATCCTGTAACAGAGACAGGGGAGAGAGAGAGAAAAGGGGGAAAGATTTCAGCGGCTGTCGGCTGGGACAGCCTGATGCCTTTGAGGATGCCGAGATGTCCTGGTGCTGCGGTGTGCAGCCCACATGGTGCGTGACAGGCATACACTGGCTGGTATATCCCCCTTTTTGTACTGTGGCAGCACAAGCTGTGGCGAAGTGATGTCACGAGGTACATAAATTTCAAGTGTTGGGCCGTTTAGCAGCATGTGCTTGGTGAGCTGCCGTTGTCGTGGTTGACGGCCGGTTTGGGCGGTTGGAGGGGTTGAGAGGTGGTTGTCTCAAAGTTCATTTGGTTAGTCTCAGTTTTTGGTAAGCTGAAAGGTGCAGGGTAGCAAGTTCACGTTTCCATTTGGTGCTGAGGCTGTGCCTTTATGGCTGGCTGCAGGAGTTCTTGTGACCTCTGTGACCTGCCAGTTAGGTTCTTTTGACCTGTGTGACTGGAGGGGGAGGGGTACTTGAACTTGAGCTCAGACATTCAGTTGTTTAAAGTCTATTAAAGGCTCATAACGATCTAACAGATCTTGGCCACTCAGAAGTGCGTACGTGATCGTTTGTGATCGGTACACTGGGTAAATCAGGCTCTTAGGGACCAATTGTTGGGTGAACGGGAGGTACCTGTTTTGAGCCAGATGTCGTTTTGGCTGTAGGATTGCACCTTCAGCTCACCTGTTTGGGATTTGAGAGTTCGCTCTGATTGTTTGAGTCTTTTAAAGAGTTGGGCTGGCAGTAGCGTGATGTTTGAGCTAGTGTCTAGCATGGCTTTAAGGCTCAAATCATTGTCTCTAGGTGGCTAGGCAGAGTTCGTGCCACCCCTTTTTGATTAGGTTTCCCAGAAGTCCTGGTGTCTGGGCTGATGTTGTGTGGGACACGGTGTTGTCATGCTCAGGCTGTGCAGCTGTCAGTGGTGGTGGCTGCTTGATGCTGTTACTTTGTGAAGTAGCAGTGAGCTCTGTGGTGTGATGCTGACGAGCAGTGTTCTGGGTGTCTGTTTGGGTCTTTGCGCTGAGACATAGCATGTCTGGCTTGTCCTTCTTGTGAGATCTTGTGCAGAAACTCTTTCAGCACCTTCAGGATTTTTGCTGTCAGTGACATGGCTGCACTGTTGTTATCTGATGTGTGCTCAGATTTGTGCTTACCAGTGGCGTGTTTAGAGGGGTACCGCTCTGGGCTGGTTGGGCTTGAGTCTCTTGGTGATGAGGTGCGGCTCAGAGCTCTTGCTCTGGTGCGGTCGATGAGCACCAGGACTGTTGTGTTGCCCTCTGCTGGCTTGGAACGGTTTACTCTCAGTGAAAGTGTGGGGTGCCTCCTAGAGGCAGCTCTGAGTCGTGCTCAGAGACAGGTTAGTTTGAGGGTGTTTAACCAGTCTTTTCGGACAAAGTCTTTGCGTAATGTGAGCTTGTTGTCTCGTAGCTATGGTAGATATGCTACAGGGACAGGCCAGGGTGCTTACAGAATAACCCACTGTGGGATGCAAGCTTCGAAGAAACAAAGTTCTGAGATTGGCATCCTTTCCATACCTGGTGGTTTGTCGGAGTCGGTGGAGTTTCAAGTCGGTCTTGCTTGATGTCCACGGCGGTGAGAACCTTTGGTCTGATTCTGGATCAGGGAGTTAGCGATTTGGAAGCTTATTGCAACAGCTGATAGTCCATTTTGGCAGTGTCTGTTTGACGAGCTAGGAAGCTGTGCGCCTCACGACTGGACGTAATCCCATATCGAGCAGAATCTGTTTCATGCAGTCAGGTTGGTTAGACAGTTTGCAAGTGACAGTCCTGGTCTGCATGTCGTGGCTTTTCTGGTTAGCTTGGTCAAATCCATTTGAAACCATGCCGTGGTTTGTGGCAGTGGTTCCTTGGGAGGTTGAGGTCCGGTTACAGCAGGGGCTCTGTGGCATTCTGGCACACTCGTTGTGAGTGATTAATGCGTGGCCCTAAAAGTTCAGAACTACTGCTTAATAGGTTCATTAAGTATTTAAGCATAAAGCTAAGTGTCTCTTGTGTTCTAATCTTAGCTGCGAATGTTTAGGGGGCTAAGTTTTGTGTGGTTCCGAGGGTATTTCCTGGGAAGGACATAGCCGAGATGAAATAAATGACGTAAGGTGGTTCTTATGACTAAATTATTTCTCTGGACTTAGCTGGTGGTTCACTATAGCTCGATGGTGTGAACGATAATAGGGAAAGGACAGCTTTCTTATTTAAATTCTGCTTATTGTCGATCCTCAGGACTCTAGTAGTGCCTTTAGTAAATTGTTGAGATTACTTGTGTTAGAGGGTCACAAAACGAGTGCACTGGCTGGAACTAAGCCAAAATAACAAGTAAGGGTGTCTGCTTCCTTTCTGGGCCCTATGGGAAATGGAACCACACTCGGACAAGAGAGGCAAAGGAATTAAATCATATAGAGGACCTAATGGACAAGGGAATAGCTGCTTGCTATTATTATCAAGGTCAAAGGAATGAAATAATTAACGAGGAAAAATAAAATTAAAATTAAAGCAAAAGGAAATAAAATGATCAAAACATCGGAATGATCTGAAGTAGAGAATAATCAGTAGCATTAGTGGCTAAACTTTGGATTTGCTTTGATCAACACTCCATAGTGGGTTGTAGCGGTTGCGTGTTCAAGACCACATTGGGTGTGTTCCTCCAAAGGTTTAGTCAACATGCCGACCAAAAATTCCTATGGTTATACAAATAAACTCTTCTGTAGTTAGTTATGCAGTTTACCTGCAGTTAAACTTGAGTTTAAATAACAGGGCATCTGTGAAGTTAGTCTTCAGCGGTTACCAAGGAGTATTCCTAACCCTGTGAGGGTAAACTTTGGCTAGATAAGAATCTGCAAACACGGAAAGTGAATAATTAGACACCCTAAGTGGTGTTGAGGAAAGTATTCTAGAGATACTTTGCACTGTGGAACACAGCGGTGATTAAGGGTTCAAGAGAAGAATGCTAACTGCTAACTGTGGAGGTCATTAGGGCTGAGCCTGCATTAGTGATTGAGAGCTTAGGTTAGGTTAGCTTAGCCCAAGTTAGCTTGATGCTAAGCTGAGGTGAGCTCAGCCTCAGAGCCTGAGCTCAGGTGATGGGTCAGTTCAGCTTAGCCTAAGTTAGCTTGATGCTAGGTTAGGTTAGCTTAGCCACCCAGGCTGGTTTGTTTACAAAAGTGACAGTTAGCACTTCCTGTGACAAGTTGTCATGGGAGCCAGAGGGTGTCAGAGCAATTCAACAGTACCTGAAGAATGTCTGTGTATTTTACATGAATCATGCATGCTTTTAACGGGTTAAAAGGGAGGCACCTATACTTTATGATTTTCAAGAACTTGGTTGCATTAGTAAAACGCAAATGTGTTTTGGCATTTGCTAATTTTCTCATGGAACTCTTCTCTTTTACTTCACAGTCTTCTATTTGTTTACAGAGTAAGGAAATAGATTTGCTGCAAGTCAAAGCTTGTCTTGTTCTATTTGCTTCACAGAGTAAGGGAATAGATTAGCTGTCCTAAGCATATATAGTTACGTCTCTCCATGCATGAATGCTGACTTTTCCGAGAGTTACTTCTTTTGATCGTTTAGTAGCTTTCTGCTTGTTAGAAGCAGCTAAAATTTAGGTGAATTGCATCAATCTAACAATAAAATTAAGGCCTTTACTTTGTAGAAGGGGAAGCTTGTCGCCCAGGTCTACATACATATAACTCTGTCCTGAGCTGCTCCGTCAGAACAGGTTTACTTATACCGCGATTTTGGATTTCTTTTTTTTTGTTTTGTTTCCAAAGCGGAAAAGATATCGGTACAGATTACAAGCGCTTGAGATGATTCTTCTGTTACACAGACTTACGCTTTAATGCTGAAGTTCCTGATACCAGTTTGGGAGTCTAAGGCCTAACATTTTTTCAAGAGTAGAGATGTCGATTCCCGCTATTTGTTTTATCTGCATTTAGGCAAGCCAGCTATCAAGATGCGTATTGCACGTAGTGTTTTAAGTTGGACCGCGATGGTCAAGTGACACGCCTGTTGATTAACAGTAATTTAAACTCGGGTGATTTTACTACACTCTGTCGTCAAGGCAAAGTATGGAGTGGGTGTTTTCTGTGACTCTTCACTGTCGTGAAATGTTTAACAGTGCCGTTCTAAACAACATCTAGAAACTGTTTGTTTCAAAAGAGTCATGCATAGTCTGTCGGCCGTTTAGGCGTACATGTCTATGTAAGATTCCTTTAACTTAGTAAAATTCTTAATTCTACAAATCGCAGAGTCTTGCAACTCTTTGAACACCCATTTTCATCTACTTTTTAAAAGTTCTACGTCCGAATGTTCGATCAAGGACCTTTCAGCAAGAGTCTTGCACTGCGTTCGTGTGCAGTGTCTTCTGGGTTGCAGTTTAGAATAATTTGGGGTTTTAGGAATTCTTACTGAGTGGGCCTTCACGCATCGTTGAGTGGGCCTTGCATGGGGGCAGGAGAACTATGGTGACTGACGGGATAGGAGGAGAGGTTTCTTGAAACTGGTGTCCTCCTCAGTTATAGGTTCGCTGCAAGTTCCACAGCAAACTCGCTCGGAGCCGGTGGTGGTAGCACAGGGCCTCCTGAGTCTGTTCTGCTGGGTGTCGGTGTCCTGTCAGACATCCGGTTAAAACAGCAGGTGGGAAAGTTCGATGTCTTGTAGATTGTCAGAGATGTGGTGGTAAGGCTGGGTCTTTCCCACCTCCCCCTTTTTCAGCTCTTGTGTTGTTGGCTGAAATGTGCTAGACTGGTTAGGGGAGACTTGTGGTGTGTGTTTCCCCTTTTCCGGTCATGCTGTAGTCTATAAGAGTATTGCAACTCTGTGGATCAAGTTCATGTTCGAGATCTTGTCTCTGCTGAACGAGCTTGTGGATGGTCACACGGGCCTCTCTGAGAGTTTCTTTCGTAGGCCGTGGCTTTCGAATCTCTTTAAGTTCAGCCTCTGCTCTTTGCAAAGGGGCTTCACTTTGTCGAGTTTCTCGTTGAATTCCTCTTTGGTTCTTTTTCTCTGACTATTCTCTTCAGTCTGTGTAGAAGATTTAGACAGGGCAGTTTTGAAGTCTTTTACTTCCTTCTGTAGCTCGGGGTCGTTGTCATCCTCGGCGCTTGCAACCTTGTGCTCCAGGGCGATGTCGGCTCCTTTCGCGGAGGCGTGCGTGTGCGCTGAGCTGGTAGGCGAGGTTGACGTGTCTGGCCCAGTCTTTGTCGTGGGAGCTTTGGCTTGGTTTGTGCTGCCATCAGCTTGTACACGTCTGCGTCCAGTTGCTCTTGGCTCGGGGCTCTGAGTAACCGGTGGCTTTGGGCAGGGATGGAGATGTCATGAATCTCGGCCATGTCTCCAGGTTGTCCCGCGGGTTGTGGGACTGTAGGACTGGAACAGACTGGCTTCACTGTGGGCGAGATGAACACAACACACACAGAGAGACCAATGCGAGTTCGACTACGTGCTAGACGAGCTATAATACCGGCCGTGTACGAAAATTTTGGTTAACTGATGCAGACAGTTAAACCGTTAGGTGGGACAATTTGGGTAGGTCATCATGGGTCTGAATGAAGATTTGACAGGGCGTGAGCTTAGGGGTCACCTGTTGATGCTAACGACTTGGTTGTCAAACTATTCTTCAGCTTTCCTTGGTGTGTCAGAGAGGTTCTGTCTCTAGGTGAACTGAAAGGAACAGAGCACAACAGAACAGAGCAATGGCAAGATAGCAAAGTTTGAAGTAACATGCAACCATCAAAGATGGGGAGGTCTGTAATGAAATGGCATTAATAGTACACAAGAGGTGTTAAAAAAAGGGAAGAGGCAGTTTGTGAGGCTAAGCCTGCAGTTTGTGGCTTGGAGAGGCGGAGGAAGCCAACCACTTCAAATATCAGGGGAATCTCTAGATTCGGTGGCTAATATTAAGTGGATGGGTTTTAATACCTTTTTCTAGTTTGCCTGGGGTGAAATGAGGTCGTCCCGGTTGGGGTCAGCCTCGTGGTTGGTCCTTCTGTCACCCCCCAAAACACCTGACAGCAGCGTCCCGGGCGTTTCGTGCATCTGTACCGAGGTGCGCCCTTCCAAGCAACTTGACCTTGAACACAACCGGCGGTGCCAGATTGGTGGTGTCGTGTTGCGGGCCGCATCAACGGAAAGATACAGGAAAGTACCGAGGCCCGCGCTCAGTCAGCGATGGTGGCGCAGATCAGAACGAACCAGCCAGCCGGACCCCAAGCGGAGGTGACTGTCACATCACCACAGCACTTGAGAGATTTCTACCTACAAACACAAAACAGGATGAAGAACAAGTGTGCCTCAATTTTGATTAAGGCTCCTCTACCTACATCAAGTTGAGTGTCTATTTTTGTTGAAAAATCAAAAGCAACGGCTTTACTAAAATTTATGGTATAAACAAAGGGAATTATGACAAGGTTAATTATCAGAATAACCCAACCTCCATTCAGGGAAGGGATAGCATTAAGTGCAGCGGGAAGAGCACAGGAGGAAGCAAGCTGTAGTGGCAGGGTTTTGGCCACTAAGGGTGTGGGTCCCTTCCTCCTAGTGGTCGATCTGGCTGACAGAGAGCTTGGTTTGAATTGCATTCAAACACAATTCAAATTGAGCAAATGCATGGGGGTTAAGTAACCTTCAGGTTAGTTGAGACAGAGTTGTAATAAGACCAGATCAAAATTATTAAAAATAACTTGAAATGGAAATATAGAAATAAAGCCATAAAGCAATTTCCCAATGGGAAATGAGAGACTTAATTCAAATTAACTTTGAAATTTGTTTGTTTCAAACCAAATTTAAATAAGTGTAGTAAAATTACAGGTTGGTGTTATATTTGATGACAATCACGATTACGGTGAGAGGATCAGTGACTGTAACCAAAACAAAACCGACTGGGAGAGAGAAAGCCATTCAGGACAGTGAGGTTAGGTGATGGCCACAAGGGGGCGCTTTCCTCCCAAGTGGTCATCAGAAACTGTTAAGACTTAATTCTGAATTTCAAATTCAAATGTGGTTTGAACCAAATTCAAAACAAGTGCACACAGTCAAGGTAAGGGAAATCATGTTAATGAAACAGGCTGTAGATTGCACATGCATTGAAAATTAGGGAAACTAGTTCGAAATTCAGTAAGGAAGCAGGGTGTTCCTGACAGAATTTTGAGGAAAGAAATGACCTAGCTGTTAGTGTCCACACGAGGGCGCTATTGCGTTCGTGGAGGGTTAAGTCGGGGCTGGGGGTCATCTGATACTGGAAAACACTCAGGGGTGCACCCTAGTGTTTGGCAGTAGTATTACAGCCAGCCCGCTTTCAAATGTGATTGTTTCAGAGGACGTGTAGCGAATTACACACCTATTTTCTGCATAATCACGAATAGTGCGGAATTTAAATCTCGACGGATTTCTTTTCGGTACTATATTTTACAAACACGTTTGGCAGGATTTTCTTTTTTCGCTGCGCCGTGCGAAAGGGAAACAGGAATTATCCATCTGTTTCAAAAACTCCAAATAACATTTATCACAACTACCGTTAATGATTAGAATGTTTTCAGTTTGGATTTTCTTTTGGTGCTATTTCTTTTTACAAACACGTTTGGCAGGATTTTCTTTTTCGCTGCGCCGTGCGAAAGGGAAACAGGAATTATCCATCTGTTTCAAAAACTCCAAATAACATTTATCACAACTACCGTTAATGATTAGAATGTTTTCAGTTTGGATTTTCTTTTGGTGCTATTTTTTTTTTACAAACACGTTTGGCAGGATTTTCTTTTTTCGCTGCGCCGTGCGAAAGGGAAACAGGAATTATCCATCTGTTTCAAAAACTCCAAATAACATTTATCACAACTACTGTTAATGATTATAATGTTTTCCGTTTGGATTTTCTATTGGTGCTATTATTTCACAAACACGTTTGGCAGGATTTTCCTTTTTTCGCTGCGCTGTGCAGAAGGGAAACAGGAATTATCCATCTGTTTCAAAAACTCCAAATAACATCTATCAAAACTAGTATTAATGATTAGAATGTTTTCAGTTTTGGATTTTTTTTTGGTGCTATATTTATTTAAAACACGTTAGCAGGATTCTTCGCTGCATTGTGCAAAAGGGAAACAGGAATTACTCATCTGTTTCCTGCTCCAATAGACATATATCACAATAGCACTTATGATAATATGCGGTTTTTATACATTGAGTAGCTAAGTCAATGTTTTTTTTAACCAGGAGCTTATCATTACTCTAACGATTAGAATATAAGGCCTTTTAAGAATGGTAGAAGAGCGTCGTTCTACCATATCTTGTCTTCGACAATCTCAGGAGAATCTCGTCCTGAGAGAGGAGTTAAAATTATTAAAAATGTTGTTTATGCACAGAGGTTTCTCTTCCATCTGTGTCAGAACAAATTTAATACTAAGGAAACTGCAGTTTACTTTTAGCAATTTAACAGTGACTAAAACGTTTGAACATTTAGCAGCTTGTTAAATATGCTTGGCTGAGGCGGCTTTCGTGCCCAGCTCAGTCATATCGTGAGTTCGCAAAGCGTTCACTCCGATGTGCGCGTGTAATATTAAATATTACATAACAATATTAAATAACAATATACACATTTGGACTGAAACTGATTTGCTCATAAACAAGTTTGAAGTGCCCGCATCCTCCACCATTGTGTAAAGACTCTGGGCGGGTCTGATTGGGGGAATTTGCATATCATAATTAATAATTCATAATTAATAATTATTCATACAGATTTGGATCAGCCCGGTCTTACATGTTAATAAATCCCTCGATGAGGGCTTTCTGTTAACTTTACTTATATGTATACACGTGTATCTCTGCACTTAACCACAAATTAATTGTAATAGATTGCACAGACCACGTCTTACAAGACAAGTAAAATTAATTAGCTCAATTAATTTATAGAGCAGGGAAAACTTAATTCTCTGGCCAGAAGAATTCAGCATTCCAACTCCACAAAACATAACCTTTTTGGTATGTTTAGTTATATAAAGCATGTAGCGTTCGATCTTTCACTTCAGGGGCTTATGTCATGAGCAGGACAGTGATTCAATCACAAATGATCATATTGAATTTATTAAAGTATTCAATAAGGCAACTAAGTAAGCATTTACTACGTTACAATGATACATGTATATACAAACATTAAACACAAACTAAGACGACGCAGGGCGTTAGAACGATAAGTGATTTGGAGAGAGAGAGAGAGAGAGAGAGAGAGTGAGGGTGAGAGAGAGAGGGAGTTACAATCACCAAACAGTCAATTAATCTTTCTGAACACCATGAAAACACTTTCTTTATGCTTTCTTTATTTCTCCGTGGAGCGCGTGAGCGCGTCCCGTCCTGGCGCGTGCATGGTTGGTCGCTTACGCGTGGCCCCTTTGTTCAGTGGGGAGTCACGTGGCGTTCGTTGGCATTCGGCGCGAATGTTTGAAAGGCTTAAAAGTCTTTGAGGTGACGTTACCCGAGGAAATAGATCAGCAAAGTCCACTTCCTTTCCTGGGAAACGAACTTGGTAGTTCATTTGAGGAGAAGACGAAACTTTGGACGATCAAAGAAAGGATCCCGGTTGGGGTCGGATCTCCGTGAGGAGATCCTTTACGTGCTTCTTGACATGAGGTGTTTTCGGAGAGAGAGGGCGGAGCTGGCGCTCCTTCATTTATCACCTTGGTGAAATCCATCCCTTTCCTGTTGGCTTGAGCCAATCGGGGAGATGGAGGCTGCACGCGGGAAACATTCTTTTATGGTTCTTTGTTCTCAGACCACGCGCTCCTCGTGGGAGGGGGTGTGTTCACATAAGGGCTACTATTGAAACAGTTCGATCATCCTTGGCAGTAAAACATATTAAAAACACACTTTACTTTACATCTCTGTACATATTCGGGTCGTTCATCTGATACGTATTCTAGAGACACCAAGGAGCATTATGTTACATTAAATGAACATATACTTCTGTTTACAATGCCTAAGGAAGTTATTTCTAATTCCTGTTTTATGCTGCAACCAACAAAGATATTTCACGGTGACCTGGGGAAAAACACACATAAATAAAAACCATTTGAGAATATAAAGAAAATGTCTTTAAACACCAAAGGAATGCCTTCCTCTTTGTTCAGACATTCTTTCACATTCCAATGTGTTAAGTCAGGCCCAAGAAGCCTCCCTCTTGTGTGTGGGGGAGGGGAGGGCTTGTGTGTGTGTGTGTGTGTGTGGGGGGGGGGGGTCCGAGTCCTTGGAGGACGGTTGATTCAGTCTGGCAAAATCCTTACAGTAGGCATACTGTCGCATGTTCCTCCCCGGGATATGCTTCCCAGTGTACCTTGGTATTCCTGTGTTAGGGGACTCATTGTCCGTATAAGTGGACAGGAGTCAGACTTTCGCAGGGCACTGGAAGACAGCTGTGAAGGTGGCGCGATGGCACAGACCCCCATTCCCGTCATCCGACGTAACTCGGAGTGACTACGAAAGGGAACGTCTCGGTTACCGGATGTAACCCTCGTTCCCTAAGTTGTTCCGCTGGGTAGACGCCTGAGTTCAGTCTCGGCTCATCAGCGAAGACATACTGCGGTTGCATCCGCTTCCTCCTTTTATACCACGAGGTGGGGCGGAGATACGCTATGCAAATTCCGCAGACCCAAGGCATTTTCATGCCATTGGCTCGTTTTTAAATACTCAAAGAGGATTGGCTTTCTAGGCGAAACCCCATTCTCATCATCCGACGTAACGTAATAAAGGAGAACTAATAATACATTGAACTACGATTATATACAGAGTAAATATGTATTTACAGAGATGAACAAAACATAAAAGGCGTTACAACACAAGTTTAACTATAGAGAGAGAAATATAAACAAAGGGAGGAGAGAGAGATGAAACCGAAAGGATTTCAGCATGGCAAATTCACAGTGTAACCCAGCCAACAAGAAAATCACATCAGATCAAAATCAGCAATCAAACCTTGCATATGGTTCTCATTGTGATTGAGGAGGGAATGCCGTGGTGTGAGTGGGTCCCGTTCGTTGGGCTATAGGCGTGTTCTTGTGTCTTCCAGGCAAGCCGAACTGCGCAAAGCTTCAAAGGTTCACCGAACGTGGAGTTGCAAGAGAATATGATTCAGAGTTCGTCTATTCTCGGAAAGGGAGCGCGAATATGAAACGAAAACTTAGATAAAGACTAGAAAACGGAGATGAGAGCTCGCACTCCCATCTCTCCCATGCGCGCAGCTTGCATGTGTTTCCTTTCAGAGCAGTAGCCGCAGGAATTTCAAGAGTCTTGAAGTTGCAGGCTGTTCACTTCACTGAACAGAGGAAAGGTCCGAAGACGAAAATAAAGAAAAGACTTACAGAAAAGAAAATAGAAACGGGAAAACTCCCTGAAACGGGAGTCATGGATCTTCTCTCTGGAAAACGTAAGTGCTCTCTGGAGAACTCCAGATTGAGCCTATTTATAGAATCAATTACCATACGCCGACTTTGCATACGTGAACCATGTCATGTTAAATCATGTTAGAGTATCCTTGAGCGGGAAACTTCTCCTTTGTCCTGTCAGAAGACCTTATCAGCATAGTTTATGATGGTGTCAAACTTTGTCATTTCTACCCAGACATATGGTAAACATAGTATCTTACATTTTACTATAATATGATGCGTATATTCAGTTTCCAAGAAACAGTCTTTGCTCAGTTGGCTCCTCCTTCATTCCGAAAAATGTGCAGCCTGAAGAGCAGAATCAGCAGATTCACACATTTTTCTCCCGACAAAGAAAAAATTAGAATAAAAGCAACGCCTGTCACATCCCATCTTGCGTTCTTTTACGAACGCGTCAATATATGCGTACATTTCTTTATTTAAAGTTTAAATTATCATATCTCTGTTTTTTTCTTGGTCTATCAACACAAAACAAAAAGTAAATTATCAAGTCAGCAATTTCTGACAGAAGTGGACGGCAGCGCTCAGCTTTTATGCTTCGACCTGGCTTCGACGTCTTAAACTGGACATGTTACTTGATCACGCCGGCGCTGATCGGCGAACCCCGAAGGGTTTTAATGACTACTTTTGACATCACTTTTGTAACTTTAATATGAATCAATTTATATTTAATTCATACAATGAAGACAATAGAGTGTTTCATTTTTTCATTTCATTTTAAAATTTCTTTAGTATCAGGGCTGCCAACTCTCACGCATTGAGCATGAGACTCACGCAATTGAGCTAATTCTCACGCTCTCACGCCCATGGGCGTCGGAACCATTGTATATGGGTGGGACAAGACCCAACCACTTTTTAAGACCAATGATCATTATACCCACTCACTTCTACCATCTCTAATTCAGCACATATGTACAGTATGTTCACTTTTCTGAGTGCCGTCAGTCAAATCCATTCCACTTGAGTAATGCCCTAATAAATTAAACTCCATTCCACGTTTTAGCTCCAGCATTAATTTCCACGTTGCTGCTCAAATCCATTTCACTTGACTCATTCAGAGTCCCACCAAACGCACCAAACACTTATATAGGGGGCGCACACCCCATGGGCGTCAGGAACCATTGTATATGGGTGGGACAAGACCAACCACTTTTTAAGACTAATGATATTATACCCACTCACTTCTACCGTCTCTAATTCAGCACATATGTACAGTATGTTCACTTTTCTGAGTGCCGTCAGTCAAATCCATTCCACTTGAGTAATGCCCTAATAAATTAAACTCCATTCCACGTTTTAGCTCCAGCATTAATTTTCACGCTGCTGCTCAAATCCATTTCACTTGACTCATTCAGAGTCCCACCAAACGCACCAAACACTTATAAGGGGCGCACACCAGATGAGAAGCGCCGCGTCGCGCAGTGCCATGTCTTTCAAATTCGAACACATTGAAGTGTAGGCTAACTCTTATGTTACATTTATTCATTTGAAACCTCAAGTTGTCATAGACGCAGCACGGCGCTTCTCACCCATGTACGACCCCTGCAACTTTGCAGGCTCCGCATTGTCTCATTTTATTACGACTCTCAACTGTGTGGTTACAAAGTAGCCTATATTAAATGGCATCGAGCAGCTCAGCCAATAATAATAAAAAACTGGAAGTGTCCGTTTTTATAGCATGTGTTTTGAAACTGACACTAATTGTTGAAGTTAAAGTTTTTTTTGATAAATGACCTTAACTCAACAGTCTGTGGTCTCTGTTGTATTTTTTGCTTAATAATGCATATTTTTCTCATGATATAGCCAGACAATGTCAAAACACAAAGCGAGAATAGCCATACAAACAATAATGAAAAATCAACTATGCGTTAATCCTTCCTAGTTTTGTAAATGCAAAGCCAGTGTGTTTTATCTGCAATGACAACCCGATCACACTAAATGCGTCTCTATAGCACTGCAATTTATACACGAAAATGAGTTTTTATGTGCAAATAATACGCATGGGAAAGGTAGTAGTGGTGTTAGGGTGCGTGTGTATTAACCCGATTAGTGGTGTGGGGTGCGTGTGTACACGCAATTCAGTGTGTATCAAGAGATGTGTGTGCTTTAGAGATGCATTTAATATAATAATAGACATTTCATGATGGTTATTTTAGAGGTGTGTCTAGCGAGCCACATACTTTTTTTGAATGTCTTTCAGAGCTTTTCAGGCTGCGGCGCGGGCCAGATATTATTGCTGGCGGTCCAGTTTTGGATGTATTTGAGTTGATATCACTTGCCAAGCCCTTGCAAATTTCTGAGAGATGCTACGCATAGACGGATTTGTGCTCGTTTTTTATTTTTTTACTGTCACTCATTCACATCACTAATTTTTGCTTAGAGATTAGATAAGGTATTTGGCTTCAGGAACTACTCCAGTAAAAAAAATCTGAAGGATGACCCACCCACATTTTTTTTTGCTTCTGACGCCCATGCTCACGCCACACCCTCGATTTCTCACGCTAAAGTGTTAAGCCAGTCAGCAAAATACCTGAAAGATAAGTTTATCTATAAATCCACTAGTTGAGCCACTCGTAATCAACTAGTTTTACCGCAAATTAGTTAAAATATCCTCTAATCTAGTCTAGAGCGATTGTGCATACGAGACAGATGTTGAGCTCCTAACGGCGTGGACGCAAAACCAGGACTGGAGTCAAAGCCAATTCCTCTCTGCACTCTAAGCGTTCTTGTTGAGTTTGCCATCATAACATGAAGGGTAGAAAACCAGCTAAAAACATGACGGAGGAATAAAATCACGTAGCCATCAGGTTTCGTTTGACGGCTGTGCACACACACAGGAGCATGCAGTCATTTATTAAAAACTAACCACACCCCTTAGACTCACACCCCCTTAGTCAACAGTCATACTAAGAGCGCATTCAAGGTCACCAATGTTCAACACCCCCACTTGCTCTTAGGCAGAATAACATACAGTTATCATGTACATTTACATCACACCAAAAATAAAACACACAAATCTATCAAGCATGGCTTTGGTTACAGGTTTGGTCAGAATATCTGCAACCATGGCTGCTGTGGGACAATATTCAATAGTTATCTTTCCAACTTCAAGTGCAGATCGAACAAAATGATACTTAATGTCAACATGTTTACACCTTTGATGGCATAAAGGGTTTTTTGACAAAGCAATTGCCCCTTGATTGTCCTCATAAATTGTCACTGGTGTGTAAATATATTCATTGTCCATTTTGTTTAATAACTGGACAAGATATAGGCTCTCCTGTGCAGTAGCTGCCAAAGCCATACACTCCGCCTCACATGTGGAAAGAGCAACTGTGGATTGTTTCTGAGATCTCCAAGAAATAACAGGACCAGTGGCAGACAAACTAAAACAGTAACCAGTTGTACTTTTTCTATCATTCTGTACAGTGGATCATGTTCGGAACAGAAAGCCACCACCACATGGCCCAGAGGGGGACAGAGACGGACATTTCATCCCCGAGCTGCGCATTTGATGTATTTTGTTATTGCTTGTTAATATGCATTTGCTTTCTTTTTTTTTTATAAAAAAAGTTTTAATCAACATTTGTCTCAGAAATTCTTCATGTTCTTCATAAACGTATGTAATCCTAATAAATTCCTATATGTATGTCCTAGTTATTTACATGAATACAAATTGTAACATCATATGGCAATATCACATGAAAATAGTCTCCAGTAAGAGGTTTATTTTTAATACAGGATTATATATATAATTTATAAATAATAATAATAATAATTATTATTATTATTATTATTATTATTGGGGAGGGGTTTACACAAGCCTGTATTTCTAAAGGTCCAGGGTGACCAATAGCGACAGATCTACCAACCAATCAGATGTGATTGATGATTTGATGATGTCATTTGTTTAACCCAATGACTGAGAAGCTTGGTCAGGCTGCTGAAGATGCTGCTGCTTTTCATATGGTAATTGAGTTGTTAATCCCGCGCGGGTTGGGAGGCGGGGCTTGGGCGCATATATGTTTCTGAATGATTTTCGGCAAAGGCGAACACGAACGCGTGACGCTGAAAACGTCCAATAACTTGAGATCATGTCATCAACATGCTTATCTTTCTCAACAGATATTGGATTTTGGGAGGGACGGAGGACGCTGGCGCTGACTGTTCGCCGCTTCTGCTCCTACTTCGGCTGATTTTAGATAGTAGATTTTTTAAACCCTAGATTTTAGATTTTTATTTTTGAGTTCTGTCTTATATGGTTTTGTAGCTATTACTGGGAGAAGCATCTGCTTGTTTTTGCTTTTTTTTGTTCTTTAGACCTTCTTGCACGGTTTTCCATTGGATTTGAATGATTATGTAGCTTACCTGCTACTTTCCTCGCTCACTCTGGCTTACAGCAAACCGTCCTCTTGCAAATAGAGGCACCGACCTGGACAATCCAGATGCTTTCCCGGACAGTCCTTCAGCTGTTTCGGTGAGGTTTAGCATTGTTTTGCCTCTGATCACCTGCCCCGCTTCTATCTCTGTGCCGCCAGCTTGTGGCAAACGGCAATCATCAGGCGAGCATTCAACGCGTTTGGCACGAACTATGTTGACATACTCCAATCTGCAACTGCTCAAATATAACAACTACTCCATTCCAGTATGCATCTCAGCCATCAAACAATCTGGACTCCTACGCAGACCATGTTACATCCACAGAAGTTCCCGCAGAAAGTTTGTTTGCACCCTGTCATCTTCCATTACATCTATCTGGTCAGCTGAGCGCAACGTCGCACCATTGTTACGTCATCAGAGCGCTGTTACTGTTTGGTCTAGTGTCCTTGGAAACACCGTGAGGCACAATGAGTGGGACAGAAAACCAGGAGCGGACCACAGCCTGCTCAGACCCGTGCAGAAAATCACAAATTCCTCAAAAATTCTTCACACATAAAAATAGAACTTTTAAACACACAATCATTGACAGGAAAAGCAAGCTTCATACACGATCACATCTTGGAAAATCGGACTGACTTCATGTGCCTCACTGAAACTTGGCATCAGCCAGAGGTTTATTCTGCCATAAATGAAGCCTGTCCCTCTGCTTACACCTACCTGCAGAAAGCTCGCAGCACTGGGCGTGGTGGTGGTCTTGTGATAATACACCAAACTAAATTCAAACTGTCTGCCTTGCCACTACCTGAGTTCTCTTCATTTGAATGCTTAGCTCTCAAATGCAAACCCCCATTTCCGATGACAATATTACTTATCTACCGCCCACCCAAACCAAACTCAGCCTTTATTGATGAGATGCACAATCTACTCGCAACACTTGGTCCAACATCTGCTAATTTTTGTAATACTTGGAGACATGAATATTCACGTTGACACCCCTGCCTGTCACTCAGCTGCTAAGTTTATACAATTACTAGACTGTCTGAATCTTACACAGCATGTTGACGCCCCAACACACTCCAGAGGGCATACTCTTGATCTGGTCATCACTGATTCTGTTTTCATCAACAACCTGCAAGTGCATGATCTTGGCTTATCTGACCATAAGTTAATTTCTATGGAGCTGCCATTCCTGCCCCCTCACTCCAAGCCTAAACGCCAAATCTCCTTCCGTAACATAAAAAACATTGACCCAGACATCTTGACCTTGGATCTTCAGCATCTCTCCTCTGCCAACCTCTCATCAGCCAGCGAATCAGTCACATTTTACAACAATTCACTGGGCAGACTTCTGGATCTTCACGCCCCCATCAAGACCAAAATGGTGTCCTTCGTTCGCTCAGCCCCTTGGTACACCTCAGAGCTGCGGACAATAAAGAGACTTGGCCGTGTCCTTGAGCGTCGTTTTAAAGCATCTGCACTAACTGTACACAGACTAGCCTACGGAGAACACCAAAAAGCCTATTCCAAGTCACTTAAAGATGCACGGTCACAGTTCTTTTCGGACATCATCAACAACAATCCTGGAAACTCCAAGCAGCTCTTCTCTACAATAAACCATCTTCTTAAACCTCAGATTCAAATTCACACAGAAAACACAGAGGAACACTGCAATAACTTTATCACTTTCTTTAGAACAAAAATTGACTCCATCCGATTGCATCTCACTGGTCCCTCTGCACTACCTGCCCTTTCTGTCAGTTCACAGACTGGATTCACTCACTCTCTCCATTGTTTCTCTGAGGTTTCACAACTTGAAATCGAGGGTATCATCAAAAAAATGAAATCATCTTCCTGTGCCCTGGACCCTTTCCCCACTACCCTGATAAAATCAAATCTTTCTGCCATAAGTCCCCTAATCACAAAAACAGTAAACCACTCCCTCCGCTCTGGCCATGTTCCTTCACCCCTCAAAATTGCGGCCATCACACCACTTCTTAAAAAACCCACTTTGGATCCGGAGAACTTGGCTCCATTTCAGGCCCATATCCAACCTTCCATTCATTTCCAAAGTATTGGAAAAAGCAGTTGCTGCTCAGCTCCAGGACCATCTTCAACATCATAACCTATATGACAAGTTTCAGTCAGGCTTCCGGTCTGCCCACAGCACAGAAACAGCTCTGGTCAGAGTCACTAATGACCTTCTGATGGCAGCCGATGCTGGCTCTCCTTCACTTCTCATCCTTCTCTGACCTTAACGCAGCTTTTGACACTGTTGACCATAACATCCTTCTCAACCGCCTTCACAGTGATATAGGACTATCAAATTCTGCCTTGGACTGGTTCACATCCTACCTTTCTGGAAGGACCTACCTTTCTGAAGAGTACAGTATGTCTGAAGAGTATGTCCTACCTTTCTGAAGAGTATGTCAGTTTGGGTGGATCTAAATCTAACCCACATGCTGTCACATGTGGTGTCCCTCAGGGGTCGGTACTTGGTCCAACTCTTTTCATTATTTACATGCTCCCCCTTGGCCGCATCCTTAGCCAGCATGGTATCTCCTTCCATTGCTACGCTGATGATACACAACTTTACCTCAAAACAAACTCAACCCACCACCCCTCACTACTCTGCCCTCATCTTCATCCACACCACCCCTTCTGACCACCTGCCTGGAGGAGATCAAGACCTGGATGAATCAGAACTTCCTTCAGTTAAACTACTCCAAAACTGAAGCAATTCTTGTCGGCACTCTCCATCAGGTCCAATCGTCCCCGATTACCTCTATCACCTTCTCCGGAAAAGACATCCCTCTCTCATCAACAGTAACCAACCTCGGTGTAAGACTCGACCCTCACCTCACATTTGACAACCACATCAAACATCTGTGCAAATCATCCTTTTTCCACCTCAGGAATATTGCCAAACTCCGTCCCACTCTCACCCTTTCCGACGCCACAAAACTTGTCCATGCCTTTGTCTCCTCCAGGCTGGACTATTGCAATTCACTTCTCTATGGGATCTCTAACAAGAGTCTGCAGAAACTCCAACACATACAGAACAGTGCTGCTAGGATCCTGATGAGAGTACGCAAATATGAACATATAACTCCCATCCTTCAAGCACTCCACTGGCTTCCCATCTCCGCCAGGATTCAATACAAAATCAATCTCCTCACCCACCAATGCATCCATGGTAATGCACCACTATACCTCAAGGAACTCCTCACCCAGCAAACATCAACCAGAAACCTCCGTTCACAAAATGGCAATCTTCTCTGTTCACCCCGAACCAAGCTACGGACCATGGGTGACCGTGCCTTCTCCTCTGCTGCCCCGCAACTGTGGAATTCACTACCAGTCTACTTGAGGGTTCCTCAGTCAGCTGACCTTTTTAAAAAAGGATTAAAAACTTTTTTATTTAGAAAAAGCTACAATTAATGTAGAATTTCACTGTTTTTATGTTCGCTTATTCTTGATCATTTTTACGCTTTTTGTAGCACTCGCAAATGAAAAGTGCATTATAAATAAAATGTATTATTATTATTATTATTAACTGCCGGAGATTACTGGGATTCACGGCAGTTTACAGGGATGAAAACCCCACTTTTCATGCAGTGATATTGATTGAGTATTTATACCGGCCTTAAAAATGACACAAATAATGCTTAATTTCACCTTAAGGCGAGACACGGCAGGCAGGAACATCGATTTTTCATGCAGTGATCAGTTTTGAGATTTTGGGCTAGTTTAGGCTACTCCTTTAATATGTGTTCTTTCAAGCTGCTCTAAAGAAAATGTTTGAAAATATACATTAAGATGTTTATTTTATTATATTTAGTGTTTAGTGTTTATTTATATTTAGTATATTTAGCGGCAGTAAATTTCGCCCAAGTTTACCAAGAAGTTAGCATTCCACGTGCCATGCCGCGTTCCGTCTGAAGTCTGTCATGATTCGGTATCGTTGTAAAGCTCTCAGTCTCCTGCACAACGCTGTGTAACCCAAATATGGGCATTTCCTTTTTATCAGGGAACCAATTGTGAATGTCCAAAGGGTGATTTAAAGCTAATGATGAAATCTCATTGGCTACTGCTGGTTTCTGCTAATGTGATTTGCTCAGACGCATCACGTGGTGTGCTCTGCCAATGTTAATACATTGATTTACTGCAGTTGTAGGCCTTATATGCCTGCCATGTTATTAAATAATCTGTTTTCATGAGCTTGAAATATTATATATTATTACTAAGGGTCTGCGCATTTATTCGGTTTTTGAGCAATTTTTTTCCAATATCCATCCATCCATCTTCTTCCGGTTCTGCCGGGGCCGGGTCACGGGAGCAGCAGACTAAGCAGAGATGCACTGACTTCCCTCTCCCTTGACACTTCCTCCAGCTCTTCCGGGGGACACTAAGGCGTTCTCAGGCAAGCCAGGAGACATAGTCCCTCCAGCGTGTCCTGGGTCTTGCCCGGGGTCTCCTCCCAGTGGGACATGCCCGGAACACCTTCCCGGGAAGGTGTCCAGGAGGCATCCGGAACAGAGCCACCTCAGCTAACCTCAGCTGGCCCGAGCCACCTCAGCTAACCCCTCTCGATGTGGAGGAGCAGCGGCACTGGTCTGAAGGGGCCAACACGACAACATCATCCGCAAAAAGCAGAGATGAAATCACGTGGTCCCCAAACTTGACACCCTCGGCCCCTGGCTGCGCCTAGAAATTCTGTCCATAAAAATGATGAACAGAACTGGCGACAAAGGGCAGCCCTGCCGTGTTAGGTCCTAGCTCTGCCAGAGTCCAACATGTCACTGGGAAAAAGTCTTATGAGTCCAACATTCACTGGGAAAAATGTCAGATAAGTCTTATCTGACTTACTGACGACAATGCGAACCAAGCTCCTGCTTCGGTCATACAGGGACTGGACAGCCCTTAGCAAAGGACTCGGACCCCATACTCCCGGAGCACCCTCCACAGGCTGCCGCGAGGGACACCAAATCCACAAAGCACATGTGGATTGATTGGGCAAACTTTCATGAACCCTCCAGCACACTGTAGAGGGTGTAAAGCTGGTCCAGTGTTCTTCCACCATCAGACGACATCCCCTACAGCTGCCCACCTCCACTGTAAACAGCATTGGTATGGCACTGCTTTCCTCTCTGAGGCGCCGGACAGTTTGCCAGAATCTCTTCAGAGGCCAGCCGAGAGTCCTTCTCCATGGCCTCACCGAACTCCTCCCAGGCCCGACTTTTGCCTTCACAACCACCCGGCTGCAGTCCGCTTGGTCTGCCTGGTACCAGTCAGCTGCCTCAGGAGTCCCACAAGCCAACCAGGCACAATAGGGGTCCTTCTTCAGCTTGACAGCATCCTTTACTTCCGCTGTCCACCACCAGGTTCGGGCACTTGCCGCCTCGACAGGCACCAGAGACCTGCCAGCCACAGCTCCGAACAGCTCCATACCGGGCGACGTGATGGTCCTTGTTTCTTCTTCACTCATATGGTTTTTTGAACCGCTGTTAGTCTGATCTGTCGACCAAGACCTGTTTACCTTGGGAGACCCTACCTCATATATAGCCCCGGACAACATAGCTCCTAGGGTCGTTTCGCTTACTCAAACCCCTCCACCAAGTTTTTTTATTAATAGAAAAGCAGTAAATTCCCTACTTAAATCTTTAAATGCCTTTTTCTCAAAATGATTTTTTTTGTCATTGCTCCAGTACAAATATCTCAGCCTATGTAGCACCTATGTATGCCAAACCTTCCAGTTATACACTTAGCAGTATTCTGAAGATATATTCAGAGGGATATTTTCATTCCTGGCCTGATTTATGTGGTAGTTTGCAAATATATATACATAAAAAAGGCAGTGAGCCTCCAATATATCTTTGCTCTGACCCTTGACTATCGATCTAGAAACTTAATTTCTTTATCTTGATTGTCTACTTACAAAAAGACTAGGGGAAAACGACTGAGCAAGATAGGCAATTTGGTGACCATTTTGATATGCAAATTAGAAGGTAAAAAATTCAAAATTTCACTTGGGTACCACTATTTTTTGGACTCAGCACCCTTGAAATATGTAAGGTAGGCCGGTTCCGAACTTGTACCCATAAATGCTCTTCACTTTCACTTTTTGGGTACATACCATCTAGACTATATCATGGTTTTGTTTTTTAGTTCATTGGCAAAATATAACCTTCATGTTTATACATTTTACATCTCATATGTTCGGCAAAAGACGGAATCGAACTCAGGTCCGAGCGCATCATAAACTCTTTGAACTACACGCTCTACAATCTACACCACTATAGCTGATCTGTGATGGGCGGGTTTATTTTCTTAAAGACAGGCACTAAATGTAGCTTTAGTGCAAATATAGGCTATGCTCCATTTAGAACCCTCGACCATATTTAATAAGTAAATAAAATAATAAATAACTATAGTTAAAAGGTAGAAAGGGTTATATAAAAAAGGTAATTAATGTAATATAATGTAATATTCCTTTATTTTATAGAATGTTCAATTTGGATTTGAGATTTGAGTTAACCATATCTTTTCAATATATATATATATATACATATATATATATATATATATATACATATATATATATATATATATATATATACATATATATATATATATATATATATATATATATATATATATATATATATATATATATATATATATACTTACGCTCTTACATGTTATATAGTGTACTTTAGAAACTAAATCTAACCAATCATCTAAAACAGGCAATTCTACATTTCTCCGAAATTGTATTATTGCTTTTTAAAGCTGTAATTCCCTGCATTCTAAATAAGTATAACTCATCTTTATTAAGTAGCATAGTTCCTATACCCAAAACTATATTGTATATCTTTATTATATTGGCTTTCTTAAAAATGTCTTCTCTGAATTACTTCTATTCAAATTTTATTTATATTTTACAAGTATAAAAATAAATGAGTGTATGTACACTACCGGTCAAAAGTTTTAGATCAGTAAGATTTTTTATGTTTTTAAATGAAGTCTCTTCTGCTCACCAAGGCTGCTTTATTTGATGAAAAAAAAGACAAACAATAATATTGTGGAATATTGTGACAATTTAAAATGACTGTTTTCTATTAATTAATAAGACTATTTAAAAATGTAATTTGAAAGCTGAATTTTCAACATCATTACTGTTGCTGATTACACATCAGTTTTCAGTGTCACATGATCCTTCAGAAATCCTTCCAATATGCTGATTTTATGCTCAAAAAACATAAATTATTATTTTCAATGTTGAAATGTGTTGTGTACCATTCTCCCCCCCAAAATGTATATGATGAATAGAAAGTTCAAAAGAACAGCATTTATTTCAAATATAATCTTTTCTAACATTATACATGTCTTTACTGTAACTTTTGATCAATTTAACTCAACCTTGATGAATAAAAGTATTTTCTAATTTCTTTCCCCCAAAAATAAAAAATAAATTCTTACTGACCCCAAACTTTTGAATGGTAGTGATTAATGTTACAAAAGCTTTCCATTTTAGATCAATTCTGTTGAATCCTGAAATAAAAATGTAAAAAACTGTTTTCAACATGGATATCATAAATGTTTCTTGAGCATCATATTATTATAATTTCTGTAGGATCATGTGACATTGAAGACTGGAGTAATGATGCTGTAAATTCAGCTTTGATCAGGAATAAATTACACTTCACTATAAATTCACATAGAAAACCGCTGTTTTAAATGGTAATATTTCACAATATTACTGATTTTTTTTTTCATCAAATAAAGCAGCCATGGTGAGCAGAAGAGACTTCTTTAATAAACATAAAAAATCTTACCGATCTAAAACTTTTGACCGGTAGTGTATATATATATTAGTATATATATATATATATTATTTCACTGCAACTGAGCCTACATCCTAAAGGTAAATTATTATAGTTAGAAGATCTGGTATTATAAAATATTGCATATTAATTTTCCAAGCAAAATGTATATTTTAGTCAGAATTTGGTGCACATGCATGTAGAAGGTCTCATTTAATGCCAAGTTTATTGGCAAACTTGAAATTCGAACGACTTTCTAACATTTACAGACAGATAATATACCTGGAGGATATACCTGTTAAATGTAAGTTTTGCACTAGAGGAAAAACACTATGTTTCAAACACATAAAACAGCACAAAATGCTATTTGCTATGATGGCTCAATTTAATCAATGATGACCTCTAGGGCTGCTTAAGAAACGCATGCACATGCAATTATCCAGACTAGATAAACATGGATCAAATTAGTGGGATTGCATCAACTTCAATTACCTTTTATGAAACCACTTTAGCCTCAACTTATTTGTTAATTTCATTCAAGTCAGGTGTTGGAGTTTAATACCTGCTATGCTTAGCCTCTTTTATGAAACAGGCCTCAGGTGATGAAAATCTGTGGTACTTTAAAAGCCCTTGCTTAAGGCCTGTTTTAGAAAGCAATGGTGTTTGTTTAATGTTGTTATCAAAATGGCAGGTTTCAAACTTTGTGTTTTTAGTATTTATGTGTCACCATCTGGTGCTCAATGGTAATATTATTTTTTTCACTTTAGTGTGATGTTTCAAAAGTTAAATACATATTTGACTTTATTTATATAATGTATTTTTTTAAACCTTATATCTTGTTTTCAGGTTTTGCTTCTCCAGTTGGGCGTCGTTATCCTCGACTGGTATTAAGCAATTATGTTGGGGGAGCAAAGGTTTGTAGTTTGTATGTGGTTGTCAACATTACGCCTATTTGTTTGCACTGTGTACTTCAGTTTGTAGGCCTGATGATTTCTGGTATTAAAATTAATAGTGCCTTTTGTTTTCCAGGTGGCCCCTTGTTTCCTTGCATGATCAAACAAAGCAAAAAATTGCCAGTGGTAGCAAAGTCTGATACGGCGGTTGTGCTTTCTTTTCAGAATGCATCTGGGCTAACTGTTCAAAAAGGTGACTTGTGCTAATGCTGAGGTTGACCTTGACTATGAATCGAGATAACTACAGCTCTTGTTTTTGCACAAATTTCTTTAGGCATTGATGGGAAGTTGCTGGACTCCAGCTCTTTCTCCACCAAGGTTGATGGAAAGTTTACGAAATCCAGCTTTCTTCCCAAAAAGGTTGATAAGATTTGTTTGAATCTAGCTCTCTCCACACCAAGGTTGATGGGAACTTGATGGAATCCAGCTCTTTTCCTGAAAAGATTGAGCGGCTGAAGGAGTCCAACTCAGTCCCAGCTAAAGAGTCCAGCCATGTCCCCAATGAGGTTGATGGGAAGGTGACTGAATCCAGCCTGTCCCAGCTGAAGAGTCCAGCCATGTCCCCACTGAGGTTGATGGGAAGTTGACTGAATCCAGCCCTGTCCCAGCTATAGAGTCCAGCCATGTCAATGCTGAGGTTGAGGGAAGTTCACTGAATCCAGCCCTGTCCCCACTGATGTCGATGGGAAGGTGACTGAATGCCAGCCCTCTCCCAGTTAAAGAGCTCAGCCATGTCCCCACTGAGGTTAATGGGAAGGTTATGGAGTCAGAGCCCGGTCTAGCTGAAGAGTCCAGCCATGTCCCCACTAAGGTTGATGGGAAGGTGACTGAATCCAGCCCTCTCCCAGCTAAAGAGCCCAGCAATGTCCCTGCTGATGTTGATGGGAAGGTGATTGAGTCCAGCCCTGTCCTAGCTAAAGAGCCCAGCCATGTCCCCACTGAGGTTGATGGGAAGGTGACTGAATCAAGCCTTGTCCCAGCTAAAGAGTCCAGACCTGTTCAGCTGAAGAGGCCAGTCCTGTCCCCACTGAAGTTGATGAGAAGGTGACTGAATCCAGCCCTCTCCCAGCTAAAGAGCCCAGCCATGTCCCCCCTGAGGTAAATGGGAAGGCGACTGAATCCCAGCCCTGTTCTAGCTGAAGAGTCTAGTCCTGTCTCCACTGAGGTTGATGGGAAGGTGACTGAATCCAGCCCTCTCCCAGCTAAAGAGCCCAGCCATGTCCCCCTGAGGTAAATGGGAAGGTGACTGAATCCAGCCCTGTTCTAGCTGAAGAGCCCAGCCCTGTCCTCACTGAGGTTGATGGGAAGATCACTGAATCCAACCCTCTCCCAGTTGAAAGAGCCCAGCCATGTCCCCACTGAGGTTAATGGGAAGGTGACTGAATCTAGCCCTGTTCTGAGTTGAAGAGCCCAGCCATGTCCCCACCTGAGGTTGATGGGAAGGTCACTGAATCCAGCCCTGTTCTAGCTGAAGAGCCCAGCCATGTCCCCACTGAGGTTGATGGGAAGGTGACTGAATCCAGCCCTGTTCTAGCTCAAGAGCCCAGCCCTGTCTCCACTGAGGTTAATGGGGAAGGTGACTGAATACAGCCCTATTCAAGCTGAAGAGCCCAGCCATGTCCCCACTGAGGTTGATGGGAATGTCACTGAATCCAGCTCTCTCCCAGTCTGAAGAGCCCAGCCCTGTCCCCACTGAGGTAAATGGGAGGTGATCGAATCCAGCCCTGTCCCCACCTGAGGTTGATGGGAAGGTGACTGAATCCAGCCCTGTCCTAGCTCAAGAGCCCAGCCCTGTCTCCACTGAGGTTAATGTGAAGGTGACTGAGCCCAGCCCTGTCTCCACTGAGGTTAATGGGAAGGTGACTGATTCCAGCCCTGTCCTAGCTCAAGAGCCCAGCCCTGTCCCCATTGAGGTTAATGGGAAGGTAACTGAATCCAGCCCTGTTCTAGCTGAAGAGCCCAGCCATTTCCCCACTGAGCCTTGATGGGAAGGTCACTGAATCCAGCCCTGTTCTAGCTGAAGAGCCCAGCCATGTCCCCACTGAGCCTTAATGGGAAGGTCCCTGAATCCAGCCCTCTCACAGTTGAAGAGCCTAGGCCTGTCCCCACTGAGGTTAATGGGAAGGTGGCCGAATCGAGCCCTGTCCTAGCTCAAGAGCCCAGCCAAGTCCCTGCTGATGTTGATGGGAAGGTGATTGAGTCCAGCCCTGTCCTAGCTAAAGAGCCCAGCCATGTCCCCACCTGAGGTTGATGGGAAGGTGACTGAATCAAGCCTTGTCCCAGCTAAAGGAGTCTAGACCTGTTCTAGCTGAAGAGGCCAGTCCTGTCCCCACTGAAGTTGATGAGAAGGTGCACTGAATCCAAGCCCTCTCCCAGCTAAAGAGCCCAGCCATGTCCCCCCTGAGGTAAATGGGAAGGTGACTGAATCCAGCCCTGTTCTAGCTGAAGAGTCCAGTCCTGTCTCCACTGAGGTTGATGGGAAGGTGACTGAATCCAGCCCTCTCCCAGCTAAAGAGCCCAGCCATGTCCCCCCTGAGGTAAATGGGAAGGTGACTGAATCCAGCCCTGTTCTAGCTGAAGAGCCCAGCCCTGTCCTCACTGAGGTTGATGGGAAGATCACTGAATCCAACCCTCTCCCAGTTGAAGAGCCCAGCCATGTCCCCACTGAGGTTAATGGGAAGGTGACTGAATCCAGCCCTGTTCTAGTTGAAGAGCCCAGCCATGTCCCCACTGAGGTTGATGGGAAGGTCACTGAATCCAGCCCTGTTCTAGCTGAAGAGCCCAGCCATGTCCCCACTGAGGTTGATGGGAAGGTGACTGAATCCAGCCCTGTTCTAGCTCAAGAGCCCAGCCCTGTCTCCACTGAGGTTAATGGGAAGGTGACTGAATACAGCCCTATTCAAGCTGAAGAGCCCAGCCATGTCCCCACTGAGGTTGATGGGAATGTCACTGAATCCAGCTCTCTCCCAGTTGAAGAGCCCAGCCCTGTCCCCACTGAGGTAAATGGGAAGGTGATCGAATCCAGCCCTGTCCCCACTGAGGTTGATGGGAAGGTGACTGAATCCAGCCCTGTCCTAGCTCAAGAGCCCAGCCCTGTCTCCACTGAGGTTAATGTGAAGGTGACTGAGCCCAGCCCTGTCTCCACTGAGGTTAATGGGAAGGTGACTGATTCCAGCCCTGTCCTAGCTCAAGAACCCAGCCCTGTCTCCATTGAGGTTAATGGGAAGGTAACTGAATCCAGCCCTGTTCTAGCTGAAGAGCCCAGCCATGTCCCCACTGACCTTGATGGGAAGGTCACTGAATCCAGCCCTGTTCTAGCTGAAGAGCCCAGCCATGTCCCCACTGACCTTGATGGGAAGGTCCCTGAATCCAGCCCTCTCACAGTTGAAGAGCCTAGGCCTGTCCCCACTGAGGTTAATGGGAAGGTGGCCGAATCCAGCCCTGTCCTAGCTCAAGAGCCCAGCCAAGTCCCCACTGAGGTTGATGGGATGGTGACTGAATCCAGCCCTGTTCTAGCTCAAGCGCCCAGCCCTGTCTCCACTGAGGTTAATGGGAAGGTGACCGAATACAGCCCTCTTCTAGCTGAAGAGCCCAGCCATGTCCCCACTGAGGTTGATGGGAAGGTCACTGAATCCAGCCCTCTCGCAGTTGAAGAGCCCAGCCATGTCCCCACTGAGGTAAATGGAAAGGTGATCGAATCCAGCCCTGTCCCCACTGAGGTTGATGGGAAGGTGACTGAATCCAGCCCTGTTCTAGCTGAAGAGCCCAGCCATGTCCCCACTGATGTTAATGGGAAGGTCACTGAATCCAGCCCTGTTCTAGCTGAAGAGCCCAGCCATGTCCCCACTGAGGTTGATGGGAAGGTGATCGAATCCAGCCCTGTTCTAGCTCAAGAGCCCAGCCCTGTCTCCACTGAGGTAAATGGGAAGGTGATCAAATCTAGCCCTGTCCCCACTGAGGTTGATGGGAAGGTGACTGAATCCAGCCCTGTTCTAGCTGAAGAGCCCAGCCATGTCCCCACTGAGGTTGATGGGAAGGTCACTGAATCCAGCCCTCTCCCAGTTGAAGAGTCCAGCCATGTCCCCACTGAGGTAAATGGAAAGGTGATCGAATCCAGCCCTGTCCCCACTGAGGTTGATGGGAAGGTGATCCGAATCCAGCCCTGTTCTAGCTCAAGAGCCCAGCCCTGTCTCCACTGAGGTAAATGGAAAGGTGATCGAATCTAGCCCTGTCCCCACTGAGGTTGATTGGAAGGTGACTGAATCCAGCCCTGTTCTAGCTGAAGAGTCCAGCCATGTCCCCACTGAGGTTGATGGGAAGGTCACTGAATCCAGCCCTTTCCCAGTTGAAGAGCCCAGCCATGTCCCCACTGAGGTAAATGGGAAGGTGACTGAATACAGCCCTATTCTAGCTGAAGAGCCCAGCCATGTCCCCACTGAGGTTGATGAGAAGGTCACCGAATCCAGCCCTCTCCCAGTTGAAGAGCCCAGCCATGTCCCCACTGAGGTAAATGGGAAGGTGATCGAATCCAGCCCTGTCCCCACTGAGGTGGATGGGAAGGTGACTGAATCCAGCCCTGTCCTAGCTCAAAAACCCAGCCCTGTCCCCACTGAGGTTAATGGGAATGTGACTGAATCCAGCCCTGTCCTAGCTCAAGAGCCCAGCCCTGTCTCCACTGATGTTGCTGGGAAGGTCACTGAATCCAGCCCTGTTCTGGCTGAAGAGCCCAGCCATGTCCCCACTGAGGTTGATGGGAAGGTGACTGAAACCAGCCCTGTTCTAGCTCAAGAGCCCAGCCATGTCCCCACTGACCTTGATGGGAAGGTCCCTGAATCCAGCCCTCTCCCAGTTGAAGAGCCTAGGCCTGTCCCCACTGAGGTTAATGGGAAGGTGGCCGAATCCAGCCCTGTCCTAGCTCAAGAGCCCAGCCATGTCCCCACTGAGGTTGATGGGATGGTGACTGAATCCAGCCCTGTTCTAGCTCAAGCGCCCAGCCCTGTCTCCACTGAGGTTAATGGGAAGGTGACTGAATACAGCCCTATTCTAGCTGAAGAGCCCAGCCATGTCCCCACTGAGGTTGATGGGAAGGTCACTGAATCCAGCCCTCTTGCAGTTGAAGAGCCCAGCCATGTCCCCACTGAGGTAAATGGAAAGGTGATGGAATCCAGCCCTGTACCCACTGAGGTTGATGGGAAGGTGATCTGAATCCAGCCCTGTTCTAGCTCAAGAGCCCAGCCCTGTCTCCACTGAGGTAAATGGGAAAGGTGATCGAATCTAGCCCTGTCCCCACTGAGGTTGATTGGAAGGTGACTGAATCCAGCCCTGTTCTAGCTGAAGAGCCCAGCCATGTCCCCACTGAGGTTGATGGGAAGGTCACTGAATCCAGCCCTGTTCTAGCTGAAGAGCCCAGCCATGTCCCCACTGAGGTTGATGGGAAGGTGACTGAATCCAGCCCTGTTCTAGCTGAAGAGCCCAGCCATGTCCCCACTGAGGTTGATGGGAAGGTCACTGAATCCAGCCCTCTCCCAGTCTGAAGAGCCCAGCCATGTCCCCACTGAGGTAAATGGGAAGGTGATCGAATCCAGCCACTGTCCCCACTGAGGTTGATGGGAAGGTGACTGAATCCAGCCCTGTTCTAGCTCAAGAGCCCAGCCCTGTCCCCACTGAGGTTAATGGGAAGGTGACTGAATCCAGCCCTGTCCTAGCTCAAGAGCCCAGCCCTGTCCCCACTGAGGTTGATGGGAAGGTGACTGAATCCAGTCCCTGTCCTAGCTGAAGAGCCCAGCCCTGTCCCCACTGAGGTTGATGGGAAGGTGACTGAATCCAGCCCTGTTCTAGCTGAAGAGCCCAGCCATGTCCCCACTGAGGTTGATGGGAAGGTGACTGAATCCAGCCCTGTTCTAGCTCAAGAGCCCAGCCCTGTCCCCACTGAGGTTAATGGGAAGGTGACTGAATCCAGCCCTGTTCTAGCTGAAGAGCCCAGCCATGTCCCCACTGAGGTTGATGGGAAGGTGACTGAATCCATCCCTGTCTGTAGCTCAAGAGCCCAGCCCTGTCTCCACTGAGGTTAATGGGAAGGTGACTGAATCCAGCCCTGTTCTAGCTGAAGAGCCCAGCCATGTCCCCATTGGGGTTGATGGGAAGGTGCACTGAATCCAGCCCTGTTCTGAGCCGAAGAGCCCAGCCATGTCCCCACTGAGGTTGATGGAAAGGTGACTGAATCCAGCCCTGTCCTAGCTCAAGAGCCCAGCCCTGTCTCCACTGAGGTTAATGGGATGGTGACTGAATCCAGCCCTGTTCTAGCTGAAGAGCCCAGCCATGTCCCCACTGACATTGATGGGAAGGTGACTGAATCCAGCCCTGTTCTAGGTGAAGAGCCCAGCCATGTCCCCACTGACGTTGATGGGAAGGTCACTGAATCCAGCCCTGTTCTAGCTGAAGAGCCCAGCCATGTCCCCACTGACGTTGATGGGAAGGTCACTGAATCCAGCCCTCTCCCAGTTGAAGAGCCCAGCCATGTCCCCACTGAGGTTGATGGGAAGGTCACTGAATCCAGCCCTGTTCTAGCTGAAGAGCCCAGCCATGCCCCCACTGAGGTTGATGGGAAGCTGACTGAATCCAGCCCTGTTCTAGCTGAAGAGCCCAGCCATGTCCCCACTGATGTTGATGGGAAGGTCACTGAATCCAGCCCTCTCCCAGTTGAAGAGCCCAGCCATGTCCCCACTGAGGTAAATGGGAAGGTGATCGAGCCCAGCCATGTCCCCACTGACGTTGATGGGAAGGTCACTGAATCCAGCCCTCTCCCAGTTAAAGAGCCCAGCCATGTCCCCACTGAGGTAAATGGGAAGGTGATAGAATCCAGCCCTGTCCCCCCACTGAGGTTGATGGGAAGGTGACTGAATCCAGCCCTGTCCTAGCTGAAGAGCCCAGCCATGTCCCCACTGAGGTTAATGGGAAGGTGACTGAATCCAGCCCTGTCCTAGCTGAAGAGCCCAGCCATGTCCCCACTGAGGTTAATGGGAAGGTGACTGAATCCAGCCCTGTCCTAGCTGAAGAGCCCAGCCATGTCCCCACTGAGGTTAATGGGAAGGTGACTGAATCCAGCCCTGTCCTAGCTGAAGAGCCCAGCCATGTCCCCACTGAGGTTAATGAGAAGGTGACTGAATCCAGCCCTGTCCCAGCTGATAGAGTCCAGCCATGTCCCCACTGAGGTTGATGGGAAGGTGACTGAATCCAGCCCTGTCCCAGCTGAAGAGCCCAGCCATGTCCCCACTGAGGTTAATGTGAAGGTGACTGAATCCAGCCCTGTCCTAGCTCAAGAGCCCAGCCATGTCCCCACTGAGGTTGATGGGAAGGTGACTGAATCCAGCCCTGTCCTAGCTGAAGAGCCCAGCCATGTCCCCACTGAGGTTGATGGGAAGGTGACTGAATCCAGCCCTGTCCTTGCTGAAGAGCCCAGCCCTGTCCCCACTGAGGTTGATGGGAAGGTCACTGAATCCAGCCCTGTTCTAGCTGAAGAGCCCAGCCATGTCCCCACTGAGGTTAATGGGAAGGTGACTGAATCCAGCCCTGTCCTAGCTGAAGAGCCCAGCCATGTCCCCACTGAGGTTAATGGGAAGGTGACTGAATCCAGCCCTGTCCTAGCTGAAGAGCCCAGCCATGTCCCCACTGAGGTTAATGGGAAGGTGACTGAATCCAGCCCTGTCCTAGCTGAAGAGCCCAGCCATGTCCCCACTGAGGTTAATGGGAAGGTGACTGAATCCAGCCCTGTCCCAGCTGAAGAGTCCAGCCATGTCCCCACTGAGGTTGATGGGAAGGTGACTGAATCCAGCCCTGTCCCAGCTAAAGAGTCCAGCCATGTCCCCGCTGAGGTTGATGATAAGGTCGCTGAATCCAGCCCTCTCCCAGTTGAAGAGCCCAGCCATGTCCCCACTGAGGTTGATGGGAAGGTGCTGAATCCAGCCCTGTTCTAGCTGAAGAGCCTAGCCATGTCCCCACTGAGGTTGATGGCAAGGTGACTGAATCCAGCCCTGTTCTAGCTGAAGAGCCCAGCCATGTCACCACTGAGTGTTGATGGGAAGGTGACTGAATCCAGACCAGTCCCAGCTGAAGAGCCCAGCCATGTCCCCACTGAAGTTGATGAGAAGATGACTGTGTGCTTATGCTCTAAAGTCTCTAACAGATCTACTAAATTTCTAAATATGCCACTTTCTGATCTTGTTTTTAGTCAATAAAGCAATAAATTTTCTCTGCATTGCTTCTATTTATTTCCTTTAGAACAAGTTGTGGAAATCATCTGTTCAAAATAATTCCAACAAAGTATTCATGCAACTTTTAAATGACCAAGTTTAATTTTGTATTGCTTAATAGAGAAGTTTTCCCCATTTCTGGCAATATGTTCTTGTGCACTTTTACAGGGTAATTGACATCTGTTGGTTGAATATGAATGTGTTTATACATGGCTGTATGTAAGCACAGTATGATACAAATTCAATTTATTAGCTGTTCTTACAGATTAATGTTGAAGGGACACTTCACCCATTTGCAGTAAGCTTTGTATCTTTAGAAACAAGTCATGTTTTTGAATGGTCATGATTTATTCCCTTATTTTCCCCTGAGATGGAATAAGAATTTAAGTGTTTTACTTCCTGCTTATTTTGATGTAAAAATCATCATGTTCTGTCATAAGCAGGAAGTCACATTTCATTCAAGTGTAGAGACCACAAACATTATTCCAGGGTGTGGGACCCACTCATCCTACAGGCC
>JAQIUQ010000213.1:95000-96092 GCA_030378365.1 Hybognathus amarus
TGCAGTTGATGAAACACTGGCTAAACTGACAGGAGCAACAGTGTTGCTGACAGGATGCTACAGCTGGATTCTGGCAGAATCCTTTGCATGAGGATTCAGTTTCCACTCACTACCTTCAGTAAGCCTTATGGAAGATACTGTTTTAAACACCTTCCGTTTGGCATTTTCTCAGCACCTTTGGCATTTTCTCAACACTTTCAGAAACATTTGACACAACTGCCTGGAGGGCACATTGTGCCACATAGATGACATCCTGGTGTTTGGTGCTACAATCAAAGAACATGATGCAAGACCTAATTAAGGTTCTGAACCGCCTGGAAAAAGAAAGGGTTGACAAAGTTTATTTTAATGCATGATGACAGCTCTCATTGAAACGGAGGACAAAAATGGAACAGGAACTGAGTCTAAATGTGGAAGCAACCGTGCGTAAAGTCCAAAGCCCACAGAAGCGTGGCCGCAGATTCAGAGAGAACTTAGAAAAAGTGAGATTATAACGCTGGCAGAGCTGATTCCCTGAACGTAATCCCATATGATGTGTTGTGCATGATATGGTTTCCTGGTTGGTAAACCTGTGTCTTCCCATAGGCAAAGCCTCGTCTCTGCCCAGTTGCTGCATTTGTAATAGTTTCTCCCTTTTTAGGTTGGACTTAAAGTACTTCAGGGACTTCTTCCCATGTGTGGTACTTCCTGGAGGGAAGCACACCAGTTAGCAAACAGACTCCACTTCAAGACATAGGCCTGCTTCAGGGGGCTGTAGCCTGAGTGATAGTGTCTATCACCGTTGGTAACCCACTTAACTTTTCCGCGTCCCGTCCAGGGGGCCAGATGAGGAGGTTCCAGAGGTTCACACACATTTTTTGCTAATTTTCCCTAAATGAATTTTAAAGATTCTAAGACTTTTAATTTTAAGACTTAAAAAGCCCAATAAATATTTCCACTCTGAACAGTTAAAAAGTATAATAGTAGTTTGAACAAAACATTAAACTATTAAACAATCTATTTGAGGAATAGAGGGAATGCATTACGTCACTTCCCGCGGAACAACCCTCCTCAGCCTGACTGATTGGAAAAAGATCTGCTGCGTGACTGGAT